>JASVER010000007.1:16750800-16887335 GCA_030449065.1 Oceanodroma leucorhoa
TAATGCACAGCCAGCTCATATTAGTTAAAGAAGCAAAGGATAAAGATGAKGACTTCTACGGTGCAGTTACTGATGAAGTGTATGTTGGTGTATTGTCRTTATCCTATATCCATGTGAAAAAAATGATACTTGTATTAAGTTGCTGGTAGCAAGAAGGAAAAGGGTCTAATATAGAAGAGGCACAAAAAAGGCACAGATCATCCTTTTGCTTCTCTCTTTCATTTCACATATATTGAAGTGAGAAATTAGGAAGGTATGAAGAGAATAAAGGCAATGTAATGCTGTGTATACCTAATACAAAACTTCAAGGTCATTCCTGTATTCCATAGCCTCACCTAATATAAATCTTTGCTTTAGTAGTGCTGGGCTGATTTAGATCAACAGAAATTCTGGCCCACTGTCTCAAAAAGCATTTCCAATCAGGGAAGATTGACCTTGCGCTAAGAGATCTTATTAAAATGTAATATTATTACCTTCTAATCAGGAAGGATGCCAGTGTACCTTACTTGGACATAGAAGAATAGTCTAAAGTGGTTTCTATAAAGTAATGACATGTTTTTGATTAAAGACYACTGAGGCAGGGGAGTATAATTGCTGCCTTTCTTATAAGATATTTTTAAGAGGCCAGTCAATTTCTTTACAAAAGAAGGTAATTTAAAGAATGCGATCTTCCATCTATGAAGTGTGGCCCTGATCAAAAGACTATCGAAATCTGTGAAAATATTACGTTCTTAGAAAAATCTCTCAATTTTGTTGTTGTTCTTGAACAAGTCCTAATGCAAAGTATGCACACAGAGTATGTAGCTTGGGTTTCTTATTACCCATTCCACACAGACTGTATTTTCAGGGTGTTTTAAAAAAATAGACACAYACTGTCAATACATTACATTGCTTTTTTTTTTTATTTGGAAATAATTTGTTGTTGGAATGAAAGGAAAAAAATTCTTCTCATTTCCTTTTCATTTTCAAAGTGCTATTAGATTTTAATATACTACTGATTTAAAACCTACATTTGGCACTGATCTCTTTCATTTCCATGAATTTTATTTAACTAGTTTCACTCCTGCCTTACAGACAGTCCTATCTTAAAAAGAAAGTATGACTGWCAAACATCTCTATGTAGGAGTCATTATTGGCATGGGATTTCTCCATTAAAAAAAAAAAAAAAACATCAGTCTGAAGTGTTACCTTGATTCTTTCTCAGCTAAGGTATGCCCTCACCGTCCAGGGTCTCCAGTAGTCCATATTGGTGGACCTATTGAAAAATACTGCTGCTTCCTCTCTRCCAGTGCACCCAAGTTTCCTTTCCAAAGGACACTGGTGCTGTGAAAGGGTTGCAGGCTAGAATATGGCTAGGATATTTACCTGGCTCTAAGAGCTGGTAAGTGCTGCTAGGTCTCCAAATTCAGAGGCTTTCATGGCTTGATGGATAGCTGAATGTGAACTAGGTTCCCAGTGATTAGCTATGTTTTGTTTAATAAGGGCTAAGAAAAGAGTCTGTATTTGTTCTTGTTGCTGTTCCTGTAAATATTCAGAATACTAACTCTTCTTGACAGCGCTGGATAGAGACAAGGTGAAAGTGGCTTTGAAGTGGAAGATGTCCAGTTCTCTCCCAGAAGTTCAGAATGCAAATAATTGACAATCCTTTCTTACTAACCTAAGTGAAGTCTCCGAAAYATCTATTTTCTTTTCTTCATTTATCTTGATTAAGAATGCCTCCCTGCTTAGAGGCTAGGAGAAACTGGATATTAACTTCTTTTTTGGGACAAAGTTAAATGATTAATCTAATTTTGTCTGGTTTATTTTCTGTCTTGGGGTTTAGRGGAAGCTTTCTACCACATTCAAAAGGTAATTTCTCATGGGTATTTCTGGATATGAAATTTACATCAGGCTTTATATATTTGTATTTCTTCAAAAATTGCTGTCTGTTAGCAATTTGCATTCCTCTGGCCAGAACTATACCACCCAGATAAACAGGAAGGAGTAGAAGAATGGGAAAMTATTAACAAAAAGGTAGAGAAAAGCCAAAAGAAAACATTCGGATTGTAAAACAGAGATAAGTGCAGAATATGTATTTTTAGTAAGCTCTCTGCTTAGCTGTTCTTGGCTATAAAGTTTGCATCTGCATTTAAACAGCCTGTATACGTCTGAAATCAAATTTGAATGATTGCAGGCAATTCCAATTTTACATGGGAACTGGGAAACAGCATGGTGAATCATGTGAGTTGTAAGCATCTCTGACAAAATGTTTCAGCTGTCAAACAGTTCAGATCAAAGGGCTGAGTGAATGAGCAAGTCACTCTAGGCAAGAGGTGTTGAGTCTCRGACTTTTTACCTCTGGTAGTTTTATAAAAGGTGAGGAAAGAGCTTAGCATCCTYCATCTCCGCCGGTGCAGTGATGGTCTAGATTTTAGCTGGCTATTTTAGGCATTCACCTATCTCCTCGTAGGATTTGAGCTAGCTTTCTGGCCGGTGTTTGCCAAATGCACTTGCCATGGTGGTAAGTTACATAGGGATTGAGGAAATTTCTCCATTTGAGGTTTTCAGAAAAGAAGCCAGTATTCTTCTGTATCTTTTCAAGAACGGTCCTACGTTGCTTTTAGGGGGGTGAATTTAATGATATTTTATTGTCTCATCTAGTCTTTATTTCCTGTGATTTTTCTGATTGACTTCTAGTGCTAGCCAAATTCCAGAGAGAAYGTGGGTCCTCTGTGTTTTCTGAGTGTGCCTAGGGCTGAATCTTACTCTTTGTATGTTGAATAGCTATTCTTTCACACATAAATCACTGTTCTGTCATATTCGCCTGCTGTGAGATGTTCAATGCATATCATCATTTACATTAAACCATTTACTTCAAGAGAATGTGTTATATTGCTTTATGAATTATGTTATCTGACATATAATATTATGTTATGAATTGGCAGTTAGACTATTAGAACAGTGGGACTTTTTATAGCTTATGGTCATGATCCAAGAAGTAATTCATGCCTTTTCTTAATAGACTTCACTGGTCAAAAGGGAAGCAGATAGGAGTGTGCGACATTTTTACTACGGATCCAGAACTTAGGCAGAATCTTAGTTAAGTAAAAATCATTGGTGGTTTGTTTATATCTGCAGCCTGTTCATATCTGGAGGAAGGATATTGTTTTTTCATCTACAGCTCTATTGTTCTAAGTCCTCTTTCACTAAATTTGTAATTCTGAGTCCATTTGTAGAGGCTGTGAGTGAAAAAGTGTGATGACTTCCCCATGTCTGAGCAAGGAAGGCTTGTATCCTGAAGGGATAACAATGATGTTGAGTAGAACTGGGGGAACTGTTTAGGGGAAGACAGAGTTGTAGTAGGTGCAATTTGGTGAGGAGCTTCTAACAGCAGCAGAGCAGTCACTATTCCTCTCCTATTTCCCTTGCTCCTGTTGTCTGGAGGTTTAGATCACATTTAAGAAAGGATAAACTTGGTTGAGGAACACATCGCAGCACTTTCTTTCTCAGGAACCCAGTGTGTTAAAATACTAAATCCTTTTATTTTTTAAAAGTGAAAAGTTAATATTTTTTTAGAAGTTGAGGAGTTTGACATGTACTCTTAAATAGAGGAGAACATTTCCACCAATCARCCTTGTTCATCTTGCATAAAAGCCTTTAATAGCTATGTCACCTCATATCAAGATTTCTGTTGTTACTTCTATACCTGTATATGTTCAGATGAGGGGGAAGCTTAGTAAGTAGTATACTTGGCATAGAGAAAAAACAGCCTATTGCTTTCCCTTGATGGACTGACTGCTTGGRAATAGTTTTTATTTTCAAGATTGAATATAGATACATGATGAAAAGAAACTGGCACATAAAAATAAGCCATCTGAATAAGTAAAATTTTAGCATGTGTTTCTACCCATCCAYCTGGTAATCAGTCCCTCAAAACTTTTGAACTCATCACTCAGTTTCCACTAATTTTCTCATAGGGATAAAGTTGTCTGAAGGAGTACCTTAAATTCATGTAAGTCCCATGAAAATAAAAGAGGAGAAAAAGATGCTATTAATGGTATTGCTAAGGGAAAAGATCCTATTAATGGTATTGCTAAGGGAATGACTGACTTTAGCCCCTCTAAGACATCATCTTATCCATCCAGGAGATGAGCCTTTGCACGATACCAGATAGGAAATGAAATTTAATTGATTTTACTCCTTATGGAACTGCCTATTTCATGCTATCTGTAGTCTATTTCATGCTATCTGTAGTTTATTAGATGAATGTAAAGACTACATACAATTTTTTTTTGCGAGGGAAGACTGCACAGTGTCTAAAATGTCTAAGTTATCCCAATCAGGGACCACAAGTTTCATATTTTGTACAACACAAGATCTGTGATGGGGATCTTAGTTTTATGAAAGGAGAAATAATGCTCTTTTTGTTTGCTTCATAATTTCTTGTATCTGCACACAGTAAAGCATAAGTTTCAGTATACATATGCTACCACAAAATCCCATAACCTGGTATGTACTGATAATGTATGCATGATTTGGGAATCCTTGGTGGGGCTAACAATTTTCAGTGTTTTYACTCAACAATTTTACCCTAAAGAAAGAAACATTCATAGCACTAGAGACAAAGCACAATATACCAAAGTMGCATCCATGTCACATAACTTCAACTAATGCACTTTCATTTACCGACATTTCATATRTAGTCTCGCCTGGAGCAGCAGATACCTGAAAGCTCTTAACAYCGTTTTCAGTCACGTGACACTCTACCCTACAGTATGGCTAGGGACAGTACTGTATATAACTCATTCTCAAAAAATCCCAGCMACGAACGATTTATTCTACCAAAACAGCTGTGATACTCATGAGAAAAAAAGCTTAAATACTAGTATTGCTGAAGGTTGACCTGCCCATACATCAATGCTGTTTGTCRTAATGTTCAACTAGGAATGTCCCATTATTCCTTACTCAATTTGTATGCTTTCTGACTGCATTAACTCTCTGTAGACAGTAGCAATTCTTAACAGTTCTTCATCTCTRTTTAACATTACTGAAGTTTCTTTTGTGTATCAACAGAAGTTTGTTTATTAATCATTCCATAATTCATAGTTCACCAGTGCATCTCTCCACTCCTGCTGACTGCAATATGTTGGCATGCCCGGTGTACTGATCAGCTTAAAAAGTATACACATRTCCTGAATTTGCCAGACAACTAAATAGACAATGTGAAAAAGTCATGCAGGGTAGAATTATTGTCCTATACAAATGCAAGATATGCTAAAAGACTGAACTCATTAATTCTTACTAAATGTCTTGTCTATTGAGCAAGGCCTTCAAGTTTTTAATAACACGCATAGGTTAATAACTGTAGTTGCAATTCAAATGCACTTGATTKGAACCATAATAGACCTTTCTTCTTATATTTGTTTTGCTTCCCTGGTGCTTTTGTGGTCTTTAAAGTACGGTGTACTTTAAAGTATCAGTGTACAGAGGTACATCTGAACTTGTGAAGAAGGTGGAAATAAAATTCAGCRATCCTGTCACGCTAATTAGTAAAGTAGACCCTTCCCTTTCTGTAGCACATGTAGAAAACATCTAACGTACTGAATATACAGCGAGGAGAGTCACAAACATAGTGAAAATAACATAAGAAAACTGCAGTGTGAAGTTTTTGAGCACTGTAACTCTCATAAAGTTAAAACTGTTCAGTCCCTAAACTGGATAATATTTTAATGTTAGTATTCAAATTCAGAGTCTTCTTTTAAGGCTGTAGGCTTAAGRCACTTGTTTGCATTTAATCAAGCTAGAAATAGGCCTCATTTCCACTACATTCTGGTCCTTTTGTAAACCCAGCAGCTAAATATAATAAATAAATAAATAAATAAAAGGGATAGGGGGTTAGTAGTAATCTCATCCATCAGCTGAACTGTTCCTAATGTTATCTTGGCATCTTGACAGAAAAAAAAAGGCACAAAAAAAAGAAGAAAAGAAAAGAARGAAGGAAAGAAATAGAAAGGTTATTAAGAGGTAAATAATAAAATGCCAAAGAGCTTTTCCMCAAGAAACTGTCTGCTCCAATCACCACAAAATTGTGCAAGTGTTTTACTTCTTAATGACTAAGGGGAGTTTTTTGCCAATATTTCCAAGCCAGCTTACAGGCCAAATGAACAATCAACAGATTGATAGCTGCAGCCTCTGGACCAATGACTTGGCTAGTGGGATATATGGCTGATCAATGAGGAACTCTGGGAGGTGCAAGTAGAGGTTTTGAGTGATTATGGTAATAGTGAAACTGCCCAGAAAGTGTGACAACTAAACCATGAATATTGAAATACATCAAGGCGTAACTATACCTTTACTGAGAGAGACTGCCTCAATGAGTATCTGCACATCGTCAGCAGAACTATAAAGTTGCTGATTTTGCAGACATTTCTTCCTCAGCTTGATAAGTTAATATATATTGTTTAACATGATAATGTAGCAAGCTGTTGTTTTGTGGTTTGAAAGCCAGCTGCATTTGATTGATGCCAGGATTGGAAGTATTTATAAAATGACACTGAATTAGAAATAGTCAGTTTATGGGTCTGGGGAAATGAATCTTTTATGAAGAATAAAACTTTATGATGAAAGAGGAATACTGAGGAAGTGTGTGTATCTTGAATTAAACTCTTGGACCGGACGTACGCTGTAAAGCCTTTTAAAATAAAAAATTGCGTCACCATAGTTTTAGGAAAGAGATTTCTATAAACATCATCTTTTGTGGTAGTCCAATCCCAAATGTATGGTCATGTGTGTTCTCTCTGTGAACACATCAACTAGGRTAGGAAAGTTCTTCCCTGGAAATATAGCTATCAGACTTCTCCAAAAGGTCCCTGGAATATATTTTAGCTGCTGGTTTAAAGCTGTTGTGATTTTTGAGGCATCAACCACAAATACTAGCCATTCTAGCTTTTTGTATATCTGGGTTTTTTTGTTTGTTGTGTTTTAATGGAATAGTATATAGATTAGGTACCACTATGCTTTGAAATGAATGGACAGCACTGAACTCTGGTTAGTTTGCAAACTTGCTTGTGAGCACAAGAGTGTAAAGGATTTGTTTCTGAGGACAAGCCGTTCTCAGCATGGCTGCAGAAGCCTAGCACCAACTTTCAGCTCAGTGCAAGGGCTTCCTTTTTGTTTCCAGCCGCGGTATTCAGCGGCTSCTCTGGTTGTTGTAGTGATGCGAGCATATAGGTGATGTTTAAAGAGGTGTAGTTCTCTGTATCAATGTTCATGAAACGAAAACAGGTACAACCTTATATAGACTGTACTAATGCATAGCGACATCTAAAGACAACCCCAAATTCTATGTGCATTTTACATCTGTTATATGAACTTGTGAGAATAGAATAACTTTTACTTAAATGTAAATGCCACTTTGATGGTAGCTAGAAATCAATATCCCAAAACTTTTGACAAAAGAAACATAGAAACAAATAGATCTAATTCCCTACAGCTTTCCTCCTGGAGCTAGCATCTCTCTGCAAAATGAATGTAAAATTCTGCTCTTCTGAGTTGCTGGAATTTCTTATCTGTATGCACCAGTGAGTTGAAAGGTTAAAGAACTGCAGCTGCCAAATCAGGTTCAGCCATTGTATTAAGCCAGTTTTATGCCAGAGTAACTTGAGATTTGGGGATGTACATCAGATTTTAAAATCTACATGTGTCTTATGATCAGAAATATTTCAGTAGAACTGTCTAGGACAACTGTATAAATAGGATTTCTAGCTGAGTATATATTTTAATCAGTTTCTAAATCTCTGCTGAGCATCAACTCATCTAATAGATTAATAATGGTAGCAATTGTATATTAATTTAAAATATAGTCTAATRTACTTGAGTACAGCATCTTATTAAATTAATTGTTTAGGAAAGAGTTGCATACTGAAAYGTATTGAATTTCACTTGTACTTGCGCATTCTTTAAAATCCCTTGAAGATTTGCCTTAATTCTTATTTATTTCACTGAAGTCTTGTGACTTAGGAGATCTTTGTGAAACACATTATCTAATACAAATATAAATAATCTCAAAATGCGATAAATATCKAAAAAATAGCACTGTGTGTTGTACTTGTGAGAAGAGGGTGAATATCCATTCTTCAAAACAGAAAGCTGCTCTTTTTTCTTCTGAAGAAGTCTCAAACAAAGTAGRTTAAAATATCAGGGCTAGTATCATCTTGTAATATTGGAAAACATGGCATCGTATCTAGTGGTAAGCTGCTTTTTGAGCTGTCTGACCTTTAATCACTGGTGAATAAAGCCAACATGCTGTCAGATCTCTTATTTTTCTCAAGGGGGTAACTCTGCCTGAAGTAGCAATGAAGCAAAACCTTTGAGAGCTTATATTCAAGGTCAATACAACAAGAGGCAATACTTTGGGAGGTACGGCAAAMGAAAAAAAGAAGAAACATATCTAAACAAGCCAGTTGTGTTTGTTTAACAGTGAACCAGGCAGTTGTTATGTCAGCCTATAAATGAAGATGGGTTTGGTTTTACCTTCACCACAGTATTTMATTTTCATTTGATTTTTAAGTGATYTGTGCTTCAAAACCKTCACAAAGAATATAAACTCACTATTTATCATTATACATGAATGATATATATTTCTGTTCTGCAGGCACTTCCGATGTAATGTCTTAGGCCTTGTCTGTACCAGAAGGTTTTAATCACTTGTAGTTATTTTGTCACAAAAGGCTATGTGGATACTGAGAACAGATCATATGGTCTTAGAGACCTGTTAAGAAATGAAAATGTTGTATTTGAAATGTTTTTTATCATGATAGTTTAAAATAATACTTGCCGACTGAAAGTCAATGGAGGAAAAGAAAGGGTTAACCACCACATAAGAATTAATCTCTAATAAGAATTATAACTAACTTTGACATTGTGGTTCACACATTAGATAATATGGTTTCAGTGCTAAGCTACTTAAATGTAAATTGTATAGTTGATGGAATTTATAAATTGTTTTAGTTGGGATTTTTAGGCAAAAGAATGGATACCTTCCTAGATTCCTTATTTGTATAAAGTTTGCTAATACCTTTTGCATTAATTCATTACTTAACTTTGATTCACCATTGAAACTAGTTTGTTGATTTGATCATGACTTTTTTGTTATTTGGTTGGATTTTATTCTTTCTTCAGGTCAATATTACCAGAAATACTTTAGTTTTGGTGTGATGATCTATTACTTTTAGTTAGATTTGTTTTTTTTTAAATAATGCTTACATTTATACCTATAAATGAACTGATTAAGAAATCGTAATAGTCTAGGGGTGAATACCTCATGGTTCAGCCCAGGTGTCTAATTACTTCCTTTCTTTGGTTCTCATAAAAAAATGCTATGACAGAATTTTGTAGGCTATGTCAGCCTCTGGTGTGCCTGTCTAAGGGACAGGAAAAGGCTTGGTCCTGCAATGCAGGAGTATGTGTTCCACTAGCCAAGTAGAGAATTGGCACTGTCTCAGTCCTCCCTGTATTAATTATGATGTAGAAGAAGAGTGAGGCTTTTCCTCTGTACATCATTTAGAAATCTGTGCAGTCATTGGTATTTACCTTATTGCACTCTATAGCAGAACTATGCGCTATAGGATTTTCATGTTAAAAAAAACCTTCATCACTCAAAGGATAGCCTGGCAATAGAGGTGGAGCTTTTTTATTGAGGTTGATACAACAAGTCCACAAATCTGTACAAATTGAAATTAGAATAACGTAGGCTTTAATAATTACAAAATTTCTTATTGACAGAAATTATAATGTCCAACCAATTCTGAAACTGCGCAAGAACTTTCTCTTATTTCAGCATTGTCATATTCATCATAAATATCCTGTAGACTTTCTACCTGTAGAATTTAAAGTGAAAAASATACATCTGTAGTTCATTTAGTGAAATGCAATTAATATGGATGGCAACAAAGCACACAAATATAGGCAACTTATGCTAAAGTCATATGTCTGTTGCAAACCAGAAATGCTAGTCTTTTGTTGTTGGCTCAGTAGCATGTAAAAATAATACAAATACAAGTACAGACTAAATATCAGGTGAAACTACTTAGTGGTCTTGATGAGATAATTATGTATTGTACCCACCTGGTTCTCACGTGTGAAGGCAGCCTAATTTTTACATGTTCTTGCTAACTGTTGTCTGTCTGCCTTTCCCTTAGGAACAACTGTGATGCGTATGACAGCATTTGATGCTGATGACTCTAGCACAGACAATGCTCTTCTGCGGTATAACATCCTCAAACAGACACCTACCAAACCATCTCCAAATATGTTCTATATTGACCCAGAAAAGGGAGATATTGTTACAGTGGTGTCGCCTGTACTGTTGGATCGTGAGGTAAGTGAACATTTTYCTATCGCTAGTCTGACATTTTAATGTTTGTGCCTATAATCTTTTTCTGTGATGTGAAAAGAGGTTCAGAGTATTGTCGGTGTGGGGATTCAGATGTTCAACCTTAAGGAGTCTTTTAAGAGTTTTGTTTATTTCTTATTTGAATGTAAGAAGTTATATGCTCTAATCAATATTTATAAATATAGTAGTTCATAATTTCTGGGCAAGACAGTGTTGGACTGTGAGAGCAAAGATCTCAGGAATAAGTGGAATTCAACTTTGAGTTACCAATTGACTGTTTGGAAGTAAAAATAAAAAAAAAAATAAAGCCTAATTGTGCATATAGCTTGCTATGAGATTGTTACAGTTTGGTGCTTTAAATCCTTCTCTAGAATTTTCTTTTTATTGAGTGGACTGAATGGACTAATTAACTTGGTACCCCATAGGCAAAAAATGAAAATACAAAAAAGGAATAGTAAAGGGGCAGGTAGTTTGCAAGTGGTTTTAAGGTGAATTACCATACTGCCAAAATCTGTGTTTATTATAGATCATTAACATTATGAGAGCATAAATTGATAGCAAAGAAAGCTTAGGTATGATCATTTCATGTTCAGAAGRTAATACAGTAGAGCCAATCTGTTAAGACAAAGGTTTAGTTATCAGAATGTATGAGATCTGGGCACCAATACAATGATGACCTAAGCAGTTCCTATGACTATATGACCTATAAATCACCATTTCTTTTGATTGCGTAGCCCTGTGTGCTCTTAGGTTCCTGGAGACGACCAAGTTCTTTTCTTGCAGGCTGTTTCAGGTATGTGCTGATTTCCTGAACTTCTAAGTTGGTTAGATTCAGGACTGTCCAATGTTCTCAATATTCAGCACGTTAYTTCTCATTTTAACCAGATGAAAATGATGCCCATACCACTTCCCATTTTAGGTGAGTAATTTTTCTACAGGCTTTTCCAACAGCAGATATTTAATGGGTAAACCAGACACATATTCCAGACATATAGCGCAGTAAAACTAAGATCTGGGCCTGTAGATCTGTCTTTCAAGTTTAGAGACATTCCAATTATTTCATACTTGTGTGGCTGGCCACAGAATCATGCCCAAGTTAAGATTTATATAATCACTAACTTTTTGCCTCAAGTTTCCCTTCTAAATTCATTGTTTCAGTTCAAAAGCTTTATACTGTTTTCTAAAGTCAGTTTTAGGCATTTTTATTCCTAATAGATAACCATTCCCCAGATTAAACCAATTTACTCAAAATTAGAAAATCAATGGAAGGGAATGAACATGCCTGCTTTTCCTAGTATCTTCCAAAGGTCACTGTGATTCATGAAATAATGATGCTGTCTCCATACAAGAAGTCTGGCCTCAATCGAATGGGTATTATGACTGGGTAGTATATCCTGAAAGCAAGATCTGAATTCCTCRTGATTTTTAGTAATAGTTCATTCAATACCTTTACTTTGAAGGTGACATGGCAAGCTGCAGTCTTGTTAAAACTGCAAAGTAATTTTTGTTGTTGCTGCAAATGCTATATGTTTTATGAGTCAAAATGCAGGGCTGTGTAAAATTTTAATACTAAACCCAAGCRTTATCTGCAGTTACAGTCCAGTCTAATATTGTCTTGTCAGGTGAAACACTTGGGAAAAAGTATGTTTTCCATTTCTTCACAAGATGCTCTGTGTTGTGCTTTCTGTCATCTTTGTGGGTTCAGTCTCTTCTCTCCCTTCGTGCTTATATATGTCTTGTGTAGAAACTGGTRGTTATGCCTCCTTTTTTAGATCTGTGGAGTTAGCCAGTCATGGTCAAAGATGTATAAATTCTATTTTTAATCGTAATAGCAGCTTTTAGGGGCAAGTGGCCTAATGATCCTATTCTAAACAATTCTGTGTACCAACATAATCTTGATACTATATAAATAACTCTCATGTATTTCTATGTAGATYAGGAAATTGAATTACTGTAAAAGAATTGTCTGCCTCAGGTAGAGAGAGACAGGAGTAACATCTGGAGGAGGAAACATCTGCCTAGCTACTGCTTAGGGAATAAGGTATCTGCATATCACCAGGCTTGAAGAAGTGACTTTCAGGATGCTGGAAAGTTGATGGGCAGGAAGGAGTACTATTTGCCACTCCTCTGTAGGTTATCAGCTGATATTAGTGCTTTATTGTTATTATATTTTCTCTGGTGAACCTTTCTAGATCTTAAACATTTTGGCTATTTATCACAATCTTCTATGAAGTACATTGTAGAAACATGGGACAAAGAAATGATCTTTCCCCTGAAAGCCTTGCTAGTAGGTATGTAACCTCAGAGGACAAAAAATGTAGGTAGAGGCATTTAATGATGGTTGGACAAATACCGCATGAAACAGTATTTGTGAACAGGAGAGAGGAATGCTTTTACTGCTTCAGTTCTTACCCTTCTTTTGTTGGGGTCTCAGTGGAGGATGTATTATAGTAGACATGCATAGGGAACAGCAAGATTTTTCATTRATGTTTTCCATTGCTTGGAAAAGAGAATGGATGTTGAACAGCTCAGCTGATCCTTTTTGATGACTGGGATTTGAGTCAGCAGTATTTGCGGGTAACTGGGTGTAGCTCATGAAAGGTACACATGGTATTTATATGGGGGGTGGGGAAGGGTGCATTTCTGCTGGGGAATTCCACAGCTCCAGAAACTGCAAAAATTCGTCCTGATGAATCTGATTATTCATGACTGCCAAGTCAAACCAGCAGCTTCTCCTAGATTTTACTTAAACTTTAAATTGGGTCAATTGCCTGTGATTTTTCTCTTTTGCTAGCTCTATTTATTTTCTATTTGAATCTTAAAAGTGAGTACCAGTCAAAAGTGGATTATTCTTAGTTGTTCCTTGTTAGGTGTACTGTTTAAAACTGTGTCAGCCCTAGACACCAATTAAGAARCGGAATTAAAGTAAAAATTTCTCTAGGATGGACATGATGAAGGGAGAAAACTATTTCTCATTAATCATAYGTATATGCACCAGAGGTTGATATGAACTCTTTTAAAGCATGTTAAAACACTGATTAAAATTACTCATATTTTCCATCCATTGTAGTAAGTTATACCACTGCTTGGATCTTGATGCTTTTGGGAAACTTCCCATTTCATTTAAGACAAATGAATGGAATATAAATTGTTTGGGGTTTTGTTTTAGTTTTGGTCTTTTTTAAATTTTAAGTATCATTCATTTCATATTTGTGCATCAGAGGGAACAGGAGGATTGGGGGTATTGCGCGGTGGGAGATACTGAGATGCGGAGATACAAAGCATCTGGCAGGTTTTGCACATACTATATAGTCCATATTATTTTTCCATGCTTCAACATTTTCAGAAAAGTTGCTATTACATAGCCTCAGAAATTCTTGTTTCAGTGCGAAGAATCAAAATACAGGTATTTACCCTAAAGTAAAATAAAGTTTGGCCATCTAGAGAGCTCAGGTTTTATATCCAATTGAATATATGTGGGAGAATCTTCACATGCGTAAGTAAACATCTAGGTTAATAATTTTAAGGAGATGAAAATCAAATCAAACATTTTTTTCTGGTAATACTTTAGAATTAAAAGTAAATTCTAAGTAGACACTTTTAAAATAAAACAAAATTTAAAAGAAAGCAAAAAATGAAAGAATTAACTTGTTTCTCGTGAACCTCAACTGTGCACYTGCTTGTTCTTTTAGTTACACAGGATCAGCTCAAAATGAAGACAATTTTGTTAAATTCCTACAAGAATTTCTCTTTCCTGTGACTGGCATTTATTCGGTCTCTTGCTAAATTGAGAGTATGGAGATGGGAATGCTCCCCGGTGTGTTAAGTGACCACGCCTTCAAAGGCTATTCCAAAGCTCTTCCGTGCATAAGGCAGTAGAAGGAATATGTAACATGAAAGGTACTCTTTCTCTTTAGTGAGAAATCATTCTCTCTCTTTAGGGTTGTTTTCATTCTTGCACTATCTAGAAACAGAAAGGTCACCTTAGGTCTTTTCTTTGAGTTGCCTGTCTGCTTTCAGATCCCCAGCCTACCTGTTTTATTTTTTTAACTTTGGTAGTAACTGAATGGTAGTAGTTTGGTTTAGCATGGATGGGTAACAGTGTGTGCTTTGGAGCTATTTCCATAKTATAGTATCACCTACAAAAGCATGAAGCAAAAAAGTCATTCTCTCCAGTATGCAGAAAAAGTGTACGTAGGAATCCCACAGATTACATCCAGCAAGCTGCTGAGTGCTTTTGACATCTGCCGAGGGAAGCTGAGTGCTCCGTGCCTCCAGGGAAAGACTTAGCACCATGCAGGATTTGTATGGCCTGAATCTACCGGAGTATTTTTATTTATAAATTTTTCAGATTCAGAATTGTTTCCAAAAGTGCATGATCCTCAGGGTTTGCAGCGAAACTCAGATAATTTCTCAAAGAACATCCATTTTCATTTTCAGAAGGCAGGTAAGGACGTATTTTTGAAGATTAATGTGAATTTTTTTCTTGTGGGAGTTAGGCATCCTTGAATGTGTCAGCAATAAAGATTGAAGAGTGTTAGGAGGCAAATTATACCTCCAGATATCCATTGGAGAATACATTTTGATTCATAAATTCAGAGAAGAAGGATGCCCTCCATCAAAGTGTGTGGTCTAAATGACCCAAAATAGAGCACAACAGGGGAAAAAAAAAAAAAAAAGGAAGAAAAAAAAAGGGGGGGAAGAAGAAGAAAAAAAGAGGAAAGAAACCTTGAGGAAATGTCCTGAATTTTGTATTTCAGGAATGGAGAGTCCATTTCAAAGTGACACTTCCCTGCAGTGAAAGAAAAATAATGCTCCTCATGTGCATAGGAGAAAATGCTTGTACTCTTGTAGAATCAACTCTTAAATTTCCTTTATGGATCAGTAATCAGTTTTTCTGCTTACTCACAATGCTATGTAGCCAGTGTTACAGACCCCTCTGCTCTGCAGGAAAGTAGCTGTATGATTTGTATAAATTTTATATGACTAAAGTACTACAGGAAAGCTGCCACCACAGTTGCTTAAGTGAAATATTTACTTTACTTCTCACAGTTTGAGGAGTAATATGCTTTTGCTTTTGATAGGAACTGCTGTGCCTAGTTTGAATTAAAGTTAACAAATAGTTTGAGATATCTGCTGCATGCTGGACTATATGCTGTTACATATGTTTCTAAACACCTCTTCTCAAGAAAAGCAATTAAGTATTGYGTGATTCTGAGAAACCCTGGGCTAGACTCAGGTAAATGAAATGTATATTCTCCAGTGAGACTGACACTATGTGTGCCTGCACAAGCCACACCACCGTGTTCTGTAACCATCTGAACCAACCTTSGTGCGTCAATCTACCATTATGTGAATCGTATATACCTTTCCCTCTCTTTATTACTTGGAAACATGGAGCTGAAAGCCTTATGCCATAACTGATGGGAAACCTGGAGTTACATTAGCCCATCCTGCTCACGTTTATGTGGACCGCTTGTAATAACATAATAGCTGGCTGAGCCTCCCGCTTAACTGGATGACTCTAAGCTTTAAACAACAACTGCAACAAAAAGCAGTGTATAACAGCTAGCAAATACCCATTCCTATCCATACATTGATGAATGACTGTACAGTGTCTAGCAATTTTTCAAGTCAACAGCAGCCCACTGATACATATTCACCAATGCACTGCTCGCATGAAGGAATGAATGCTTGCATAAATGTTCTTTACAGTATTCAGCCAGGCCTGCTGTGATAAGTAAATCACAGCATTCTTGTTGGTAGGGCTTAAGTTCTCTGAAGGGGTAGCAGTAGGCAATAGAAAAAGCTTGTCCACTTCTGCAGATGGACACTACCCTCTTTATCCATATTTTCCATTTTGGAGATATGTGTCTTAAGCAGTCAATATACTTATTACTTACTCGATCTAAATGCAAATGCTGAACCAACAGTGCAYTCTCATTTTTAATGAAAAGATATTAATCTTTTCAGCAAATGCATTCCACATTTGAACTTCATATTAACCTCTAAAATATTCATATTTACAGTGATTGTGGGAAAACGTATACCTTAGAGTATATCAACTCTGAGTTGGAATAATTGTATCATTTTGTCTTGTCTTCTCTGACAGAATTCCCACTTGCACACCTTTAACTTGTTTTGCAATACAGTAAATTCCATAGCTGGACCTCAGTTTCTGTGGTTTGGGTTTTTTTAGTGGCAGATATGGCAATATGTCATATTTCTTTTCTGCTTAAAATACAAGATAAACAAGGCATTCATCCTTTTCCCTGGATTAATGCATTTCTTATACTATGGTTTCTGATGGTTGTAAATGTGAGGAACAGTGGGTCTTCAGTCAGAGAAAAAGTGGTGGATCTTCAGTCTCTTTTCAGAGATTATTCATTGTATCACAAATATTAGAAAAGTAGAAAAATGGGGAGAAGAAAGCTTCCAGTTATAATGCTAGCTTATGAACAAATGGCCAGAGAGATGGAAAGTACTTATTAGTGAGATGTAAACTCCTATTTAATGTCACATTTATGATGAACTTTCCAGCATTTGGACTTAAATGTCTGCAGTGAGAAAGAATGTTATTTTACTAGATGTACCRGTAATTCTTAGTTTGATTCCTGTTGTTATGTTTTTGATGAAAAAGTTCATTAACCCATTCTTAAATCTTGAACGAGACTGTGCAAAAGAGGTAAATAAAAGTAAAAATGACATGTCAAAATATARGTAATATCATTCAGGTTAAGAATACTAAAGATTCTTATTGCCAGAACGTTAGAAAAATTGTTCATTTAAAAAAAAAAAAAGTCTGATCTGCATAAGGCTGTARTGGCAGAATTTCTGCAAATCCTTCATTACGTTGTTATTATCTGTTTCTACTTTCATTTAATTCAACACATAGTTTGATAGTCAGAATTTGTTTAAAAAAAAAAGAAAATTATCTGACAATAATAGGGACCAGTTTTTCTTTTCTAAAAAAATCTGTGAGGGATGAACATATCACATCAGGAACCTCACGGGCARCCATTTCAGCACAAAGTTACTGACTCTTTCTGGGCAGTGAATATAATATCAAGATCACAAGGCGGATAAGTCACTGAATGGCCTTTCTTCCAAACACTAAGCACAACATATAAGAATCCTACCTCTGGAAAAAATAAAACCATTGGGTGAACACACATATTTGCTTTCTTTGTAAATAGAAGGCTCACTGACTAAGCTACTGCTTATACTCTGTCTTGCATTTACCTTTCGCACTCTGAACTGAGCATGACTAGCCGCAAAACTCCAGTGACTGCTGGAGCTCCCGTCAAATTCTTGCATTGGCTCCTCTGTGTGGATGGTTGAGGCCACAGCAGGTTTTCCTTTGCGGCCCTAAACTCTGGTTTGTTGACCACGTTGTAGGTAGAAACCCCTAGCTATTACAGACTCCAGATTATCATCCTGCCAGATCCGCTGGCTGACATCCATGTGTAGGCTCCTCTACGATTTCATCCAATATAAACTGGGATAATCACTACGTATAATTCTTAAGCATTTTAAACTGTAGATTACAGGTGGGGTAAATAATAACCACCTAACAGGCAGAGCTTCTGCAAGGACGTGTTTCCCTCCTCTATATAGATGAACCACATGAAATCCCAAGCCATATCTCAAAGGAGTCTTTTTCTGCTTGCTTTCTCTGTGTTTCCTTCTGATGCTGAGGGAAGAAGAAAGAGCATTCCCAGCTCTTCATGAGGATCTTGGCTTTATTTCTCAGGCTACTGGCTCTTCATTCCTCTAGTATGTTACCATAGTATGAAAAACAGGTGACTCTCAACTATTGATGACTCCAAGCATCATTTTAAAATATATACTCCTATAATAGCTTATTTTCTGGAAAACTCCATGTTTTCCACAAGAAGATGTGAATATGAGTTTTCAAACTTGGAGTTCTCTGTAGCTGCACTGAGAAATATTTATATTCTCCCTTCCATGTTTTGGGTTAGGAGTTTTYGTATCACTAGCTCCTGTGGCAGGCAGTTTGCTGATCCTCTAGACAAGTCACTCATCTAAACATCACTAGTTTCTCTGACACTGATGTATTGCAGATAGATTTAAAAAATATCTTCAAGACACTTACTAAGAGTGATACAAAGCATGATATCAGCTGCCCATATAGTTTAAATAGAGGCTGATAACTGAAATGTTATCTTTTTTTTGGCTAGAGTTTCTTTATTTAAAAAATTGAAAGACATATTAGCTCTATGGATGTTTGGGTGTCAAAATCCCACTGTGACAAATGACTATCTAAGAGGGGAAAAGAAGCAGTGTACTTATAAAAAAATTTCAAGTGGCAGCTTTTGCAGAGAGAGGTGGTAAATTACTAAATGCTGACACATGTTCTGCTAGTACAAAGGGCCTGGTGGTCACTAAAGTCCAGCTACAATGGAAGATAGTAAAACTTAGAYATTCCAGATTAGAGATATACCATGCATTTTGTAGATGTCTGGGGCAATGATTTCAGTTCAGGAGAGAGAGGGCCAAAAGGTGAGAAAAATCTGAAAGATTCTCACTGCCCATGTTCTTCAATCCTTTCTTATGGCCAAGGAATATGACTACAAAAGATAGAAGTAAGTCTCTATTGACTAATCCGAATATACCCTCTTTTTCTGGCRAGTATCCCTAGTTTCCAAACAGGTTTTGCCATCTCGATAAGATGAACTCCTCCTTGTTACAGAAGTAGTAAGGATGTACCACAGTTAATGCTTTTTGAGTTTTCTATCTTAAAAGTTTGATTTTTGCATCAAGTATCAATACTTTCAGAATGCTCAGTGCTTAAGAGAGCAAAAGGGAAAACATCTGGAAGCAGTTTACAACCAGTATGACTCAAGTAGAGTTAGTACAGAAAAGTAAATGAAATTACTTCAAAGTCACTATAGGAATAATTGCTTAGCTATATCAGAGTTGCAGCTCAGAGTGCTTTGGACTCTACAAGTGTTACCCCAGAGATGCTTCAGGAGAGAAAGTTTTGTGTGCTTTAATATGAAAATCAATCACTATTCTTTCTTTTCTCAAAATACAATAAAGCTTTGGAAACCGAGCRGTTAACAACTCTACCTTTAGTTAAGAGCAGTATCAAATATATACTTACATACTTGYGACTGTAATGAACACTTAACCCTAATATTGTTGGCAATTCACCAAACATATATGCATATGTATGCTGCGATAACACCTTGGCAAGGGAGAGAATTACAAAGTTCCAGAAATTAGGATTACACGCTGGTCATCTTCCCAAGAGAAAACAAAGAAAAGAAAACCTTTAGATTAGTGTTCAATATCAAAAAGGAAAAAAGAATCTAGCTATAAAACTGTGGTTTGGGTCCACACTCCTTAAGCCACTTTTTTTTTAACACAAAAAAGGTATTGTCAAATACATATATGGTTATTTTTAGTGTTCTGCTAGCATAATTCAGATTTCCCAATGCCRTTATTGAGGGATAATTCCTCTGGCATCAATGGAACGTTGCTTTTGATTCTCCAAATGCCAATCAKATAACAGGCTCATCTTTCTCATTTTATTTTCACTTTCTTTTATCTTGCTTGTTTTCTTATGACTTTCTATTTTTAGAGTGTATGTAGCAAAACTTATTTAAAATATGCTGTTTTGTAGGAGATTTTATCTTAATACCATCAACRAGAAAATTCCTTCTCTCCAAATTCTGCCTAATTGTATCTGTTTTTTTGTGCTGGAGTATCTAATTACAATAACATGAATTAAAATGTGGGTTGGTTTTTGGGTTGTTTTTTTTTTTCAGCTTTTACTCTCAGTGTAATTGTATTCTTTTGGCTTCTGTGAAGCATTAGGTAGAATCATAGAATCATTATAGAATCATTAAGGTTGGAAAAGACCTCTAAGATCATCGAGTCCAACCATCAACCCAGTACAAATSYCCACTAAACCAWGTCCTGAAGCACCTCATCCACACGTTTTTTGAACACCTCCAGGGATGGTGACTCCACCACTTCCCTGGGCAGCCTGTTCCAATGCCTGACTACCCTTTCAGTGAAGAAATTTTTCCTAATATCCAATCNCATTTCCTCTCGTCCTATCGCTTGTTACTTGGGAGAAGAGACCAGCACCCGTCTCTCTACAGCCTCCTTTCAGGTAGTTGTAGAGAGCGATAAGGTCTCCCCTCAGCCTCCTCTTTTCCAGGCTAAGGTAGCATTTCTCTGTTTGGTTGTGTCAACACCCCACAGTCCTCAGTCTGTACTATTGAGCTATATAAAACTCTATTCAAGGTTAAAAAAAAAAAACCCTCTTAGACTACATGAATAACATTAGTTTTTAGTTTTCTGTTTATATACTCAGTAAATCAATTAAAAGGTAATCTGATAAGGCAGAATGTGAATAATGTTGGTATATTTGATTGAATTATACATTTTAGTTCTTGGAACAGATAAACACAGGCAAATACACAGAAGTAGCCTGACGAAACATCCCTTTGAAGAGACCTGGAGATGGATAAATTGTTGAATTAAGCACACATAAATATAAAGAGTCATGTTAATCAAATTCTCCTCTGCTTCTCTTTTGGACTGGAGAATCCACTAGTGTTTCACTTGTAATACATTCATGTAACTTTTTGCCTATTTGTTTTTAGTTTTTATATATTAAGCAAAGTGTGAAAATGGAAATCTTAATTAAAATATAGCTGGAACGTTCCAGAGAGACTAGTGACAGCCTTTGAATCTGTTTTTAGTTATAAATCTTGGACATTACATCCATATTATGGATATATAARCATTTCAGAAGCTCAAAATCTAAAGCATAAATGAAGTCATTCAATYATGTGGTTGATTACTGTAGAATTAAAAAAGTTCCATTTACCACAGAAAGGCTAGCCTTTTATTTATATACGTTATATACTTTTTTGATATGGCTATGAAAGTTCCCTAAATGATTGATTTTTCCTTGCTGGAAGATCACTGAATTCTCTGTCAGTGATTAAAATGCTGCCGTTTATGCATATAATACAGTTTTGCTGATTACTTTTTACAGTTTGGTTTTGACATCTTTAATTTSATCTGTCTTGTGTCATGGCTTTTTTTATTTTTTTTAAGGCAAACTCAATTTCCTTGAGAGGAAATCCATAAAGCATCATTCTCCCTGCAGAACAAGTATAAGCTGACTCCTTCAAGACCATATATAAATCACTCTTAAGGGAAGATATTGCTCACTCAGAAAAGTGATTTGTAAACGCTTTAAGTTTGTGCCATATTATACTACCATCCTCAAATAGATACCTCCATCTAAAATATGAATTCTGCCTTGTAGGGTGATGGCACCGTGTTGACTTTTCTTTTTTGACATACAACATGTATGTCTTCAGACTACGTTGCCTGACACTGCTCATTTAATGATTTTTRGAATACTGGACGACAACCTGCCCTAGATGAGATGTTATTTTCAACATAAGAACTGAATATCCTTGCCACCTAAATTTTTCTCTATAGTATTTATACTGGAATGTTGCCTTGCATAAAGTTTGAAAGTACACTTGGATGGGCCAGGCAACATATATGCTACAGATGAAATGCATGGTAGTCCTGATAGGGGAGGAGAGTTACAATCTTTGAAATGGGGGATAATTCCACTGGCAATCATGAAAATATTTCAGCTTTAAGGGACTGCAACAGAAAAGAAGCCCTAGAATCTGGCCTTTGCTTCTGCAACGAAGAGAAGGGGAAGTAAATTTTATTCCAAATGTATTTAAATTTAATAAACATCTGTCATGTATATTTAAAACTGCCATTTCAGGATTGTAATTATATCATCTGAAAATAAGCCCTCCTCAAAAGAGAATTGAAGTGACAGGCTGAAGAAAATGAAACATGACGTTGCTCATTCTCCTTTCGTCCTAGAGATGAAATTTAAATTAATTTTCTTCTTCTTGTCAGAAAGTATTTTAATTGGAAATTATTTTTGATTGCAGTTTTCAGAGAGGAATGGGATTCTTCCCATTATATGTGTACAGAAGTTGTTCAGTGTCTCCATAATATTTTACTAAATTAATCATTTGCAGATATTTTAAATAGTTGACAGCTGTACTGGTAATTCTAAAGAAGGTTAAAAAATTCAAAAAATCTGAGGTAAATGTAAAGATTTTCACCTTTTTTTTTTTTTTTTTTTGTTCCTCAGCACCTTTGCATACAGCCATGTTGTGTTTGTTGCTATAGTTACCTGCTTGTTGGGAGAAATGAATATTTGATATTAGCAGTAACTAGACTGTAAAAATTAGATACGCTGCTTCAGTTGAATTTAGGTTTATCACAATTTTTTATCACAAGCTGAATTTCCTTTAAAAATGTTAAAGTCAGGTTATGGAGCYGTATTCTTATGGGAGGTACAAGTCTCTATAGCCCTGTAAGTTCATTCACACTCATTCCACAGTCCTCTGATGAACTGAAAGACCCTAATTAAATTTTCTGCCAATATACTTTCATTTTCAGCTTTCAGACCTCCTATAATAGGAGTTTCTCCTATTAATATCTTAATCTAAATATCACAGAGGACAATGGTAGTCATGCCATGGCCATCACAGATAGTGGCTTTCTGTGCTGAAACAGAGTGACCCAGCCTACAAGGGATCAAATATAGGTGTTTGGCCTAATATCTCACTTCTGAATTATTTCTGCTTTGGCATAATGCTTTTTTGACACCTGATTCAGCCATCACCAGACAGTGAAGCACCAGGAGGTACAGGAAGGCAGCTCTAAATAGCTATCCAGGTAACAGTTCAGTGGAAGTTGCACGTTAGAGAGGAAAAAGATCTGTGTAGTAATAAAAAGAATATATGGGTTTATTAGAAAAATTACAAGATTGAAGCATTTGCTACTTTGACATTTACCTTAGCATTGGCACTTTACTGCATGCGTGACAATCTGGCAGAAAGAGTGACTTAWGGAAAAAAGTTGCTCTGAGATATGTTTTCATGCAATGCTATCTCACCCATGAGAAGTSACAGAAATCCTGTTGGCTGCATTATCTTTCATTACCCTAGTTTCTGTTGTCTTAGAAATTTCTGAATCGTCTCTGTGTAYTTTCATTAATGTATCCTTGTGTCATGGTTTAACCCCAGCCAGCAACTAAGCACCACGCAGCTGCTCGCTCACTCACCCTTGGTGGGATGGAGAAGAGAATCAGAAGGGTAAAAGTGAGAAAACTCGTGGGTTGAGATAAAGCCAGTTTAATAGGCAAAGCAAAAGCCGCACACGCAAGCAAAGCAAACCAAGGAATTCATTCACCACTTCCCATGGGCAGGCAGGTGTTCAGCCATCCCCAGGACAGCAGGGCTCCATCACGCGTAACGGTTACTTGGGAAGACAAACGCCATCACTCCGAACGTCCCCCCCTTCCTCCTTCTTCCCCCAGCTCTATATGCTGAGCCTGACGCCATATGGTGTGGGATGTCCCTTTGGTCACTGGGGTCAGCTGTCCCGGCTGTGTCCCCTCCCAACTCCTTGTGCCCCCCCAGCCTGCTCGCKGGTGGGGTGGGGTGAGGAGCAGAAAAGGCCTTGGCTGTGTGTAAGCCCTGCTCAGCAGTAACTGAAACATCCCTGTGTTATCGTCAACACTGTTTCCAGCACAGATACAAAACATAGCCCCATAGTAGCTACTGTGAAGAAAATTAACTCTACCCCTGCCAAAACCAGCACACCTTGATAAAATACAAAACTTACAGAAGAGACAAACTGAAGGGATATCACAGTTTCCCTAGAGCATTTCTGCCTTTTAAATGAAGTAGGAGTGATAGATGGTAAGTGCTGAAATGAGAGAGAGTTTTTCAGGGGGATTTGTCAAAAGTGTACCTCTAATATCTGGAAGTCCAGAGATTTCCACTAATGTGATTAAATGTTTGAGAATACAAGAGAAAGACAGTAAWATCTGTGCTGATGGTAATAAAGGTCTGATTTAGGCTTTCTTGAGGTAACTGGAAAGTTGTCTCCACYGATTCTTGCAGCAGACTTTGCAGCAGGTCCAAGGCAGCTGTGCGGCTGAACAGGGGAATTAGAGATAGCAGGGCTTTTTGCTGGACTCTTGGCTTCTCACCATGGCCTAATTATAACATTAAGGCACCCTGTTCCTTCCTTAAAGGACAAATAATCACCAGCTTCTGTACACTGCCATTGCTCCACTTCTAAAGGTAGCACTTTCAGATAACAATAGGTAAAAGCATTGCTTTTAGCAATGTGGCTAAAGAGATGGTTGTAAGAGGTTCAGAGAAGCAAACAGYGTGGTTCAGGTAGAAAATTCCAGCACTTCAAAATAAATTGTTTTTTCAAGCTTGTTTTTTCTCTGAGAACTGAAAAGGTTTAAGTCCAATCAGAAAGTTTTAGAAACAGTTATGAGTTCGTTTGGTTTTGGCTGCGCTTGCAGCAAGAGCTAGCGGTGAGGCAGGGTGTGCTGATCTGTCAGGTCCCTGTTACAAAAGGGGGTGTGACTTCCCCCCAGGCACTTGTCTGATGCATTCTTATGCTTCCCCAAAACTGGCACTGGGATGGACCCATGTGGCTGAGCAGAGGGACAGGAAGTAAAGCCTTTCTTTTCCAGCAGTGGTGAGCCGTTCCTTAGCTGAGCTGCTTTCGGTAATCCCCTCCCCTAGGTCCACGACTTACTGTCACTTAGGTACATAGTGTTATTGATATAAATTGTTCCTTCTTTCAAGCATGTGTAACGCCTGGAAGAAACTCAATATAGAGATTGAATTTAACAACGCTGCACCAAAATTTTTAACACACACACACCTCCCAAAACAAACAAACAAACAAAAAAACTGAACAAAGTTTCAGGAGTTACACTTCATTTCATCCAGCAGCAGAACAGCAGATAAGGCTGGCAAAACACTTTTACCACGCTGGGTAGCAGTTGTAATGTATCTCAGATTGTATTGCCACTCTGAATTCACTGTACATGGCTCTGGCTCTGTAAAGTGCATTGATTTCCTCCCAAGTAGAGAATGACACAGTTGAAGGCACTTTCCACCTTGTAAAAAACGCCCTCAGCACTATGTCATCACCGACAATATGGCCCTTCTTCCCCAGAGAATAAGAAAAGGAATTTGTTTCCTACATAGTAGGAAATTCCACTAGCAATAGCCTCAAGCCTGCAGTAGATTTTCCATCTTGCCTAATTTGTTAAGGGGTTGGTGAGTTTTTCCTAAGAACTGTCTTCAGGTAACAGGAATTCTTTAAAATTCAGTTCTTTGGGTACACTGGAAGTAGGGAGGACTCGAAATTTATTGGCTAACAGGGATCCTTGAACCAGTAATCGTGAACTGCTTAAGTACATATAGGTTTATATATATGTAAATCAATATAGGTACATATACATTTTTCTTTTTTTGCATTGAGAGTTCTTTGAAAGACATTTTATAACTGGCTTGCCTTTAATTGGAAAATGGGACATGGAATTTCATATGATTGTGTTATGGCTGTCATATCTTAGCATGAAAGGCTAATCACATCACATGGAAAGGTGTAGATACAATTAAATCAAGCTTTTACTAAAGCAGCTACAAAAATGGAGACTCAAAACTTGATTTGAGGAAGGATGTAATCTTTAAAAAACAAAATCAAGATTTAAGGCTGTGTACATGAGCAGAATTTCTTTTCAGCTGTAAAGCAGGTCTTGTCTCCTTCCAGGTGGAAGGAGCAGAATAATGAATACCTGGGTTCAAAAAGTTTCTATTAAAACTTCTGTCTTGTTAGGCACTTTCCTCTAGCATCAATGTATCAGCTTGTTATTTTTCCCTTAGTTAATATATTTAGTTTATCAGCCTCCGTATGAGGCAAAGAGGATTTGATTGCATGATCTGACATGTCAATGTTATTTTTGGGAGGCAAAGGGGTTTGATGATTTGATCTTAGTGACTTGGTAAGTTACTCCTACTTGAAGAGATGGGATTTAAATTAAACTGTGAGGATATTAGTTTCCAATAGATAAAGCAAGATATGTTTTTCTTTTTTCATCCCTGAAATGATAGAAAGAAGTATGTAATTTTTGTTCCATGAAGATGGAAGACAGAAAACTGACACAGATTTTGGAATATAAATTAAGAATATAGATGACATTTTGAGGAAATGGATAAGCAGAGGGTGCCCTGTGCTTTAGTCAGAGCAAAGCCTGTCTCTCCAATCCTATCCAGGGAAGATAAATTATATAGTATAATTCAGACTATTACTGATAAGTGTAATGGATCAAACAGAATATTCTAAGTTTCAATAAATAGTAGTGAGAAAGGTAACTTCCTAAATACTTTCCTATTTGCTGTACCGCCATCTCAGAAAATCATAGACAGTATCTTTAAAACAAATCATACAATGCACTGTGGAAAACGTACTAGAATATTTTATATAATTTTAAACATATTTTTCACTCAGTTATAAATATTGGAGAAAACTGGAGAAGTGTGTTATAGCGTTTTGCATATAAATATATTTCCTATTTATATATGGCATAACGGTAACCACTCAAAGATATGATATCTGATTTAAGACTTGTAGGCAAAAAGGAGTCTGTTGCAAATAGAAGGTAAAGGTTAAGAAATGAATAGTTGGTCTTGTAAGAATTCTAGGAGAAAGTCATGAGTGGAGAAGAAAATGAGTAGCAAACACAAGTTGTTCAAGAATTTGTGAAGGGATTCACAGTACCAAATTTAGGCTTTTGAGCAAGTTGTGCTCCTGTATACTCAATGAGGAAAAGGTAGTCTGGATCTTAGGTGTGTTGCACAGTCCATTACAAATGCCTGTTTCTCTCCACTGATATATGGCAAGCCACACTGTGCTTATAAACATTAGATGGTATGAGCCCTCTCCTTGCAGACATGAGGGATCAGTGACTACTCTCATCAACTACTGTAAAAAAGCAGCATGGGAAAAGTTGGGGGAAAAAAAGGCCCCAGGACAAATTCTGTTTCGCATGATCATTTTCTCTCTCTGGAATACTGCTGTGTGGCTTTTTTACTATTGTGCAAACATCTGGAGAGGTACAATTATGTGTATTCAAAATCTCAGTCACGTGAAATCAGTTGAAAATAATTCTAGGATATTCTTCTTCTTTTGGTTTTTAGCTCAGTGTACATCTGAAACTCTGAAGAGCGCAGAGATTTTGTTTCTGTGGTACATGGATTATATTATCTAATAGCAATCTCAGTCATAGCAGTAAAGAATAGCAACATCCTTACCAGATAAAAGACAATGCTTCGTCTCCAAAGAGCCTCAACCAGTCGCATAATTCATGGCTTTGTTTTTCGTCTACTTGTAAAAGATTCGTGAACGCTGCTCCTGCTACTGTCTGCATCCATCTGGTTCTTAAGTAACATGAATTAAGAAGAGCACGTATAGTTGCTGTTCCTATTCCATTTTTGTTGTTGTTGAATACTCTTCTTAAGCTGCTAGGCTGGGATCTAGCTAATGCAGAACCATCCATTTTTGCATTTCTTTTCCAAAATTCTACAGTAAATTGCATGCTGATGTTGGCAGAGAGTGACCAAGAAAAGCACAACCAAGATTTATCTCTTTGTTCAGTCCTTTCCCACAGTAGGGAAAACCTCAAATGGCCTGTCTACATATCTACCTTTTCCTGGGTAATTCATCTCTGGAAACAATCTTTCATATGTATAATTGTCTCCTTGGGAGCACCAGAGACTCCTGTGCTGGTGGCACACTGATTTATTCCTCTGCTAATCCTTGTGTGTTTGGCAACAGAATATTGTGGTAGCCGGTACATTAGAAATTTGTGCCTTGAAGTAATAACTGGATGGATGATGACAGAATAAAAAAGATTGGCTTTGAACTATTTATCTTAAAGCTATTTTCTCATCTGCTTCTATTTATTTTCCTTTTTCTTCTAAAGTTCTAGTCTGATAAATAATATCTTTTCAATGGCTCTCACCTTCTGATGAATTTGTCTTTTTCAATGAACAACATATACTTAAGAAAATAATATATTTTTAAGTTTTCAACATGAGTGAGGTTAAAGAAAAAATATAAAGGAACCAAGAGACATTGGAAATGTATTACTGCAGTAATAAAATACAGGTCAACTTACCACTCTGGAATAGATCAGAGCAAATCTATGGGAAAAACAGTCAGAGAAGAGGAATAGGGATAGGGAAATTTGTAGAAGACAATGAAGCACAAAAAATAGTCTGTTGAGTTAGATTTTGGCTAGTTCACTTGTGTGTATTGTATGTATGAGTAACAGAATGAAACTGGATAAAGAAAAATATCCAGGAACATTTTCAATCAAAGATTAAACTATGAAATTACCTTCTAAATTAATGTTCACAGGTATTCTTTGAAGTAGAACAGGAAAAGAACCAACAGCTTCCCTCTGTGTGCTTTAACAAAAAAAAGCCATTCATGAACAATGTACCAGTCAGAAAAAATAATTTTCAGGGTTCAAAATATTTCATTTCCTACACTTCGAGGTGTTTCTTAAAGATGTATTTTGAAGTAAATGGACAATTTTCACAACGTGGAATTAAAAATGCTTACTGTTGCATCTTCATGCGTAACTTTGTGTTTAAGATTTCAAAAACATATTAAAAAGGAATATATATTTTAAAAGACCTAGTAAAATAAGTCCTTTAAGGAATGTACAGTATAAATCAATCAGTAGATAGCAGTGTTCATCATATGTGTGGGGAATATCAGTGAATGTAATGGAAAAGTAAACAGGTGAAAAGCATCCGTGCTATTTCTGAAGAACCCTGATGACTTTTGTGAAGAACAGTTCATTTCTGAATATCCAGATGTTCATATAATAAGGTGCTATTTAAAGTTAGCACAAACGTCCTTCTCTCTCTAGATAGCATCAGACTTTCGAAGTCTTTTAAAAGATATGAATTGAGTGCTTCAGAAAAAAATGCAAATCAACACATATAAGTGTGGCAGAAGAATAGAAACAAGAAAGGGTTTAAAATGTTATTTTATCCACATTGTTTTAGATTTTGTGAGTCATCCAAGCTTCCTCTCTACTGTAGAAAATTGCTTCAGAAATTACTCCAGGCGGGTAGCTCAAAAATCATGTTTCCAGATTTGTTCATAGACTTACTACACTTGTTCGCATCTGCTCACTCTAAATGGACACTAACAAATACTTTGCTTTTAGTCCCACACTTTGAACTTAATCAAGGTGCAAGGTTTTCTGAAATTTAAGCATAATTTTTTAATATAAATATTTGCGAAGCTTGTATTAAGGAATTCTTTCCTTTTGTTACCAGCAAACCAGCTCCCAGTATGGTGAAAAAAGTGATGGTGATATTACTGGAAAGTAAAAGTCTGGTAAGGCTAGTGCCTGGAATCAGTATTTGCCCGTCGCATAAACAAAACCAGCAGATAAATATTTCAATCTTCTAAAAATGTATGGGACATAATGAGGGAAACAGAAACCTTTTGGCAAGTGCTTTGCTGCTTGCTGACCCTATTCATTGATGGAGAGAATATTGCTGAATGTTGAGGGTGATTTCTTTATCCTAAAGAGGTTCTAGTTCCAATGCACCCTGCAAAGATTTGCACTGACATTCACAGTTTAAGCTTCAAGAGAAGGTAGCCCTGGTGGGAAGTCTCTGCTGTTTTTATATGGGAAAAAAATTAAATTCTTCATTTTTTTATGTTTAAAAGTACTTAATTTATTTAATAGCATTGAATATTCCTTTGGTTATTGTTGTTGTAAGAGTGGGCTGGTAGTTTGATCACCACAGTGGGCATGTCCAAGCCTGACAGTAAGCCAAAGACACATTCCTCCAGAAGCTACACAAAATCTCTGGCCAATGTGAAACCCTTTTTGCTTAGCAGTCATTTTTCCCACCCTAGCAAAGATGCAGTTAACCCAATAAAAGTGAGACTTGATGGATATGGTGAATATATATCTCACCTGGGTGAGACCATGTGGCAACAGGATTCTGAACATTAGAGGCTGGAGGCAAAATTTCCAATCCAGATGGGTAAAATTAGTTGTTTTCCTCCATATTTAATCATTTAAATAAATGGGGTCAGAAATTCAAAAGTATTGACTTTGCCAAGAGGTGGGACTGCTCAACACCCATGAAATTAGACTGTTTTCCACACAGTTGGTGAAAGAAAGGTGCAAGAACCTCATTTTAGACAACCGGAATGTCAGATTCAATTGCATTGGCTTAATCTTAGCTATCTCATGAAAAGGAAATGGCAATAGAGTGATCATATCAATATTCCAGTTATCAGCAGAGGGGAAGTAATATTTTTAAAATATAATTTACATGAAAATGTTCCTTAAAGACATGCATTACAAATACAAAGGATATGAAGGATATCAGATGAGCTAATAGAAAGAGGAAGACAGCAATACATTTTATTACATCCCCTTTAATCACAGGAAAATCCATTTTCAGCTAATCAACTATTGATATGCAGAATGATAGGTTCTCGCAAGTTCAAATAGATGTTTCATCTGAAGATGCCCCACTCCGTAGACTGTAGTTCAATTGACCTGTTCCTTTTACACACGTTAGCAGTTAAGGAAATAATAGAAAAGATTTGAAAAATGTTTACACAAAAAAAMCCATACTGAACACTTATAATGGATCAAGGTCTTAAAGACAACTTTCATGAGTACAGTGTGTTTATTCTACTACCAGCTGAAGTCTTTCAAATCTTTGCTTCATCAGCAAAATGGAAACTTGTTAAACACCGCATAGTTTTAAATCAAATGGATCCAGGACCCGACAGATCAGAACCTTCGTTCTGGTTACTATTTCTTTGTATACTGTTTCTTTGTAAACAACATATATGGAGGCCATGGCTAGATGGTGTTACAGCCTTAAACACACAGATGAGAGTAATCCCAACCTGTGTCCCCTTCTAGAGATCCCACCTCTGTAGGAGCAGTCTGAGAGTCCCTTGTTATACATTAATGAGCAAGTCTSTATCCTCAGTTATTGTGAAGAGCTATTTGAGTGGATGAAGGGTTGTTCTTTTATGGAAGATAGTATGTTCCATTTTCTATGGAACATATACAGAAGGACTGTTCTGCACAGGGAAAGTCTTATTTTGGACTGAGGTCTTGAACTGTGAATCTTAGATTGAGATGTAATTTGGCTATCAAAGTGGGTTTATTTTCATCCTAGACTCAGGGATTATATTCTTTCTAGACTTGAGCCATTGTGGTTGTGAGATCTTAAATTAAAATACAGTATGCACAATGATAGTGATCCCTATTATTTGACCATATGTACAGATTTTAGATCATATTTTATATAATTATACATTTGTATTATGTTTATGCTGTATATATTCTGCTCATCATACTTGCTGCTCAAGTTCAAAAAGCCCCGTTATTTACAAAAGGAATAGTTGCAAATGTATTTTTGAATGTTGCAAATACTGGAAATCAGGTGTGCTCATGCAGTAGTTAAATAAGAGTATTCCTTCAAATTTACTAAATCAGTAGGATTAAGTTAATATGTAGAACACATCAGAGTGGTTTAAGGTAAAACAAGAAAATGTATTCAAGACACTAACCCTTAAGCCAATTATAGTGAAATCCCAAATCCAAGATGTATTTATCTGGCTGCATAGGGCTGTACAAGCCCTGACTCAAGATGGTGGTAGTTATGCAAACAAATGCATAGTGTAAGAGTAGTGTTATTACAATATAAAATACACATATGTGTACCTCAAATTTTAGTCATATTCCAGATTTGTGAAACAAGACTGAAACAAAGGAGTGAAAGGTGTAAATATTGGACAATGTAGTCTGAATAATTCTTACACTGAACAAAGAACTCATTATATAAATACACGTAGTTTTCCGGGATATTAGTGGAGGAAAAGCTGGTGTGCTGTTACCCTCATGTAGGTAATACAAGAGAAGAATTTAGTAAGAATAAAAAAGCTTTAAGTTTTGCAGAAGTTCAAGTTTTGCGCATACCTAGTTAAAGATGGTGGCAGAGCCTGTTCTTACACTCCTGATCTAGGTGATAAACACAAAATGCTTGTCATGAGTAAAATTTTGCCCCTATTTATACTAAATAATTAAAACAAGTAAAAAAAATATTTTTCTCTCTCTAGTGAAGACAAGGCTTAGGTTACAGCTCTCCAGAGGAACAAGGATGTTGGCATTCAGCAGACATTATTGGCATTAAATTTATAGTAGACTTGTAATCGGTTGGTCGATTTGCTGACTCAGAGCCTCGGGTGCAGGCAGCGTGATGCTGCGGGAGGGCAGGTGATGGGATTGCCATGCACGTGGTTGCTGGAGTTAATGGGTCTTGGGCAGAGGAAAGCAGAAGCAGATTTTAGTTGTTAGTCTGTGGCTCTTAGCATTCACAACCAGGGCATGTGTAGGTGGATTCTTATATATAATCATTTTCTCATATCCGATGTTGTGTGGATTCATATTTGCTACTGTACTCCTTTACAGGTTACTGTATATCTTTCATTTCAGAAATAAATATTCCACTCTATGGAAACTGCTGATTTTCTTATTTCATTCTATTAATTAGGGTGTCAGAAATGCTCATTCCCTGAACTGAAATGTTGGAAAACAGTATCCATTTCATGAAAATACTCAGCTACTATTTTTAATCCCTTCCTTTTGCCATCTGAGACTGTATGTTGTATTTATAGTATTTTTCGAAAAAAGCAGAGGCAAGTTGAGAAGAAATGCTTTACAAGCTTGTAAATTCTCATGAGGCTTTTCATATAAACCTTCTCCTTCTCATAGAATGTTAGATGGGTATGCTTATGAAGAGATTTTATTTAACTACATTAAAAGAGAGAAATCTTGATCTGTCCCAGATACTTATTATCTTCCAAAAACTTTTCTGCATGGCTTGATTTTAACTGGGCCATTTGATTTCTTGTTAACTTTGGTCTGTACAACAAACAAAACACAGGAGACAAAATCATTTTTAGAAGTCATTTTAAGCATGGGAAGTTTAGTTAAAGGTTGAAGGATCATTAATTTTATCAGGCCATATAAACAGAAGGAAAAATAAGTCTAAATAATAGAAAGGTCAAAATCATGGTTATCTATAGTTATTAGCAGAGCTTTATGGTGCGTTAAGAATTGATATTCCCTGGTGACTCCTAAACCTATTTTTATAATTGACAAATAAATCTAATTGCTTGCCTTACAGCCATGATTTCTTTTTTGTTTGTTTCCCTAGAGCTAAGCACTATAGATGTTGAAAATTATATTCTGCCCTCAGAACTTTCAAATGTTATAACTGAAAGTGATACCTGGGCCCTCCGTTTGAACCTTCATTCATCTTGGACCTTTGATGTAGTAAAAGAGCAGGGAAAGCTAACATCACACTCTCTTGTAGCTTTATTAGGCTCTACAGTGCTAAGAAGGGGAGAAAAAAACATATTGGTGTGGAGCTTATTTTAGGCAAAGATTGTAAACCTGTTGCATAAGAAGAATCTGTATCCCATTTTCAGCACATAAATGTACTGAGGATTTTTCTAGATGACCAAAACTGAATATGATCAGTCATGTGCTTAAGGACTGCAAAATGATTGTCCTTCATTAAAATTTGGTTTGTGAAGCTGAGTGTGGCAGCACAGTTGAATGCCCATGCCTGCATATGCATGGCCCTTGCTAACTTGCTCCATCTAGGGGATACTTTACATAATTCATGTTTTCACACACACTTTAAGCCTTTTAAGTCTTTTAACACCATTTAAATTGGATTTACATTAGTGTAATGATATCAAAATCTAGCCTGTCAACAGCAAAAATCTACTTTATTCATACAACAGTATGATCATAGCACTTGTTTTACTTACTGGTACTTGTTTTACCTACCGGTATTTAGTAAATGTATAAAACCAGTTTATTGTTTGAGGGTCTGACATCCAATGTTACTTCAATATAACCTCAATCTAAGCTGCTCAGTAAAATATTTACAAAATGTATGTTTGACCCATGTAGGGGCTTTTATGGACCACATCTTTCATCTGTTGTTAAATGAATCCAGCTTTGTAAAATTTTTAATACAAGAATGAAATTTGAAATGTTTCACACTATATGAAAGTAAGTTGAAGATAGATTTTCTGCTGAACATAGAGTTTTCCAAAGGGTGTTTTGACTCTCTCGTACAGTAGTCTACAAATAGTTTTAATGTTTTTGAAACAATTTGCATGACCTAGAACCACAAATGCTAGTAATAAGATGCTGCTCACCTTTCTTGCGTGACCATTCTCTGTGCTGACACTACATTATAGAGGTATTTCAAGTGAAATATAGAGTCAGTCATTAGCTGTAAGAAGCGCACATTTCCTCACCTTAGACACTGCTAATTTGCTTTAAACTGATGCCTGGGCCTGAATCAGAACGTTTCACTTTCATCTAGGTACGTTATTTCTTATTCATTGATACTGATTTTTAATGTATTAACAATGTAAAAATACTTTAATTGAGCTAAAGTTGTGCATATTCTTTTCATCAGTAATACTTGTGTCATTAGCTGTATATTTTAAAGGTATTTAGTTGCAACAGGCAAAATTTTGTGCGAGATTAAAACAACTGTCACATCATTAGTTACAACCATGCCAAAACATTTGGTTTGTGAAGTAGCTCATTCCTAGATGTGACCTCAACAAAAAGCACAACTTCATTCTGCTACTGTTTTTGAAAACCCAAGGGTAGAGGTTAACGATCAGGAGTGTAGAGTGAGTAACACCAGAAATAAGTTTGAGCTACTGTTCTTGAGCTGAAATATGAAAAATAACACGCTTGCAGGTATTTGGCTACTAATGGAGATGGGGAGGGGGGTGGGGAAAAAAACCCTCTAAACAGGGACCCCATATATAGCAGTATAAACTCTGGATAGTTGAGGATGTGTCGTGGTTTAAGCCCAGCCGGCAGCTAAGCCCCACACAGCCGCTCGCTCACTCTCCCCCGGGTGGGATGGGGGAGAGAATCGGAAGGGTAAAAGTGAGAAAACTCGTGGGTTGAGATAAAGACAGTTTAATAGGTAAAGCAAAAGCCGCGCACACAAGCAAAGCAAAACAAGGAATTCCTTCACTCCTTCCCATGGGCAGGCAGGTGTTCAGCCATCCCCAGGACAGCAGGGCTCCATCACGCGTAACGGTTACTYGGGAAGACAAACGCCATCACGCCGAACGTCCCCCCCTTCCTTCTTCTTCCCCCAGCCTTATATGCTGAGCATGACATCATATGGTATGGAATACCCCATTGGCCAGCTGGCCTAGCTGTCCTGGCTATGCTCCCTCCCAGCTTCTTGTGCACCTCACAGAGCATGTGAACTGAAAAGTCCTTGAGAAAGTAGACTACCTAGCAACAACTAAAAACATCAGCGTGTCATCAACATTCTTCTTACACTAAATCCAAAACATAGCACTATACCAACTACTAGAAAGAAAATTAATTCCACCCCAGCCAAAACCAGGACAGGATGATAATGCTAAAAAATACTGCATTCAGATAGACTTTCTGGTACGAAGTCTCCTCAGTTATGTTCCCAATCCAGTTGATTCTTTCCCCTGAAAGCCATACGGCGCTTCCATTGGTGTCAGCTGTAGCCATGTTGGTATTCAAAGGGGAGTGTGCATCCCGTGCTGCCTTGGTGGGTTTTGTGCTTTCTGAGTGTCACCGTGTCACCCAGGGATGCCAGCCAGTAAGTTTGTCTTTCAGTGGTAACTGAACTGATGGGGATGTGGCAGCTGCAATGCAGTCTAAATTTACACAGGTTAAAAATGCATGTTGAAAACAGATTTGGATCTGATTGAGAAAGGAAATCTGACTCTTTGATTACTGCGAGGGTGGCAGGACAGTGACACTTTCATCAACTTCCAGTGCTCTGCAATAGCACTTAATTCAAAATAGTCCCTGCTGTTTAGACCCTCTCTGGGGACTTACCCAACCTTGTTACCCTTGTATGTACAGTCATTCTCCCCTCTGCTCCAGCCGTGACCTCCTTAGTGCCCTCGCCCTGCAATCGCGTCGCCTGGAGTCACGCTCACAAGGTTTTGAACTTTGCTGCCTGTCTCTTTTTGAATGAGTGAGCTACTTGCAGGCTTGGCATTTTCCTTTAACCTTCCCTTGGATTCGCTTATGGCCAGATCTCTGTGTGTGCTCTCCCTGCAATGCTCTCTGTTAGACACTGAAAATATAACTTGTATTGTCTTGCAATGAAAACAGCAAATTACTCTTATTACTCATTTCCAGGCCTTTGCTGCAGCAATCCATTATGAAAGAAATAACCACTAAAACTAACAGAAAAGGACAGAAAGAGCAGCTGAGCTGAAATCGCAACTACCTTTCAACATTGATGACTTTCTGCTTCCAAGTTATTCTGCTGTTTGTGGCCCCTCTCATTCAAGATTCCTTAGGCGCTTGCCCCATAGTGAGAATACCTTTCAGTGTCTCTGAGAACAAAAGTAATTATTATTACACCAGTTTCATAGATGGGGAAGATGAAGGATAAAGCATGGAAATATTGAATGTCTAGGCCAAAATCAGCTAGGAATTTTGAATTAATAAAATTTACTTAAATCGCTATTAAAATAAAAGGAAAATATACAAGTAAAACTGAACATAACTATACTTACACAGTTTTCTGAATTAGACCCGGTGAGTGTTCATTTTCTCTTTTGAAATGCCTTAGAGGTGTTTAATGTTGTGATTAATATTGAAAGAAATTAGTGACTTTTTGCATTATTTTGTACTTTTACAGTTCAGCTTTGTACTTAGGCAATACAATAAGTCAACTGCAATGAAGAGCTCAATACTTCAGAGTATATTTTCCATTTGTCTGACAGTAAAAATCGCATCTGCAAAAGTTAGACCACCATTTTGAAAATGGGTTTCCATAACTAGAAAATTGGGCTTCAAAACTCACAAGAGAAAGCTTTTTGTGCAATTTTAGACAGTTCCTGCTTTTAGCTGGGTTAGAAATCCCACACAAATAGTTCCTTGTACAGTAGGCACCAACAGTTGGGGTTGCTTTAGATGTGGGTTAGGAGGGGTAATAAATATCAAATGTAATCTTCGGTATCGTTGATACAGACGTAGATTAAGTTGTCTGCTTAAACAGATGATGGTATTCTGTAAAAGGCAGGTAATAAGTTTCAGTGCATGTGGTACAAGGCATTTGATTCTAGGCATAAGTACATATTTTATAGACTTTATTTAGAAATCAAAAGTGAAAATTCTGAGTACATGTCTGTATGTCTCAAATATTTATTTGTCATCCCAACTACTGCTTAGTTGAAACATTTGGAGTTTCTCTATCTGATCCCATGAGATGTCCCATAAAAGAGTTTTGCCTGTGGGTATCAATATCTATATGCAACACAGCTGTTAGACTCAGCAGCTTGATAGATTCAGCTTTTATGAACATAATGAAATGGAATTTTTAAATGCAGTAAAAACAGACATAAGACGGCACATCAAACGGAATAGAGTCTGTCTGTGTTCTCCCTTTCAGCAGCGCTGTACACTTCTGTCGCTTTCAAAAATAAGAACTGCTCAGGAGGTTCTGCATCCTACTTTCAGCATGCTGAAACAAGGGCTGCTCTGCTATGCACAAGTCAAATCAGACTGAATTGCATATTAATCAGAGCCCCTTTAGCAATGCTTGCCACTCGGCAGCGAGACTGCAACACTTTCATCCTTGCACAGAATGTGCTGTCATAATTGGTTTGTGTTAGGTGGTAGAAACATCTTGTGACTGAATGACCTGTAACTAATAAGAAGCAATGCTCAAATGAAATGAAGGTCCTTGTCTTCCAAGCACTATACAAATGGGTTCCATCTGGCAGTATAGTGACTTAATGTGTGATTTATGTTGGACTCTTATGTGTTATAGGGTGTGAGATTTAAAGAACCTCATCAGAATGCAAAGCTTCCTACTACAGCTTTTAAGCTTTTGAACCTTACTGGAAGCTTTAAAGACAGAAGTTTAATTAGGAAAAGAAGAAGAAATTTTAGATTAGAAATTTTAAGGAAAGTTTAATTAGACTAGGACAGAGCACACCTTTCCTGTCCTGTTTAGTTTTCAACAATTATCTGAATCAGCATGAGGATGAAGTAGAGACTGTTAAAAAACTGAAAGTCAACAGTGACATGGTTAAAATACTCATCTGGAAAGCTCTCTCTGTACCTTCCATATAAGGACTTGAACCTCAGTCTGTTTTTAATGAGACCATATTGGTGTTGAAAATTTTTCTTGATACATATTTCATTAAAACTGGTGCTTTCCAATTAAAAATGATGGTCTTGAAAGATCAGTGGTTTTGGATTAAAAGTCTGTTTAATAATAAACCTAGAAACTGGTTGTAATGATAACAAAGATTGTGTCTTATACTTTGGGGGTCCTGGTAGTTTCCTACAATAAAAATGGAAAAATGTTTCTTGAAATGAATGGAATACTTATTTCTTGCTGTCACATGTTCAAAGTAAATGTGATCAGCCCATTAAGTTGTACTTGAAAAGAATTTGGAAGGATCACTGGTGGCTTCATGACTGCTGATCAGCTTTAACACACTTTTCACCCTGACACTGACTTTTCTTCTCTTTTCTCTCATTCTTAATTCTTTGTTCCAGCATTCTTAACGTTCTTCATAGTAACCCCTTGGGACAGGACGTATTTCTGCTGTATTTGCTTATTCTTGGGTGGGAACAGTATGATTTATTAATGCAGTAGGTTGGCAGCTGAAAGGGATGCTGTCTGCCTTGTCTTGTTTCCTGCACATTGTGATCCAGGGAGTGTGGGGTGGAGAAATGCAGCTGTGGGAGGAGAGCAGTACGGAAGGTTTATTCTTTCTCTGGGGAGAGCAACAATGTTCATTTGGGAACAGAGGTATCAGGGGTGCAGGCATAAGAGAAAGACAGCAAGCTGAGAGCCTCTCACACAGTAAACAACAGGAGACACCCAAAAAGAGCAGGGAGCAGGTATCCAACCAAGCTTCAGTGATTATGGAGAGGTCTGTGTTTGTTACAGATTGAGAAGGCAGTGAAAGTTGCTGGAGGAAGAGCAAGATTGAGCCCCACCGAGAATGCACAGTGCTCAGGGGGAGAACTTTTTATTTTTTCAAGCTTTTTTTAAAATCTGTTTCACCCACCAAAGCTGAATTTTCTCTTTTAAAAATGAAGAGCCTCTAACTACCCACCCACTACACATCCCAAACCTTACTCTAGCTTCTACTGTTAGCATTCTAATATGATACAGTTCAGAGATTGATGATTTTGTCTCTACCTCGATGCCTGGCTGACCTGGGAGCCTGTCACATCCTTGGGTAAAGACGGTGTGCAAAGAGCCCTTGCTTCTCTGAACCACGTCCATTCCTTACTCAAATTCATTTTTATGGATTCAGTTTGCTTTCCAGATTAGATTCCTGGATTTTGTTTGGTGATTTTCCCCTTCAGGGTCCAGTGGAAGCCTTCTCTGAAATGGCATACTTTTCCTATTTTGCCTTTTTTTTTGCTTCCCACCCAGAAGGTCTTGTTATTTTAATTCTATCCTTAAAAGAGGGTGGAGGAACTGGGAGTAGGATTTTCAAAGAAATACTGAAATAGCCTTATTTTCTTATCCTGTCTCCATCCCTGACCTATAAAAAGTAAAATGCCATATTTGTTCATTTTTTCCTGCTCACCATCGGCCTCCCTTTTCTCCTTAGTACAAAACTTGTAGATTAAAAGTCTGATTTTGTAACTGTCTGTTGAAGAGATAACATCCTATTGACCTGTAATATTGCTGTTATCATGTCTACAACTGAGACAGTTCTTTACAAGTCGTCCTATGACTTTACTGAGAAATGGGTTACTTGCCCTTTTTGGTGCATATGGGGGAATAACTTTGATTGCATAAAAGATCCGTGCAGCTTTTCTTGTGTTGAACTACTATAGGATTTCACGCAAAAAACATTCTAGCACTTTTGTGATGAGGCTTTATATAAAAATTAATAAATTAAATAAGAACAATGTAAGATTTAATTCATCACAGTTCTGTGCACTATTCACCGTTATTAAACTAAGAAACCTTTCCAGACATATTACTGCAGGGAGCTTAGCGGCTCCATCCTATCCAGCTGTGCTGTATTCAAATGCACGTTCCTAAAAGGCTCAAAAACTGCAGCAAAGCTTCGTTAGTCAAGCTAGTGTATCCAGCTGAGCAATAGGAGACACCTTCAGAAGGCACTCCTTTAACTGATGTCTAGCAAAGGCAAATCATATTGTCCAGTCTCAATCTCCATTATGGCTGAGAGGCATATCTAAATGGTGCTTTTATTGCAGTTCTTATTGCCATGTCTTACCTGGACCTTGTCATAGGTCATTCTTCCATGTTTGGGACTGTTTTACTGTTGTTACTACTAGTGTATAGGAATCTCAGTCTTGGACCAGGACCCCAACATATCACATAACTGTATGCATACAATACAAAAGCTCCTTAATCCTTCCATTAAGAAATTATGATAAGCACATAGGAAAAGCAAAGCCAATGGGAAATAGGTACAGGTGAAACCCTGGACTTTCTCAGCATGATGGACAGTAGTTGTAGCATCCTGGAAGACCAGATTTTAGGGGAGGCTGAAGAGGTTGTTGAAAGAGGATACTGAGACACCTTCCCAGATACACTGAGTATTGCCTCATGTGGCCAGGGGCTGCACAGGAGAAGGCATAAGAGCCTGCTCTCGATACTAAATGAGAGTTAATAAATTGGATTAAAATAGACAGTAATATACCCTGATAGAGAAGAAGCTTCTGCTTGTTTCTTAACTAGAGTTATCTTGTATTTCCTAGTTTCCTAGCTTACCTTTGTCAAATATGTTCAGTCTTGTGCCAAACGGTGAATTCTGGTCTGTCCTTTAGATACCGAGATCCTCATTTCAGACTCAGAAAATGCTATGGGAGCTGTTATACTCTCAACATTTTTTCAGGATTACTTTATAGGTATACAACTGTGTTGTCCTGGAGGCATTTTGTCATGTATGTCATCCTGTAGTAATTGGTGCTTTTCTACTTTTTTACTACTTTGAAACACATACTTTCTTCTTTCTGTGCTATAACAACCACCTCTTGCTGGTAGGTGGTTAGTCATGTCATAGGGATGCCCCTGAAGCTTTTAAGTTATTTTAGAAGAAGGGCTGTAACTAACAGCACTACTTTTTGAAAACCAAGAAAAATAGCATAGTGTAATTCTCATTCCCTGGAGGCCTGTTTTTATAATAGATTTCCACTCACCCACCTGCCTTCTGTGCGCAGCAGGGGATATACTTTGTATGATTTGAAGTGATAATTAGAAATGATGATTGGTGGCCACAGGAGGGACTGCAGATCCAAAGCAATAAATGTGTCTCCACAGAGTGACACATCACCTTCTCATAAGATGGTTTAATACTACAATTCCTTGGAATTAAACCTGTGTGTTCCTAATCAAAGAGCTTAGAAGTAAAATAATAGAGTATAATTTACTGCTAGCAAACGGTAGTATCTTAAGTGCATACAGAAATATTCCAAAACAGCGTTACTACTACTGTGAGAATATAAATTATTTTTAGAGGATGCTTTTTTTTTTTTTTTTTTTTTTAAGTTTATGCCATAAGATGTGTTTTAGGAAGAGGTCATTATTATTATGATATATATTTGAAGGAATCCAATTTAAGTAGAGGATCTATTTTTGGGAATGTGTGGCTTTTTATTTGGTGACACAGCTATTCCTTGATATCCCACGGAGAAAACTCCTTTTACTGTGTAATGGGCAAAGCCTACTGAGATGTAATGCAGGCAGTCTAAAGCATGCATCCAGGCTTTTGCAGCAGTAGTCTTGTGCAGAGCTTGCTTAAATCTATTTGGACGAACCTGTGATATCTTTCTGCCTTTAATATTGGAGAATGTTATTCCAAGGTGTAACAAATGTAATTCGTATGGCACCTGTTTGAATACTGCCTTGACTGGAATTTAATTTTGCTTTCCAAATTAGCATGTTTCATTACTGTCCTTTTCCCAGTGATAAACAAGATAATTCATTTTGGGTATTTCTGCACCACAGAAACATAAAAATTTGTCAACTGTAAATTGCTGTAGGTGTCATTAAAATTCTCCCTAAACAACCTAATACATTCCACGTATTTTTTTCAGAGACACTTGCAGCTATTTTTAAACCACCTGCTGTGTCTATACATATTCAGACCATAATGGGGAGGCACTGCTGAGCAATTCAATAGAAAATCATTTAAATAGAGAAGGACATAAGAGTAAGTGATAGAAAGTTCAGTAAGTTAATGCACTAGTTTTAAGTCTTTGTCCCCCGTGTGATCTCTGACACACACTCTTTTCTGCATGTCAAATTTCAGATTTGGCTTGTGTTCCGCTAAAATAATTTATGTGTAATTCTAGTCTTACAGAATGTTCTAAGTTAGGAAGCCAGTCCCTTGTAGCACCAAGGGAAGGCTTAAGGTTTGTCTTTAGAGAGATGTTAGCGATGATGTGCAGAATGGCTGCTTGTAAGCACAGAATTTTAGCAGCTAAACTGCATGGAGGATTGCACAGTGTTTGTTTTGTGCTTTTGGTAAGAACTATCTTGTATATTTGCACAAGTGCTCAAACCCCTCTGTAATGTCTGCTTTATGATTTTATTTTTTTTTGTCATTTTACCCATTTTTAAGAGAGCCCTGTCGCTCTTTGCACTTAATCCTAAGTCTTGTTCTTAAAAGAGAACTCTTAGAAAACAAAGGATTAGCTTTTTCTTACCAACTTCTTCCAACTAATAGGAGGAGAAACCAGAAAGGGAGAAAAGGTGGTACTTGCTTCGGCCACTCTTCTCTTCCTGGAGGTGTTACAGTTTTTCACAAGTTCTGGATGCCCTCTCTATAAATAGGCATTCACATCAGTCACTCTTCTAATCCTTGTAGCAGCCAGTTTTTCCATCCATACTTTATATTAAAGGGATTTTTTTTTTCCCTGTTTAAGTAGCAAAGTGATACTAAATAACAGTCGAGAATGGAGGCTGATTTGACCATGGTAGACTGGTATCTGCTGGTAGAGTGGAAAAATATCAACTTACTCCCTATTTTTCCACCTCTTTTTCCTGTTTCTTAGTTCAAGCATATTTTTATTTGTTTGAAGTATATTGTAGCAATTACTTTTACCAACAAGAAATTCTGAATCCATGAAGCAATAAAGTAGTGACTGAGAGTCCCTGATGTTAGATGCTGCCCAGCACAGCTGCAGCTAATTTGGAGAGCCACTAAGACACCAGTAATGGTAAGTTGCACTTCCTAATTGAGTCACAGATATACAGCAGGAGCAGGGGCAGAGTGGGAATTGTGTTGGATAAATGATCTGAAGTGGTAACCTCAAGTTAACTTCTGCTGGGAAGTTTAGAAAGGCAGGACAGCCTGAGGTAAGATTGCATTATACAGTAGCCTCAGGAGATGAAGCCTGTGGTTGTATGTAGGATTTGAGAAGCTGTTAATGGAGCTGCTTTTATTTTTCTTGAGTACATTTTTGTCCGCTTAAAATCAACTTGTTCAGTCACCTTTTGTAAAGCCTTACTAGGCCAAAATATTTAGAAAAGCGAAAGAGAGAAAAGAAAAAAAAGACTTGAATTTCTGTGAGTTGACAATTACATTCTAGTCGAATAGCCAACTTAGGATGAGCACAGAGTAGTGGAGATTCAGCTGAAGCGTCATGCAGATTTGAGCAAGCAAATTAATGCTGGGACTGGAAACAGCATAGCTACATCAACACATTGGTGAACTGCCATTAATTAGCTCTGCTGACAGGCAGGGCTGATTAGGTCCAATGGAGGGCTATATTAACAGCCCTAGTCCTTACAGGACACCAGCCAACATCTCTTCCTTTGCTGCCCTTTGCCACATAATAGCACACTCTGGGGTCACTTTGTGTGCTGGGCTCGGTTGTTGTTAGATGTGCCTCAGGGCGTTTTGGTGAATCAGAYTTACTGGTCAGTCTTAGAGCAGAAAAGCAGTTCTTTCCAAAAATAGCAACAGTACCGGCAGAGGCCGGAACAATATTGAGGCTAGGATCAATAATCAGTGTCAGGTTCTGCCTTGAAGGCTGTGTAAGCCCACGCAGTTTAGTGGTATTTTGATGTCCAGTTCTTCTGCAAAGTGTTAATAACTGAGGTGGTTGTCACGACCCGGCCTGATCGGACCAGGGGGTCATAAATGTTTCAAAATTCCCTCAGGCTAAATTAAGATGAAACAACACCAAACGATCGGTTACGTGTTTTATCTAAGGCAGAAGCAAGCTGAACTGGGAAAACGTTACGATAAACAACCCGAACTTGGCAAGCATAGCAATAGGCAACGTGGGTTCTATTAAAGCATTTAGGAGAAGAAGAGAGAAAGAGAGATAGAGAGATATCACCACCCTTGGATCCCACGATGACGAATTCAGCGATCCTCCGGTGGCGGGCGCGCGCCGGCTCCTTGGGTTCSGGTCTTTTTATAGTCTTGTTCCCTACCTCTTGGTTGCATCAGCCACGTAGTTTCTAGAACTTTTCGCGCAGGCGCTGTTGTGGGGAGGGGTGGTTGCGAGGGGTCTCTTGGTGGTCTTCAGGTGGTCGTGAGCCCCTTCCTCAGATAAACCCTGTATGACCTTTTGCCATGTGTGGTGAGATGTCCGTCTTGGGCAGAACACGGAGCTGCGCACCCTCCGGCACGCCCTGCGTGTCCTGTGTTATCCAACTCCTCATTTGCAGCTTATCACTGATATGCAGAACTTGCCGCAATGTTTGAGGCATCAACTTCACATTAACTCTTTTAGTCTCTCACAGTGGTATATAAAAAAATCATCATTCTGTAGTGGTGCAAAAGGTGCTGCTGTGGAAGGCACTGGCTGTACTGTACTGTCAACCAAGCACTGATATTACTGAAACTGAACCTGTCTCTCTTCCCCTTAAAGTTAATGATAAATATGGAATAATCTGATGAGTGCAGGTTTAAGACTTGTGTTTGCAGAGTGAGGAGTGCATGGTTATATATAACATTAGGGAATTCYTGACAGCACAGATCATGAAATGTTTAATTTATTTCTCACATAACTTAAACTAAATGACAGACCAAATGACCTAAATGAGGCAGGCATTATATTTATTTAATCTTAACTTTAACTCCTAACAAGAGGTTTATCATGTTTAAACAGYCTTTCATCATTAGGTCAGTGATAGACTGCAGTTTGCACTGCTGGTGACTGAATTTTCATTATCCTTATCGGTTTTGGTCTTTGGATGGCTATTATTGTTTATTGTGCCCTTTTTAAAAAGTGAATAAATTAAGAGAAAGTAAATCAGAGGAATTTGTTATCAGAGCAGACAGTGACAGAYATTACTGAGTTCAGGTAGAAGGCGAGAAAATAGGGGAAGGAGATTGATGGAATGAGGTGGAAGGGTTTTGAAATTCAGATGCACGAATATGAAAGGGAATACTATTTTTAAAGCATAAAGGACTTATGTTTGATATTTTAAGTTATAATTCAGTTTATTTTGTGAATCTCTTTAACTCTTAATGCTTGACTTTTATATGAATGTGGGGTTTTTTTCCTCCCAAGAAGAAAGCAGAGTGCCTGTTACTCATTATGTAATGATGGTTGGCAGAATCAAAGTCTAAGAACTTTAAAACCAAACACAATCCAAAGCACTCAGCTTTGCATGAACTGGGGAACCTCATCTGACGTGTCATAGAAGTCAGGGTAGACAGACTTTTCAATCAGTTCCAGTCTCAAAAATTGTTAATATATCTGGAACTGCCTGTTCACTTATTGCCAGCACCGAAGTGTGAGATCACTTGTCAAAAAGACTGTTATTAGTCTAAGCCAAATAGCCCCTCATTACACAAGTGTTCCTGAAGGAGGAACAAAAAGGAAGTCCAAAAAAAAGTGTCTACTATACTTCGATGGTGATGCACGGGTCTGCCCAGATATGTGCAGGTTAGCTGCACAAGCAGTCCATGCGAGAGGCAATCCTGTTTGATTTATTTACTTTCCTGTGTTAAAGTTGTAAAGTTGGGAGATGTGTATCAAGAGATTTTCAACCTTGACATCTGTGCACTATGCAGTCTTCCCTGCTGAATCCTACCTGTGTTACCTATGTTGTAATTCTGCTTCCAAGCACAACGTTCAACAGCAGTTGAAAAGGTGCCCATTGCTGAAAGAGAAATTTCCTTCKTTTTGTTTGTAGTATCAAGTTAATATCTGAGCTGTGTGTTTACTAAAGACGATACCTTAAAAAGCTCTTTTCCTCCTCATCCTCCTATTCCCAAATATAAACCTAGGCTGCCAATATCCATGCCTCATTTTAATCTCCGTATAGGGTAGGGTAAAGGACTGAATGTCTTTGCTAAGTAAAAAGCTGTTTTGTATTAGGAATCAGAAGCTATTCCAAGATGCATAGATTTGCAATTACAGCTTTGTCCTGGGAATGAGGATACTAGAATCATCTGCTGACACAAATTTGCTCTGTGACCTGGGGAAACATTTAAATACTTTGTGCTTCATTTTTCTCCTGCTGCTACACAATTTTTTCAGTGTTGCATCTTATACCAGTTAGGTTGTGTTTTCTGTTTAATCTGGCAATATAAAATTCTAGCCTTTTAGTTACATAATGTGACTGAATGACTTTGCAATTGATACATCAGATACTGGCCTGATATTTCTGGAATTTTTTAATTAATTTCTATCTTGTAATGACATGCCTGTTGCTTTAGAATAAATTGAAACAGTTGGAAAATATTGTTCTACTACTAATTTATATTCTGAGTGTTACTTAATGTCGGAATTAGTGGCATACAGTTGTCTTGATGAAGGTGAATCAAAGTTTGCAGTGTCAAGTCCAATTCTGCTTCTATTTAAGATGATAATAAATCACCCACTGAGCTCTGCTGTGCACATTGTGGCCTATACTTTGTGTTGTTACAGCTTGTTTAAATTTCTAATGAAGACACAGAATAATGTGTGCTCATATTATGGTTTCATTATACAATGTAAAATGTCTGTAGGAAAACACATCCTTAGTCAATCATCAGTTTGAAAAATTTTCTCTTTTACTGACTAAYACAACATCACTTTGATACCTTACAGTCAGGTTTTACATTCACCTCATGTCCTCGGTGTCTACAAAACAGCACAGAAAAATAAGCCGGTGCCCAATACCATTATAGTGTACGCTGTTAGAGCCCATATGGTGTTAGTTTCTCAAAAATAAATCACACTGAGAACTGTTGGATACATACAGGGGCCTTTTCCAGTCCCTCTTGGAGGAAATGTTACACAAAAATATTTTAGAAGAGCAGTAATGCATTGCTTTATAAGAATTATATAAAACAAATGAACCTGGGATAGATTAATATTCACAGCATTAATAAAAATTAAATTTTAATTACTGTTTAGTAAGCCACATATTATAATTTAATAGCTAATTTAAAATAAAAATTGCAGTACTTAGAGCAAGTTTCTAGACCAAGAAATTGTATGTTCTGCATAGTCAGCACATTTGTGCTGATGCTTTAATGTACGTATTAGACAAACCCGACTGTCACCTCTATTGCACTTTTGTATGCACTATATAGACGTTTCTTATAAACAAATTTTTCATCTTTTGGGAAGCAGAATCCTTACCTACAGCTCTAGAAAAACAAGTGGAAGTTCAATACCTCAACAGGGTTGTGTTATCTTTCATCAATTCTTAAAGCTCCCCCTGGGCACACAAGGGTCATCCAGGCAGTTGGAAGGCAAAAATGCTTTTAAAACTGCATGCTCYTTCACAAAATGAAAAGAAGATATCCTTTTCAGTGGCAAATAGAAGAATATTCTCTTCGAAATATCACAGCTATTATCTAGGCAGTATTTTCAAGCTTCTCTGGGCTGATGGACATAAGGACACTTGTTATCTTTGAGGTGATCTGCACCTACAACTCATGGATACCTTGTCTTGACTTATATGATAGGTTCACCTACTGGAATCTGTATTTACCAATTGTGCCAGATTCAGCTGATTTTATTTTCACTTAAATCTCGGTGTTTGGTCTTCCCTTCTGGCATAGCAAAACCTTCAGAAACAACTACCAAATAGGAAAAAGTGAAAGGACTTAGGTGAAACAAGCAGCTTAAGTTCAAAGGTGACATATGAAAACAAGTGCTAAGAATTTTCACTATTACAAATTTCACCAGGATTTTTCAAAAGGATCCTGAGTTGTTAAATCTCTTGCTAGAATAGATTAAAAAGGAACAGCTGGAAGGGAAGAAAATAAGAACAAAAAGCAGCTTCCTCAAGAYGAGAAGGTGATGTTCCTGTCCAGCTGGGCTAGCTTTGTTTTCTGATCTTGTGTTTTTACAGGGTCATTTGAAAAGTCAGTGGTTTGTTGTATGGCAGTAGAACAAAAGAAGACTAAACTAAAACAGGGGAAATATTCTATATGATACAAAATCTATCTGCATTTCAGGAGCTGTCAAAGTGAAAAATGAAACCACAAGTTTGGCCTTTAAAAATATTAATTTATTTTAAAGATGAAATGTAAAAGTGCTGGGAAAGAAGTAACCTTATCTTCAGAAAKAAGCAAACAAAACTAAATCCCTATCACTCTTCCTAGATCTCTGATGGCACTTTCTTGCCACCCTTAAATCTAAAAAAGGATGTAATCATCAGTTCTTGCCACCATAAATCTCTGAAGCATTTTTGCTGTATTATTAATGAGGCAGTCATCAAATATACTAGCCAAGGTTTAAGATATTATATTTTCAATGGACTTGTTTATCAGTTTTACTGAGTGATGCAAATTCACTTCATTGTTGACCTACAGCAGTATTTCTGAATTGCAGCCATGTCTTATTGACAGAAGAAAGCACTAGCCATTAGGATGTAAAAAAAGTAATTGGTGAATATTCAGCTAATAAACTGTCAATATCCAGCTATATCTAATGTACAGTTTTCACATGCATTCATTAAAAGCCCATATTTAACTACTTAGTTAAGCATAATTTAAGGTTTTTAGGGATCATTCTGCCTGTTTGAGACTTGAATCCACATAGCAAACTAATCAACTGATGAATCTACGATCTTTATTCACAATAAAATAATACCRTAAATGAATATTTCTGTACTGTTTTAAATGATATCTTGATATTGGTTTTGTCAAAACATTTTTCAGATGTTTCTCAAAAATTATATATCTTAATTTCCTGTTTTTGGGGTTTAGGCTTGGCTATGTTACCTAATCTACATAGTACAAGTGAAAAAAGAAAACCTCCACTAACATAGAAAGAGTGAAGGAGGTAGTAAAACAGATGTGTAAGTTTGCTGGCACGGTGGACTAGTTTTTAAAGAGTTCCTTTACCATGGTTGTCATAAATAAACCCCGGTGCTTGGAATGGATATAAACAACTTGCTGCCAAGTGCCTGCTCTTGTTCTCACAGAGGGTAGTCTGATTATTGGATCTATTGGTGTTACTGAAGAACAGCAGCTCCTGAAGATGGGGACAGGAGTGCTGGATCCTCCTCAGGTGTAATGCAATTTTTTTGCTTCCCATTAGGCTGGGCAAGATTGTACCAGCTGAGATTCTGAAACTAAATTCTGGCTGGTTAATGCCTATTGTATAATTTGTCCTTGCAGAGCAAGGATATTCAAAAAGCAGTAATGAGCCAACTATGTCAGGATGTGGACTTCTCACGTGGCTTTTGCTCATTGTCAGTCCAGCATCAGGGCTGATTACTGCCCAGAATCTGTTCTACTTCCATTTCACTTGGTGACAGTTGGTTGGTTCTTCCTATCTATATGAAAGCCTGCCCCATTTTCAAGTCTACAAGTGGCTGATTAGTTCTGAATAAGGGTCTTGCAGGCCATGAGAAAGGCATGTGCGTTGCTCTTGAGAGATCCCTCTTTTCTCTTTTTGAGAGCTTCAAACACTGCTGGMTTTGTTTAACACAGTTCTTGACTGGTAGGGGAGTTTATTCTTTCATCTTCTTCATTTTGAATGGGAAGCCATGGTATCTAAGACTCTGACTGTTTGTAATCCTTTTATAGGTGGATGAGATGCAGCTTTGCACTGATTTTTATTGGAAGAAGGTAAAGGTAGGGCCTAGACAAATTGCAGATATGAATAAAAATTACTGTGTGTATCACTTTGAGGCCTGAGTAGGTGGTAGAAGCATTTTTTGTAACTGTCGTGGTTTAACCCCAGTCGACAACTAAGCACTACACAGCCACTCGCTCACTCCCCCRCAGTGAGRTGGGGGAGAGAATCTATAGATAGATAGATAGATAAAGAAGCCTTTTACACTGATTTTATAATGATACYATTTAGAAACTTACTGCAAAATGGTGTTGGGACCCACTGCACTATTTTTGACTTGGAGTTGCAAATGTGAGCATAGCAGTAAGGATTCTCCTATGTGKKTTTTTTTTTTCCACCAGATCTTTGTCCASACACTTAATTAGACACAAGATAACATTTTACCACCTCATTGTGGCAGAGAGGCGACTGCCTTGCTTACAGCTTGTCATTGGTTCACYGTCAGAGTGCAGAACTTGGCACAATTTGCTACTGGGATTAAACCAGTAACAAAAAGTGGGAAATTGTTATACTTCCACTAGCCTTAGCCCAAAAGGAAAGAGTAATTATGTCTCTCTGGCTGTGGTGGGTGTATATAGCTGTACAAAATGTAAAAGGCTAAGTGCTTCCCCTACCCCCAAACAGTCTAGTCTGCCTGCTTTCTTGAAGATCCTCTGAATATCATAGGAAGAAATCCATCAGAGACATTGTTTCAAGTGTTTCCAAATCAAGGCTTGCCATTTAATTTTGCCCTTGTGTTGTCATTCACAATCTATGCTAACTGCCAAAGAGATTACAGCTAAATTTTCAACATAGCAGGCCTAAGACGCAGCTTTTGTTCCATTAATATTTTTTCTGAGATTACTCTTTAGTCAGTGTTGAATTTTCTAATTGAATTTTCTAATTATTAATGCCTTCAAATTTGCCAGCACAAACTGCTGGACGGAAGTTAACCTCATCATAAACCAGTAATTTTAGTAGTAAAACATATATTGTAATTGTGCAATTACACATGAAAAAAATATAATACGCAACTCAGTATCATTCTTCTTGAAATAGTGACTATGACAATGAGTCTCTTTTTTGTTTTTTTCCAGTCATTTGGTGTTTTTTTTTCTTTTTTTTAATCTCACCTCCCGCATGCCCCCTATTTCTGTTATTAGGCTGCCACCTAGTAATGGAAGTGAATGAAAAGCTGTTGGGTAGATAGAGGAGTAAGCCGATAGTGAAGAGCACTTACAGTATAACCACTGCAAACCAAGAGAAATAGAGCCTTTAGTTTGTCTTTTGCATTCATAAATATACCTGCCATTTCTTTCTGAGGTTTAATTTTCCTTGCAGCTTGTTTTAATCCTTCAACCAGTGGAAGTTCAATATAGGAGAGCATTATAATGAATATTTCCCATTGTTTTATTTCCTAGCATCATAACCAATGAGGCAAATAATCCATGGCCGTTAAGCTTTCTGTATAAAGAATTGGAAGGTATGCAGAGTTTACAATAGCATGAATAACAGACATCTTTCCTTAGGCCTTCAAAGGTTGACACACACACAATATTTTTCAAGTATGTGTGATGATCTGTTTAATATTGGAATATTTTTATTACTTCTTCAGAAAATAGTCATATGTCACTTGACCATTGAGAAATTTAGGGCAAGTGGGTTAAGAATTTCAATTTTATTTTTCTTATTTTTTTTTCCCCTAGTACAGTGTGAAGCTCAGGCATTGTCCTCCAGGTAAAAACAACAGATCAAAAAAAATGTTCCATCCATCTGAACACTTACGTGTCAAACTTTATGTGATCATCAGAGAGCCCTGTCACATCCAATAAAAGGTAGCAATTAAATGGTAGAAAAAACCTACTTCCTAGAGGCTTAGAGGATTTAAGTTAGTCTCAGGAAAATAAGCATAYGAATGTTAATTCCTTAGAAGATCTAATAAGCAAGGATATGCCTATACCAAACTAGCTATGCAAATRTCCCCAAAGCTTATTGCCTTTAAAATTCTGAGGCAAATATTCCAAYTAGAGTCACTCAGTAACAAGTAGCCAGCAAGTGACCTGACCTGAAACCCTGCCATTCATGCTGCCTCCTAAAGCAATTAAACTTTTGGTTTTACTGAAACATTCAGTAAAGATTRTAGTATTCAAAAAAGAAAACCATTGAGTCACGGAAACCATGACCAGCAGAAACTAGAAGGACACATGCTGTTTTCTTTTACCATAATGTTATATTTGTGGGGAGCACAAACTTCCAGACTGCAGATTTTCAGTCAGACAGGCAAGCTGGTCAGTAAGTAAGGCAAGGGAGTAATGTGAGGGATGTGTACAGCAGCCGTCTGAAGCAAGGAAATTGTGCAAGTCATTACAAAAATAGGAAGGGAGACTTAATCTTTTTCATTTATAACTAAGAGAGAGGAAGTGGTTAGAGTTATGGACTAGGAACTGGAACTCTCTCAATCTACTTCTAAGTCTACGAGTGATTCCCAGCATGACCTCGGTCGTGTCATTTATCATTGTTTCAATTAACCTGTCTATGGGGTGTTRCTGTATCCAGTTAATGGATGTTTGTGGTGGACATCAGGATTGTCATGTAAAGACATATTTCATTACTTCTAGTTATTATGCTGCATGCTAAATAGACGGCTGTGCACAGTAAGAGTAGCATATTGCTCTGTCATAGATTTAAATGGTATGTTGTTTAGTAGCTGAATCCTTACTTTAGTGCAAGGCTTGGATAAAGAAGTCCTGTTAAAAAAGGCGCTCGTAAGGATGAAACCCTTGCTCTTCTTAAAGTTGCTTAACAAATACTSTTTATTTCCTAAATACGTTCATTGACGTGAACCCTTACAACTGTCTACAGGCGAGTTAATGAAATGTGGTTCACTGTAAGTGTGGATTTCTTTATAGGCTTTCTCCTGYTTCTTTTTAGCCTGTAATCAAGAGATCTCATTTTATAATCATGAGCAAATTGCATTTCCTGGTAACTTGTCTACATGGGGAAATGAGCAAATGGAACAACAGCATGTGAATTTACAAGGCGCTGGATACCTTACGCTAGCAGCCCATGTGCAGCTCCTACCAACAGTGCGTACGTGAGAAGGCAGAAGTAGGCGCCTGCTGGGTTTAGCTTCCCAAGTGGAACTGAAGCCATCCTGGCTGAGTCCTCACTGCATGTTGCAAYAGTTTCCCTTGAAGAGAGCATTATATTTGGAGGTGCCTTTATTAGTAGCCAATTGTTTCTTGGATTGCTGGCAAAAATGCTACCAGTTACATTTAAGTCAAACATACGGTAGTATTTCTTTTGATCCCTGCAGGTGGAGAGATACATTTTTCTTCACAATGATTGTCCAGTGCTACTCTAGACACTGTCAGGACAAAATATGTTGTCCTCTGGTAAACAGGGMATCTGTAAATAAACTTTAAGGGCAGAGTTTGATGTTCTTTTAATGTAGGGCTCTTTTTGGAGAAGTTATATTCCATCTAACAGATATGATCAACTGTCTAATTTGAATATTGATAGAGGAATGTCTCAGCTGTATAAAATTCGGGTTAAAATGCTTAGATTCTGTGGAACCATATCTCAAAAATATTGATTAAACTCAACATAACCCTTCATTCTTCCAGGACTGATCAAAAAATACTTTGTAATTTGATATTATTTGGAAAGCACTTTAAAAACTGTGTATTTTCCTTTCTYTGTGCTGTAGTATTTTCCTTTAAAGTGCTCCTTTCCTAATTATTGTAAGGGAAAATTTCCATCGTGAATTATGCACTATGGACCAAATAACGAGGTGTTAGTTATATCTGTGTGGGTACGGTTTAGTGGTCTACTCAGGATGATGATGAATGATCTGAATGCCTACTCAAATGGGTGCTATTTGGTGCTGTTCTTCACCACCTGGAATCAGAATACACTGAAAAAGAGAATGTGTCTGATAAACTCTGTGGMTATTATAAATCCATTTTACCTACCCTGTCCTACAAACAGAGCAAAACCTCAGGTCTGGGGAAATYAGTGGCATCCAAACTCATTATCCTCTGACACCTTCTTGTAGGTCCACCTTCACAAAAATGGTTTTTAAGCAAATAATATAACTTGTCCCAGGCAAAGCTCCACTTGCACTGTATATGTTTTATTATGCCTCCAGACTAGTCTCAGCTGGAGCAATCTTCAGGCAGCAGCGTGAGTGAGTCCCTGTGGCACTGTTCTTGTGGTCCCCATCCTGAGGCACTGGGACTCTACAAACTGCTGACTTAACTGTTTATTAAGAAAAGATTTTCTTTTTCTTGACCTTAATAGCTGAGTTCATTGCATTTCTAAGTCCCAAGAAAGTGTAACACATCCACCCTGGGACACACTATGCTCCAGGGCACATTCAGACCTTACAGACAGTTTTTAATGTCTTGCATATATCTTCATTAGTTGAGAATCATGCATTTCATTCAGCATTTCCTCGTCAAGCCTGGAGAACTGCAGACAGTTTCACTCCCATGGAGAGATAACCTTGCTCGATTTTGTCTCCCATTGTGATATCCCTCCTGACAGGAAGCACGGCTGAATGTGCCAGTTTCTCATTCAGTGCCTTTGAAATATTTTTGAAACGGGTAGATGCAGAGAAAGCAAAGTTCGGGGAGAGGGAGAATACTGGAAAATAACTGAATTCTGCCTTGATACTCTGTTGCCAGCCTTTGAATTCCCAGAGAGAGAAACATAGGTGCTGATTTTTTCATTCTGCTTTACTTTCATTTGTGTACCATAGTTCTGCTTTAGTAAGTTAATGCATGTCTAATATAAATTTTATTTTACATTTTCACCAGTAATTGCTTTGATAAACAGGATCTACCAGGCTTAAGATGCTGAACATTTGACAAAGGCAGTAATTTTAAAAGTGTCTTCTCCATCTGTTTATTAGGCTAATTGTTTTACTTGTAGCCTCCCTTCCAATCAGTTCTATTTATTGTAATGTTAACTCAGCTTTTTCTACCTCTAGAACTCTGTTTAACTGAAAGTGACCTAAATAGGCTATTAAGGCAGCAGAAAACTCAATTCTATTTTGTAGTTTTCTTGCGAATTTGAAATTTCTGTGTTCCTTTTCTTCCTCTCTCAATAAAGTTTATGCAAATAATATTAAAACTGATGATACTAATATTTGTTAATCTCAGTTCAAATAGTGGATTTGTATTAAATCATAGTTTCAAACACTTGCTTTGAGAGAGAGAGAGAAAGGGTATTGCTTTTAATACTTTCATTACTGTGCTACTCTTGTTAAGCTTGAATTGTCATTATGATTTTACACCCTAATTTTTAGTACTCGATATTAATTATATTTAAATTCCATTAGATTTACAGTTGCCATGCCCACTTTGATTTCCTTTYTACAAATATGTTTTGAAGTAGTTCCAGGCCATGAATCCGATCCTGCAACTCTGAGTCATTTATTGGTTTCCATAGGAGATTTGTGCATATAAATTAATTATGTAAATAAGAGTTTCTTAGATTCAGTAAAGGTTGMAGGGCATTCCAAAATGACACATAATCTCTGACCTGCAGAAATGTCAGGAATTAGATCTTGATCTGATTGAGGTCAGTATCAAATGTACTGTTGGTCCAACAGCTGTTGAAGGACATCCTTAAATATGAATTGTGGGTTTCATACATTCCCCTGGTATACATTCTAGACACAGAAAATGCTAATCTGTAGAGAAAAGGTGCCTCAGTCATTTATTTGGCRTAATCGCAAATCTTTATGAGATGTCAGACAGTAATACAAAATTACATTTATCTACATGTGTCTAAGATGCACTGTGCTGAAAGGATTTTGACCCAGTTGGTTTCACAGTATTAAAAGCTCTTGCCTTGCTTGTGGGCAAACTTGCTTATCAAAACATTTGGACTATGGCCATTATTTATCTGTACTATAGTTCTGTATCTGTCTTCCGCCATATGAGCTATGCTAAAACGCTATGCTGGGGAATACAAGGATGTATGGATCCTTTCAGACATCCATGCTACTTGGATCAGGCCTCCAGGCATACAGGAGTAAGCAGGCACTGCACACATACCTCTCCAGAACAGATGGATGGGGATTTGGCAGAGCTGAGACAACCAAAATGAACAGTTTAAGTGCGTGCCGTAGACACATGGAGCACAATATGCTGCTGGACAAGTAGCAAACTACTAACACTTCACCTTCAAAGCAAGAAATGAGGGGAGCAGGACAGGATTGTGATTCTGAAAACTGTGCCTGTGGCACAGTGCTTCCCATGACTAATCTAAGTATGGTAGTGCTTCTCGGAACCACAGATACAGCTACGCCTTAGCACTGTCTAGCTTTGAAAAGTTCTTTTAATAATATTATGGATGTCTCTTCCCAGTTCTTCAAGGGAGTCAAGTATTCTTTCCTCCCACTTTTCCTGCTAGCAGTGCCTCCCATACCATTCTCTCCTTTGTTGATTTTATTGCCTTTAGTCTACAAGAACTGCCTGGAAACGGGACTTCAAGTTTGCAAAACTATTTACAGACTTGCTCCATTGTAGTTCCTTGGCCTCTGCTTGCCCCCACATCCACTCATATCCTACCTCGTATATTCACCTCCCCTCTGTCTGTCCGTGATGGTAGATRTTATTCACTTAATTGCGGTTTGTCCTTCCATAAAACAAAACAGAGGATTTCCCTCAGTCATTAACTCTTATCTTTATTTCTTTCTTAATTCTGCAAATGACCAATGATTTTTTTTCTTTACAGTGTGTTTTGGGAATTCTCCCAAAGGAAAGTTGTATATAAAACCACTTTGTAGAGCAACAGGCCTGCAGAAATTTCTGACATTGAGTAGCATAAMTGAAGGACATTTTGGTGCAATAGTTAGTACAAAATATGCTGTGTAGTCTTAGCTCACTATAATTTTATTTGTACCAGTTCTATACATTTTACTAAGTTACTTTRCATGTGATATAAAACAGTTACAACAAGGCAATATTATAAAAGGTTAACTAATGTCTCATTATTAAAGCAGAGCGTGTAAGATTTCTTAGGACCTTTGCTAGTGCAGTGTCCTGATTAAAATGATCAAATGATTAAAATGAAGACTGCATCGCTGAGTGTTTCTACCTGAGGAGATAGTTGTACAGTCTGCTTCCCATAAGAACGTGTCACCCAAACCTGTTGAAGCTGAAGGAAACTTCCCATTAACTTTGCTGATCTCTTGGTGAGGATGGTCATAAGCCTCCCTGATCTGTCACATCTCAGACCTCCTAGCAGAATATTTCCTTGAACAGGAAGACCAGGATAACAGGTCCTCAGGAACCTGACATAAATATTTTATGGTGATACTTCATGGGGGAAAGCAGACAAAATTAGCCAAATGTTTACTTTTTGAGAATGCTATTACTTCAGGCAATTTTTTTAACAAATGCCATGGCATTGCAATGAATAAAAACATAATGTACTTCTTATAAAGCAGAATTTATTTCATTGAGACAAAGTCTTGAGCAAGATTCTGGGCCAGAAAACTACGCTGCTAAACATTTAAAAGGACATACAGCTGCTGGATTATATGGAAGTGAAGTCAAGTTTATACTTCAGTATTATTTCTTATTATTTGAGAAATGTGTCCTATATTTTATGTCAAGTATCTGCCAKGGTTCTGATGATTATGCCTTTTTGTGAGATTTTCTGTTTATCCAAAGAGCTATACATTTATTGAATCTTCCAAAATCCTTGAAAGGAAAATTCTTCTGCATGCATGATCTTCCCACACTTACTTTTTTATGTTTATTTTCTATTGGTTTTCTGCCAGGTCACCACACTAAATTCATACTATAAGTAGATTGTATCTTGATATTGCTAATAAAAAAATGAACTAGAAATCTATTCTTTCTTTTATAGTGAATGTGAAAAGCTTTTGAAGGTTGATTTACAGAAAGAAACTGTGTACAGTTCTAGTGCCCAGACAGAAACTTATAAAAGCAGCAACCTGTAGCAGGTTAACACCCCTTAYTGTTCACCAAAAGCAACTGTACTATAGTGCAAAATCTGCGCAAGGCAGTGACMGACTTAAGTCTGAAAGTGGGAATGACCTAGAAATCTTGGTTTGGTTGCAAGAAAACAAAGCCTGACTTTAGGGGATTGGGGGGGGAGCTGTTTTGTTGGCGCATGCTCTTGGAAGGTATAAGTAGTATTATGAAAGTTTAGTGAAAATAGAACTTACTGACCAAAGCAGAAAGTATAGGAATTCCAAATAAGGCATTTAATTACTTTTTATCATGAAAGGAAGCTGATAAGAAGATACATAGGATTAAGTAAGAAAAGAATGAAATTGACTGAAGAAATTTTAAATGGAAAATTCCATTGTTACATTTTTCATCAGAAAGTAAATCCTATGGAGGGGTTGATTTTTCACCCCATAGCGTGATAAGCTTTTTTGTAAAACAGCAATAGTGTAATTGAAATCCATTTTACATCATTTTCCCTTGGATGATTTAGAATTAGGTCAATTTATATTCTGCGGGTATAACCCAACGAGAGTATAAATGCAGCCACTAGAATTGTTTTTGTCCATGGGCAAAGCTAGTATCATTTACTGATTCATTACACACTCAGCAGGGTCCTTTATTTCAAAAGCTACCTGGAATTATTACTGGCAATAGAACACTAAACTCTAAAATAAGATTTGCATAAAAAATTAAAGTTAAAGGAAAAAATTATAATAGTAATTAAAAGTAACATTTGAGGACTATTTTGATTAGAATACCACGTTTAAATGGTAAATGGTTCAAACAGACACGGGGAGGGGTTTTTTCCTCTCCAACTGCAACTTAGAGCTAATGCACCTATTTAACTAGAATATTAWGTTCCTGATAATATGCCTGAAATAATAGACAGTGCTCCCATTAATATTTAACAATATAAACATCAGGCAAAGGTTGTACATCTGGAATCATAGAATATGCTTTCTGCATTAAGGTACTAATTTTAGAAATAACCTCTGTCTGCCTAGGTCTGCTGATGTATGGTTGTCATAGCAAGTCAGTAATTGAGTTTTCTGGGCATTTTGACCACTGGTACAAATTTGCAAAGCAGATTACACAGCAGAAACACAATTTCCATCCTGACCTTTATAACATTGCTTTCTGTTGTGGGAATTGGAATGTTTATGGAGGGAAATATAATCTAAGTGCACCTAATTTGTGAGAATGTGATTTCTGACGTTAACCCCGTAAGCTTCATTTTGATTCATTTGATAACAGATTATGTAAAGACTTGGCATTAGGAAGGTATCATAAAACTTATTATCTTTTATTACCTAGGCAGAGAATATTGGTTTAGATGATTATAAATTGAAACTCAAGGAAAACTTTCATTTTCAGCTGCTGTGCAAAGATCCTCAGGAAACCTGTTTCCCAGTGATCAGTCACAGACCTTAGCAAACAAATGGCCTTKTTCACATTCTTCAGTACAAACTGGGCACAGGAATAATGCTAAGCTTTTGTAGATCTAGAGATGCTGTTTGGGGGTGAGGGTGAAGCATCTACTTGAAAAGCCTCTGCATCAGGTACTGACAGATGGTTTATCAGATGGTTCATCCTCGTCTTGCGACTGCCACGTTCTTGTTGTGTCACAGCCTCTGGAACTTCGGGGGATCTGTCGGTTCTTGTCCCTGCAGTTGTCTCCTTGCCTGGTCTGGGATAAGAGGGTGCTGTCACTCGTTAGATACTGTAAACTCCATAGCTGACTAGTTTATTGTGGATTGTAAGGCTATTTCTGCGTTAGCAGATAGAGTAGACCAGTTGAAGCAGATCTGTAGAGCAAAATAGTTCATGCTAAGGACCTGACATCTGTACTGTACACTGCAGTTTTTCACTTSAGACAGATCTAGTCTGGTCCCCCAGACTGAATCACACTGATGGCTGGAAAGAATTAGGTGATGCCCAGGGCAYGTTCTCCAGTTGAATTTCGGCTGAAAGAAGTCCAGTTGCCACACTCTCAGTGATSCAAAGTGGAGTGTAGTAAGTGTACACAATGGGAAAGCTCACTTCAAAGGTCTTTCCTGATCAGTGCCGAAGCAACAGTGTACACAAACCCTGCTGCATGGGCCTGCGGTCAAGCAGCTTCCTCTGGGATGCATTTAAATGAACTTGACTTGCCTGAACGCCCATCTAGGATTTGATGTTTGATGAAAAGGCGAAGGAAGGCACTGTATGGGTCTGTGATGTCTTGGAATGATGAGGTAGATTAGTACAAGCRTTGCGTTGGCATCCAGGCAGATCTCAGTGGTATAAACTTGATTAATCTAAATTCGTCTCTGGCGAGATGATAGATTGCTTGGTGATGGCAGATAATAAAATAATCAGCATTAGATTTCACGTGGTTTCCTGCAATGTGTGCCTTCAAAAATGTGTACTAATAAGTGYAGACTGGGAGTACAGAGGCCTGTAGTGTCCAGGGTTTAAGTTATGTTATTGGTTTGTCGCTTGGTTCAGAGCTGATTTTGTGAGGAAAGAGAGGTCTTGGGAATAAGCTTAGGTTGAACTGCTTCAAGTTTTACCTCTGCCTTGTTCAGACCCACTTCTTGGCACCTTAAGATAAAACTCCAGCTATTTTTTTTTTCCCTACTTTGGAGATGCCTTTTCTGGGACACACTTTTGTGAAAGGCAGTATTTACCTTTTGGAACTGTTCTGTATCCTCCTCCAAAGCCTGTAGGAAACACTTCAGGGCTTCTTGAACCTGATTCAGACTCAAGGAGGAGCAAATTCAAGCACTGATAAGCATGCCTGACAGAGCCTTTTGTTTGTTTGCTCAGTGAAGGATTCCAGTGTTTCAGGGCTGCAGGTATAATGTGTGTTTATCAATGAGATCACTGATAACTGACATTGGCTGCTGTCCACACAATTTAGCAAAGCAATTTGTTTCCAGTAAACAGAGGGGAGTACGGACCAGCTGYGTGTTATTGCCGTTGTATGAAATATTTATACCATGGATTGATCCCCCCAATGGGTTAAATGCCTAGAACTTCTCACTAGTTTCCAGAGTCTGTGTTGCACAAACACAGACACAGATGCCTTTTTGCAATTACTAATGAACAAGATTTCCCTAATTCTAATGTGATTATACCTGCAACAAGGCAGGAAATATTACCTTCATCCTCCTGTTTTGAAGAATTTGGGGACTTCTTTTCAAAGTGTGTGTTTTGGGACCTTTGGCTCTCATGCTTTTGATACCATGATGATTTGGAAGGCAGCCTCTTGCACTTAGTTCTGCTTTGTTTTAAATGCAAATCTGTGGGTACCTGCCAGTTTTACAAGAGACAACAAGCATCTTGTATTGTGGCATGAAAGCATATATGCATGTTCCTTCATAGACATGGTAAGTTATAGCCTAATAAATGTGTAAATAATCTTGGGTAGCCCGTTTAAAGTCAGTGGAGCTGTGCTGATTTGTGCTAGGCTAAGGAACTTTTCAGGCTTTGAATACTTTGGGGGTTGCTCATGATTTTTTCTCCCTTAAAGTTGCAGCAGAACACCTTCACTCATCTCTGTGTACTGATTCTTATTATGTGACCTTTACACCCTTCATATACTTAGGGAATTCTCTTGGCAGAGATATTTTAATATAGAGATATTTGAAAAGCTGTCTCTACTGATAACCATGGTAGGTTACTGGGTTGGAGAAACTTATCTCTTCTTTTATGTTTTTGGATTTAAATAGACTCATTTCTACCTATGGCAGGGACTAAGAATGATTCAATAATTTGCAACTAATAATTTATTAGAACAACTTTGCCCTTCTTTCTCTTCACAAATTGTCTGCAAACAGATTGTACAACTCTAATATGTTAATGGCTGAAAATTATTTGAACACTTTTCAGCAAATATCTTTTGGTCTGCAGATTATTTGAATTGCAAATTGTGACTGTTAAAATGAAATATATAATTAAACTGCAAATAGAGCTGATTGGGTATTACAGGAGAACAGTTTTTATGGGAATATATTGATTTGTCGAAATGAACGTTTGTTACAGAAACATAGTGATTTGGAAAAAAAGCTTTGTTGAAATAAATACCTGTAATCCAGAAGGGAGTTCTTATCTTGAGTGCTCCTGACAGCTAGCTTGAGGTTTAGTACTTTCTGAAGCAGTCGAGACAMCCAGGTTGAATGTCCTGTTCAGACAGGAGAACTGATTCTTGCCTTCCCTCATCCAGTGGGTGTGCTGATGCAGACATTTATTTATTCTGAGACAAAGCTCTTTTGATATGCTCTGTTCAAACTGTTACGTTGTAAAAACAATTAGGTAGGCAGATAGATAGGCAGAATGTGTAGTAGTTTCAATATTCCCTTACAAGTATATTAATTGGGACTGGGGAGAATGGTGGCTCCTACACCCATCGGTCAGACTGTTAACGTTTCTGATCATATGTTCTGATTTCAATGAAAAAGTCCTTGGAAGGTTTTGCTTATTAACATTGTTACAGTGTTCAATATGTTCAGGTTTGGAAAGTGTTAAGCATCAGGGAAACTATTCGCCACCCACTCCATCAATAGTTTTTTATCTGGGTGCAATTAATTAATGTGAATAACATACAGTGTTTTCTATCCAGCATCAAAAATCGGAATACAAAYGCTGGTAGGTATATAGTCAATAAGGAATAGATGTAACGCCATGGTTTCAGCAATGTTTTGGTACTATGTTAAAGGACCAGGCTAGCAGAATACGAGGCGCTTCATGTACAAGAAGGGTTGAGGGTTCTTTTTGGTGCAGGCACTGTGAAAGGGGAAATGCTAACATTAGGAATACGCAGCACACGGGAAGGTGTGTTATGGCAGCATGTCACTTTGTGAAAAGTCAGAGCTGTGGAGAATTATGGATAATGGAAAGGATGCTTCAACCTGGGCAGGCTTCATGGCCAAATTATGTTTCTSTGTAGCAAGTCCAAAAGAAGCTTACGGCTGCCTTAGCCTCCAAACCCACCTCCCTCTGAATGACATGCTTCATCTCCTAAAGCGTGTGTCTGTGACTGCAGGAAGGGTTATATGCAAGTTATATGCAAACTCCATATAACCATATAACATAGCGCTTGGAGGAACTCGGATCTAGCAAGCACRATTATACATGTTCTTTAAACTCAGGACTCTTTGGAAGGGCATAGCAGTAGTGGCAGTCTTAGTGACATGTAAACACAAAGGGAATGTTTGCATATATCAGGGTTTATAGTTCCATATAGACTATAACGTAGCTCTTTTTATTCAGACCTAGTGCTGGGGAGTGGACACTCACTATAGCCRTTGTCTGCTGTTGACAGAAGGTTTAGGTGAGATGAGTGTGGTAGTTGTATTCCTGACACTTCCAAGTAGGTAATAATAATCRAGTGATTAAATGGTCTAAAATCAGCAAGAGAAGTTACATAAGAATTGATGCTTTCACACTGGAATGAAAGGTTTCTGCAGTACTGTTTAATTATGAGGAACAACTGAATTTTTTTCCTGAAAAAAAAATGAAATTACATATATTGGTCCAGAAGGAAATATGAAACATAGCTTGTGTTGTTGTTTTTTTTTTTTTAAAGTATTATTTAATGACATTTGACAGCAAGTATTTTCCTTGGGACATTGTGATTCTTATTCTCCATTGCTATTAAAAATTATTATAGTACTTTATAATTCTAGCACAGCGGGCATGGAAAATGTTTCTTTTCCCAAACCATGAGCATCTAGTGAGTAGCTGTTGCAGATCAACATGCCACTCTGTTCCAAACAAATTATACTCAGGGAAATATCTTTGGCTGGTAAAAATCAGTGTAGCGGTACTAACTTCAATGGTGTTATAYCTTTTATGATAATTAAGGATTTTGTTTAGAATACCGAATATTTGCTCTCTTCCCAGGCCTTATTTTTGGTAGTAGCCTAACTAACAATAATAATTTAAATGGAAATATCTCAAACTAAACGGAGCTTCAATCACTGTTGTGTCCTAGAAATTGGTGATCTCTACCCAAGGAGAAATTCTTTATTAGTAACATTCTCAGTGTAAGGATGCTCCCTTAAGTGAAGTTAATGTCTGCACAAATACTGCGGTGTTTGTATATAAAAGCYGAGATGCACATGTTTGTACATAAGTGGGTGAGCAGTAAACAAATAGTTTTTCTGTACAGATTTCTAATATTTCTCAAAGAAAGCTTATCACCCCATCATGGTTGGCAACCTTCTCCAAAATGATAAGAATTCAGCGGCAAGTCTAAATCCTAATTTGCATACCAGTCAAAACTGATAATTTTACACAAAATATTGGAAACATGCACATACAGTTCCTGTATTTCCAYGTAAAATACAACAAACATATYCATGTATATCAGCCCTATAGTTATATCAGCATTATGAAGAATTGATTCTATACAACCAATGTATTAAATAGTTACAGATTTCCTCTTGATGGAAAACAAATATCTCTGGCCAGGAAACCTATTTGTATCACGGTCTTTGGAGCAATTTCTTTCCTTTTTTAACTTCAGCAACTGCTGAAGGAGAAAATTTAGTCTTCCTTTTGCTTCCAGATATACCTATGAACTATATGTCTCCTGTGGGTAGTAAATAGATATTGAATTTCTTCATAACAGAAGTACATTATTACAGTGATTAAACTGCAGACCTTCCTTTATGATATAGAAAATTGGAAATTGGTGAGCTAAAGAGGATTTACGTTACAAAATTGTTTGGGTTTTTGTATTCATCAAATTGTAATTCAAGCTCTGAATGCAAAGCCTCTGTGTATATTGCCCTTTTTATGCAGCAGCAATCGGCATTTAAAATAAATGCTGATATTATAATTATAAAAGCATTATGACTGTTAGAGTTGTTAATAGTCACATTGCTTCATTTTTTTATTCTACATTTGTCAAAATCCTGACAGCATACTCCGGAACAATGTTGGATTCAATATTGATATTGTTACTCAACAAGAACATTGATTATGTCTTAATAGGACATATTCAGTACATACTATATGCAATTATCATCTTAAATGAACACAAGCATTTATTTAGCATGAACTAAAATTATTTAAATCCTAAGAATTTTTCTTTCTGGTTAGCATTATATTATAAAGGCATTAGTAACAACTACGATATGGTAGCACACTACTGATGTAGTATTATGCATGAATACATARTTTATAAACAGAATTATAAATAGAAGTCTTCAGGCATTGTTGCATTGTTATAGAAAATACTAATATCCATGAAACAGTAAAAAAAAATCTCTATTGGTAATAAGTATTAAGATAGCCTGAAAGGATACTTAAAACCCTTACAAGAGTTTTGAACATTCTGTACSGTGTTTGCTTCCCAAACAGTGTTTGGTTTGATCTTAGCAAAGATCTGTTTTGATCTGAGTACTTTACGTGAATTCGGGAATTTCTGTTCTCCCCAGGTTTTTTTAGATGAAGCACTGAAGCACCAAAAATGAAGGCTTGGGTCTTGTGATACTAAGTGTGCCCTTTTCTGGACATGCAATTCATAGGTATCTTACAATGACTGGAGAGCACTGGATGGAGACCGAGCTARAGACACTTCATGGGGGACACCCAGCCAGGAGGGAACACTGAAGAGATCGTTTCTGGGGGTCCTGTTGTTTTCCAGACTTTGGTGCCTATCTGCAGCTTTTAGCTGGGTGCTGATGTGAGGCAGGGATTCACAGCCTGCAATCCTTAGCAGGATCCTAAAATTCACTAAAAGAGAAACTACAAAATATACTGAGTTGGGTAGCAGGCTGATGATGTGAATAAATACAAAAGGGAAACATGATGTTTGCCAAAATGATTCTCTTTCAACCCCCCTACAAGTAGTTTAAATACTGGTACTAAAAACAATGTTGTGAAGATTTACAAGAAAATATGTTGAACTCCTGTTTAAACATCTTTGAATTATAGATTAAATAAAAGACTAAAGTAGCCTGAAATTCTGAACCCCGTCCATCTTCACATGTTACAAAGAAGATTAAGCCTTGATCCAAATTCTTCTTAGTTTAGCTTCAGCATCACAAATGGATTTACAAATACCCCATAGTGTGTCCTTCCAGAAAATATATTATCTCCTGAAAATAGCTAGATAGTTATATTGGAAAAACAGAAAGCATTATTTTAGTAAATAGACTTCCCAAAGTACATTGTATCTGACTGACTCTAACAGTGACCAGGATTTCAATTTTCAGCCAGAATGAAGTGCTTTTCATACATGTGCGATCTATATGCCAACTTTATAGATTAGATTTAGTCATAACTGCTTCAGGTGTCAATGACAAAAAGAGATCTTTGTTACAAGAGTTTTCTCATGCTCTTCTTTCTGATGAATCTCCATTACTTATTCCACTTTTCTTTATATTCAAATAAAAAGTCTGACTGAAATTTTTGAACTTCAAAAGTTAAGCAAAACTAGATTTTTTCTACCTCCTCCCACAACCAAAGATAACGTTACTAGGGCCATCAAATCTATGTAAACAATTAATCATTCATTGCTAGGATATGCTGCTTTAATACAGTGCCAGAACGTGATTTCTGTTCCTCACTTTGGTGCTACTTTTTGTGACCTTTATCAAGTCATTAAGATCTTCAACCAGCTATTGTGATGCACCAAGGTTCATGCACTAGGGAGCACTGAGCTCCTGAGGTCATCAGTGCAGACAAGTACAGAAAAGGCTTCTCTCCTTTGACTGTATGGCAGTGATGCTCCAATAAAGTAGACACTTAATTTGAATGTCTAAAGATAGATGGAAAAAAGCCAGGCCTCAGTGAAAACATCAACTTCCTGAGTGATTGCACTTCCTTACCAGATTAATAAAYGAGGGGAGATACATTGGTCACACTTCTAAAAGCTTTGACATCTGAAGTTGCAGAGACGGGATTTGTTGTTGCTCTAGCAATACCAAGGCTCTGAGAGTCCATGTATGTAACTGGTGTSRTGGTTTAACCCCAGCCAGCAACTAAGCCCCACACAGCTGCTYGCTCACTCCCCCCACAATGGGATGGGAGAGAGGGTTGGAAGAGTAAAAGTGAGAAAACTTGTGGGTTGAGATAAAGACAGTTTAATAGGGAAAGCAAAAGCCTTGCGCGCAAGCAAAGCAAAACAAGGGATTCATTCACTCCTTCCCACCGGCAGGCAGGTGTTCAGCCATCCCCAGGACAGCAGGGCTCCAGCACGCTGTAACGGTTACTCGGGAAGACAAACGCCATCACTCCGAACGTTCCCCCCTTCCTCCTTCTTCCCCCAGCTCTAYATGCTGAGCATGACGCCATATGGTGTGGGATGTCCCTTTGGTCATTGGGGTCAGCTGTCCCGGCTGTGTCCCCTCCCAACTCCTTGTGCCCCCCCAGMCTGCTCRCTGGTGGGKTGGGGTGAGGAGCAGAAAAGGCCTTGACTGTGTGTAAGCCCTGCTCAGCAGTAACKRAAACATCCCTGTGTTRTCAACACTGTTTCCAGCACAAATCCAAAACATAGCCCTGTGCTAGCTACTGTGAAGAAAATTAGCTCTRTCCCAGCCAAAACCAGCACAAGTGGGAATTCAGGACTTTGACATGTTTGAAAATACCAGTGGTCACCTGAGGGTCYTAAATCTTTCTTGTAATCTTGCAAGTAGTTCCACTTGTTTCCATCGTACATTTTGAGTCCTACTGTACTGAAGATGCTGTCAATTCCAGCTGAATTTAAAYGGCACATGAATGCCTTACAGCCTGCAAGTGATAGCCCGTACCAAGACTCGGACTGTTAACTGCTGGTGGTATGAAATACTAGCCATGGCTTGCTTCTCTTAAGTCACTGATAGGTTTTTATTGTATCTGTAGGAAATATTAAAAGATTAAGCCTCAGCAGAAAACCATCGTTAACTGGTTTCATTCAGCACTACCTGAAAGTAATCACTTGGTTTGTTCCACCTGGGTGTATCTGCACTGAACTGTTTATTTCCCTCCATTGTGATTAGATCCTGCTGGCTTTGTCAGGGATCTGAAATCTGAAAAAGTGCCTTTCTGGCCTCTCGTTGCCTACCAGTGCTGAACCAGTTATGTCAAGGCTGCAGGGGAGTGAAATCTGGTAGGAATGTTAACGCTGGTGAGAACGGCAGTGGGTGTACCTTCAAAGAAAAACACTCAAGACACAGCTCACCTCCTTGGCAAAGCAAACAATTTGCTAGTGTCGCCCCTGCCGTGGCTAAATGACTAGAGTGAAAATTTATGGGGAAAGGAATGGTTCTCCTGCTGTAATTATACAAACCCTCTCAACAGCGTTACACTCCACAAAGTCACAGTTGATAAATAATAAGTCACACAAACAGCRACTTAATGTTCATTTATTAAAATAATCTATTATCCTTTTTAGCTGCAGATCCACTTTGTTGAGAGTTGTTACATATTTATGTTGCTAATAGCTCACTATCCAAATGGTGTTAATTGRTTTGTTTTTGCAAGAGTGTCCTTCAGGGGCTGGGTCACTGCTTCAAGAAGYAGGGGCCTGGGTTTAGGGACAGGCAATGTCATGGTGGGACGACAGTCGGAGCAACTGTGGGGTCCCAAAATGCTACCAGTAGTGGGTGCTGCATTTATCCCTAGCCTGCACAGTGTAGCAGGGGTGGAGAAAGTGTAGGAAGGCTGCTTTTCTCCTCCACTGCCCCCCTCCAGGAGCACTCATTTCTCACAAGATGGGAGCAAGGGCAGGGAGAAGACCCCACTGGGGTAAAAGGCCCTGTGAAGAGGGAAAAGAGAAGGAGTTGCCATGACAGCTTGCACTGCAGCCCCTACCCTGGGGTGCCCCCAGCGCAGACCCTGGCCCTCTGCAGCATCATCAGCTGAGGAAGGGGGTTAGTGAGAGAACAGGGACCCAAGCTCTGTCCACAGATCCCCACCCCCATGTCCCAGGATTTACCAGTAGTGTGATAAATCACACAGATGCGAATAATTGCTACTAGTGCCTGAATTAACTGGGCTAGAAGTATGAGAAAGGCTAAAAAGTCCTTTACATGCAATCTCCTAGTATAAAGAGAGCATCTGATGGGAACATGCCTCTGCTCTCGGGTTTGGATCTGTTAAGAGTTGCTTTCTCTAACAAAGCAAATATTTGGTGACAGAACTAGATGTAGAAAGTGCTGCATAGCAGGAAAGTGTGAAGTATTCATAATGATATGAAATACTACTCGAAATTCAATGTTTTTCACATTCCGTTGCAAGCTTAAACATTGGACTCCTGTCACAGAAATTTCTGCTGCAGTAGACACAATTTCTAGCATAAATGGGCTTGCTTTCAATAGAAAATGGGACAGTTTTCAAAGGAAAAAGGCCAATTTGTGAGTAAAAATGGGCCTCTTTCTGAGCAAAGAGGCTTATAAACATGAAGTGATAAATGGCTTTGCAAGTTTCCCATACAATAATAACAACTTCCTAATCAAAATAATGAAAAAGTTGCATCTAGGAGAGGGGAGAGAAGCTCCATTCAGGTTTTAATACATTGAAAACATTTTAGAAAATAAATATATGAAAACTGTAAMTTTTGTTCCACTCTCTAATCTGAATTTGTGCTGGAGACATGTCAGTAATATTTCTTTGCGGATATTTATATGATGTTATAAATCAAAATCCTGTTCTGGGTTTGCTGCCTTCTGAGATGAATTTCATGCAATAATGTTGTAAGACTTAAGGAAATACATTTCTTAGGATTCCCTAAGTGGCAGTGGCATCTGATTTTCTAGTAGTCCATATGTTTTTAGAACTAAATATATCTTCTGTCTTGACTCATTGATTTTACATGCAAATATATTGCTTCAAAGTAGCTGATCTTATGAGCAACTGATATGGTTGCTTCTCTCATGGCCTAAAAATACTTCAAGATCTAAGTACTAAGGAATTGGGATCTCCTTCTTATACATGCTCCAAGAAAATGCATAATGCAAAATGCACTATTTAGTGAATGCTTTAAAATCACTTAGCTACAGAGAAGATTGTGTGGTCTGAGAGGTTACTTTGCTAAGCTAGAGTTGAGAAATAAGTCTTTTAAAATTTTAAATGACAAGGTACAGGCTGGGGGATGAATGGATTGGGAGCAGCCCTGCAGGGAACGACCTGGGGGTACCGGTGGATGAAAAGCTGGACATGAGCTGGCAATGTGCGCTCGCAGCCCAGGAGGTCCAACCGTRTCCTGGGCTGCATCACCAGCAGCGTGGSCASCAGGTCGAGGGAGGTGATTCTGCCCCTCTGCTCTGCTCTGGTGAGACCCCCCCCTGCAGTGCTACGTCCAGCTCTGGAGCCCTCAGCACAAGAAAGACATGGACCTGTTGGAGCGGGTCCAGAGGAGGCCACAAAAATGATCAGAAGGATGGAACACCTCTCCTGTGAAGAAAGGCTGAGGGAGTTGGGGTTATTCAGCCTGGAGAAGAGAAGGCTTTGGGGAGACCTTATTGTGGCCTTTCAATATTTARAGGGGGCTTAAAAGAAAGATGGGGACAGACTTTTTAGCAGGGTCTGTTACAACAGGACAARGGGGAATGGTTTTAAACTAAAAGAGGGTAGATTTAGACTAGATATAAGGAAGAATTTTTTTACAATGAGGGTGGTGAAACACGGGAACAGGTTGCCCAGAGAAGGCGGTAGATGCCCCATCCTTGGGAACATTCCAGGTCAGGTTGGACGGGGCTCTGAGCAACCTGATCTAGTTGAAGATGTCCCTGCCCATGGCCGGGGGTTGGACTAGATGGCCTTTAAAGGTCCCTTTCAACCCAAACCATGCTATGACTCTATGATTCTATGTTCTCTTCTAKGGGATAAGCCCCACGTCAGATTCCTTGATTCTGCTTTATAAGGCAGTGTATGGGTGGTAGACAGAGATCATTGTGCTGCTACAKGGAGTTTCACACCAGTTGTCTCCCTGCATGTTAATTCGCTGGAAAAGTGTTAGATGAAGGACAYAGGATGAGTGATGTCAAAGATGTTTAGTCTTGGTTCTTGTAAACACAGTTGGTTGATAGAGCTGGTCTGAGGTTAAAAAAGCCCTCTAGCAGTGGTGCCCTAGCCACCCTTTCAGGCATCATTATGTGGCTTTGCCCCTGAGATCCAGACTTATTTTTCAAGGAAGGTTTGAAAAAACATTCCTGAGCACACGTGATATTCTTACCATAGTTTTAAAGGTGACTGCAGCACTTTCCCATCTGTGTCCYCCATTGATGATGCAGCACATATGGTCTTTGGGCAGATGGTTCCATATAAGGCAGCCATACAAATGGGGAAAATATTCACTTTAATTAGGTGTCCAGTCTTGTTTCCAGTGAAATCGATGTCAAAATTCTCTACAAGTTGCATGGGAGCAGGTTCTGATGCTGAGAATAGCTCCCTTTGATGGGGTGTATTACTGCCCCGTTGTCCAGCTTACAACAGATGTGCTTTCACGCCTGCTGCAAGAGTGGTGAATTAGAAATGCTGCAACATTCCCATTGCAGAGCAGTGGCCGCAAWTTTTTTTTCTGAGTTATGGCTGTCTTTCGGGGGGAGGGAAATTAAGGATGGCTTTTGTTATGGACCTATGCTGCYTGGTTCTACAACAGGTAGGCAGTCAGATATGTAACCATGACATAGGAATCAGGTGTTAGAGATGTTAAATCGTTAATGTTACTATACACRTTTTCTTTGTAGAATAACTGGCAGTCGTTGCCCATTTTAGAAACTGCTTTCTTGTTTCTTACAGTGAAGCAAACTTAGATTACCATTCTAAATGTTAATACACAGAATGAATGCAATTTAATAAAATAAAGTGAATTTATATGTAGATTGTGACATTAGTATTTAATTATGTACCCATCATAACACTGATGAAGCAAGCTGCTAAATATTGGTGCACTGAAGTGGGAGCTTACTCTTAAAGAGCAGGTGTATTTTAATTTCCTTCTTCTTTCCTAATCTCCTTAAATAACAGGATAGATTATGTACTGTTTACCAATATTCACCTGTATTCCTTCATATTGTATTCCAAATAAGGTTTCCATTGTAGCAGCTGAAGCTCATAGAAAGCTGTGCTGTTTTGGTAAAACACTGTGATAACACTGAAAACAGCTATGTTTTATCAGTTAAATTAGAGTCTTAGATTTTTTTATTTATTATTTTAATGTGAATTAAAAGTAGTATGTGATCTGTTGTGGKTTTTTTTCAACCTTTCCTTTTCTGTTATTTTTTCAGACTATGGAAACCCCGAAATACGAGCTAGTTATAGAAGCTAAGGATATGGGTGGTCTTGATGTGGGGCTAACTGGCACAGCAACTGCCACTATTCTTATTGACGACAAAAATGACCATCCACCAGAATTTACCAAGAAAGAGGTAAGAGTTTGCCACCTGTGTTCTACAAAATGGTGCATGTAATTGTAAGTAGCTTGTTTCTAAACWTAAAAATGTTCCTTAACAGAAGAAAATACTTAAAGACATCTTTTTAGCTCAATATGACAGGCTTTCCTRGAGCTGCTCTTTTCTTCTTTTACATTAATAAATTTGTATGCATCATTTCCAAAAGAAAATGCAACCACAAGGTAAAAATTTATGTCAAGAGATATCATTCAGAGGTTGGCTAGCAGGATGAAAACTTGTAAAATAAGTTTGCTGGTGGTAACTTTCTCCTTTTGCTCCGATGGAGGAAAATAAAGAGTTCTGTCCTGTCTATGTTCAAGCTTAGGGCTTTTGATGGTCAGGAACATGGATGAAAGCAACATGTTTTGTCCTAGCTTCAGTACTTCACCTGTGAGACAGCTAGCGTTGAGAGTTCTATAATGAAAGCTCTAGTCCTAAAAGCTTTACATTTAACCTACAGGTGGAATTTGCAAGGAAAGTTTTTTTCCCTGCAAGTTGAATTCCACTGAAGAATGCTGAAAAGTCTGRAAAAAACCCAACCCAAACCAAAAGATATTCACTGCCTGCAGGAGAGTGTAMTAGTGCTACATCAAAGTTTCTGGTTTCATGCAAAGCATCCACCACATTTCCTGCCCTTCCCACATTGCTCCCTTCCCTCYCCTACATTTATTATTAGTCTGGCATTTTTTTTTTTCCTCTGGTATCTGGAGAGAATTAGAGATTGTCAAAAGTTTTACCTAATAACAGCTGGTTTGGATTTTGCTGTAAAAGTTTCCTGAGGCTCTGCAGATTTTAAGGAATATTCCCAAAAGATGAGAACTAAGCATGAGGGATGATGATTTTAAGGTAATTTTAGAAGAAGAAAAGGAAAGCTATAAAAGTCTTGGTTTTCTCCTTAAGGTATGTTTTTACCTTTCTTTTTAATTTTTTTTCTGGCCTAATTTTAACGGTTTGACAACAGATTATTTTGAAACAAATTACTGCAATTTTACTTGAATAATTATTTCTTTTATAAATGCAAACTGGATAACCAGATTAAAAAAGGATGGAGAAGGTTTAAAAAAAAAGGGAAGAAAAAATAAAAAACAATGACAATTTTGCCAACAGGAATGTTATTTTTCAGTCGCAATAGCGATAATTACTTCAGTAAAATGCTTTGGCAAGAGCATTTCAGTCACMTTATAAGTGCCATGGAAAGCCTGATCCAAACCTTTCCAAGTACACAGATGATAACTAAGTGGSTTTGATCAAACTATTAATTCCCTTAGAACTACCCTTTAGATCAGGCTTTTAATGCTCTGAAAGCTGTTCCCTGACAATCAATAGTTAAAATATATTTAAAATATTGTATTTTTTTAGCTCTCTGGAATGCAACAATGTAAAAGGACAGCTTGGTGTATTTAGAAATAGGAAGTAATTGTATTAATCAATATTGATAGCAATTCATGTCATTCAGAGTCCTACCTACTTAAATTTCCAAACTTTGAGATTTCTTCTTTTGAAGAAATCTTTTTATAATTATATTTCCTGTTTGACTTAATAATTTTCTCTGGTAATTTGAGCAAGCATGTTAAAAAACTTGGGTGCCTGCTTAGCCCCAAAGGTACTGTTAGACAGTGTCTATTTCTGTGGAAATTCAGAAATATTTATAAATTCAGTTCAGTTAGTGATAGTAAAAGGTACTCTGTACCCTTGAAGGTGTGGTGATTTCAGTATAGAAATAAAATAGCAAGTGTGAAGAGACAGCAATATGTAGCTTTCTTTGAAAAATCCAATCTTATACATTTTTCTTGCACGTTATATGACATACAAATTTTCCTATAGAGGCATCTCTTTTTTTTAATACATTGTAACATGGTTTTGAACCTTTCACTATTTAGAGATGTTAATGACCTCAGAAATCTTCCCTCTGCCTTCCTAAGTGATATTCTTATTCCATGAATAAGGCAGGAAAAATCACTCTTTAGACATATGATGTCAGGYCCCTTTAGAAACATATGCTCTATTTAAAGTAAGTAGTGTAAGAGGAGGGAGAKTGTCTATTAATGGAGCTAATGCCACTTTATTTGGCTTACTGCTTAAAATACTTAGTTACTGTATTTTAATACCACATGCTGCAATACTATTGATTTGAAGACTTGAAAGAAAAAGACATATTCTACTACATAACTTTTGAAGTAGAAAGCTCAAATTCAGTAAATCTGAAGGTTTGATTTCAGAGTGCGTCTTCTTTTATTTACTTTGAGACTGGCTGCTTTAGGATTGGGTTCTTATGGTATTGACATATTTTCCCAGATATCTTCCCTCCCTTTAAAGATACTTTCTCTCAATGCCTTTTTCCCTTTTGTAAAACAAATGCTTATTTACTGGCCTGTGTTTTCTTCTGATAGTATTATTTCTACCTAAAATAGCTCTGCCTTTATTTGTCATATGCTGTTGATGTAGCTCGATTAAGCCAAGTTTTCAATGCGCTTTCTTCATCTGTAAACACAGGGGCCAAATTCAGTCCTGATCTGACACAGTGAAATCCAATGAAGTTATGAGAGCTGGATTTGTTCAAAAGCCTGGACACTGTTTAAGTACAACACTGGGTACCCCAGACTGTGCRCTAAATGGCATTTTGTAGAATGTAGAATGCATTGTTATATATATCTTAATAAAGGTATATACGATTTCAGTAATATTAATGCCAARGCAGAAGTCTAATAATTTTTTCATAGCTTTCTCCAAAGTTGAAAATTTCTATATTTCTACATATTTCTATTTCCATGAAGTCTTATACGTGTTAACAGATGTTCCTTTGARTCCTCAGTGCAAGGCAATCTCAGCCATGCATGAGCATGTCTCTGTCCATTGAAGATGAGTTTTATTTTTTGACATTTGACCAATCTCTTCCTCTTTTTTGCTCCAGAAACAAGTTTATGGATCTACCCCTAAGCAATGATACACTTCTGTGTACTCCTATTTGCTATATTTATTCCTTGGAGGTCAGGTCCTCACACACCTATTCAAAATGCTCATTAACGGSCTTTATTTGATATTTTCAGAAAGGTCTAAATGCTCCTTTGTTGCTGTAGGCAGTTTTGCAGTAGCCTCTGCTGGGTTTATGTAGATCTTGCTGGAAGAAGGGGTATTTGTCTAGTGAATCTGTTCTCCCATCTATTTTTTTCCTCTTCATACCACACCCGTGCCATTCTGATGCAGTTGTGGCCTTCGTGCTTAGGGGAAAATTCATTGGTGGTGCGTCAGGCCATAATCACAGGAGCAGCTGAGCAAACCTGGCTGTGATCCAACATAGCACTTCCATTAACTTCAGAGGAATAGTTTAAGCCCTTGAGGTTATAAGTATGTGTCAGGTACTTTGATGGGTTAATGTATGAGACACTGCTTTGTGGGATTCAGCCCAGTTAATTATTTTGTTACTGCCCCATCATTCTACACACCTCCAAAATATCTGCCTTGTTCTATTTCACAGACATACTTACCCTTATTGTTTATAATAGGCTCTGCACAGTCAAAAATCCATTCAGATGTGCAAACAGTACCCTGTTCCCTCCAGGGGTTTAAATAATTTCATCTTTAATGCCTAAAAGAGCAATGTTTTAAGAGCTCCTCCAAAATCCCAGATGAGGTAACAAGGTCTAACTTTTAAAAGGTCACAATGGACAGGATATTGTGCCAGATTTAAATTATAGAGAATGAAAATAGAGATACTTGTAAAGTTAGTGGCCTCTTTTTCAGGAAGTTTTTAAAATTTACAACCCTATTTCTATAATATAAAAGAGTGAATTATTACTGAATACAACGTGTATTTTGTATCACAAAGACCAACTTGGCATTTCCTTTCCAGCAAGTTAAGGGCTTAGGCTCAACTTTTGTTCAGCAGCAAGGGATTACTTATGTGAAAGTAGGAAATTAAGCAAAGCAAGGAGTAGGAATTGATCATTCTGGAAAATCTGATACCTGGTTTGTATGCTGCAGGATATTCAAACTGTGTGGGAATGAGTTAGACTGAGTGAATGCTAATGGTGCTGGATATTGTTTTTATAACTAGCACATTAAAAAAAATGAGAATTATTTTCTTGTGTCACTTTAACAATTGGTGACAGACCACTGCAGTGTTGTATGCCTGCAAAACAGTGATTTTAGTCTACAGTTAATGTCACTGTGGCTGAAGTGTGATGAAAAACTAGCAATGTAGCATCTGCTGGAAGCCACAAGCTGGCAAATACTTCTCTTGTATCTGTTCCTGTAGGCATGGTTCTGCCCAGATTTTCCCTAAGACCCAGTGGAGGAAAAAACATTGTTTCAACATGACAACAATATGGATTTCACCCCTTCCTGTCTATTCTTCCTCCTCCAAAACAATAGTACAACGAATCCTACTTCTGGTCTTAAACCATTACTCAATGCAGAGTATATGCCCAAAAATGGGATTCCACTGAGTATATTTGCCTCCCTCTTCTGGCTTCTGCCCTGATTTTTTGAAGTATCTGTTCCCAAGGAAGAATCTTCCGTTGCTGCACTTCAGTAATACTTTATTTTTCCTTAATAGCGGATATATTTTCTTTCCTTAGTAAATGCTGTGAGGCACTTGGGAGAAGAATGCAGTGATGTGGCTTAAGGGGATGATTTTTCTACAGYCCACCTAGCTCTCACATCTGTCCTTCACCACAGGTTTGGGACAGCAGCACATCCCTAGTCATACGTTGAAAAGTAGTGGGACTTACCAGAGTGCTCTCACTTGCTCGTAAGAAAGAGAGACTTCATTTGGCCAAGGAACAGTCTCATTCTTGAGACAAGTCCTCTTTCTGCCACTTCCATCCTCACCTTCAACTTCATCCATTTCTGGGACAAAGCAATGGAAAATAGAAAGAATTCTGTCACATCAGGAGAGTAAGATTTGGGAAAATATTTTTCCTAGTTTAGATTTTAGGAATATGTGATCTTAGAAATGAATTTTCCAGTTAAATAAAGAAGCTTGCCTCCTGTGAATGGAATAAAATTTGTGTAATTTGACAAAACATTACCACAGTGAAATTTGAGATATACTAGTGCTGTGAGTCTTAAGTGAAAAATATTATTTGCTCACATTTTGAATACCTACTGATAAATGGTTTATAAAAGAGTAATAAATGACTAATGTGTGCTTTAATAAATGATTCATCAATTCCTATAGAGACCTGTAAGCAAATAGGTTGCTTGTCACCATGATTTATGATGACTTCCAGCACTGTCTTCTGATGCAGTTGTGCTACCCACTGGGGTAAAACAGCCYCTGGAGTACAATATGTATCTCCGTCTGCTCATGGTTCAAAGAGGATATGAGACTCTCAGAGCACCATCTGGAGATATTTATTTTTCAGCTCAGGCTATTGAGAAACACGCTTGTAGCTGTCTTGATTCTTGGTATTGGCTAAATCATATTGAGGACCAAATAGTGAGCTAAAAGCACTTTTAAGGTTCCTCCTGGCTCTCTCTTCCATACTTCTTTTACAAACATTTCTYTCTTAGACATGATATTGTTATTTTCCATGCTAGCCATACCTTACCGACACAGACCGGATCTGTCCATTCAGTTTGCACATTTAAAAACAACAACAAATCTCACTTCTTCTGTGATCTGAAAGTCAACCCTGGTCCTTTTTATCTTGTCTTACAGGGAAAATGTTGCCCTTTGTGACTCCTAGTTAATTTTATTCCTTTCTCTCTGGGTCTTGCCAGTGAGCTGGACCCTACCTTTGGACACTAACAAGTCTGTTAATAGTAGATCATTCCCCTGTAACTCCCTCCTCTAGAACCTTAGATCTGATTTGGAGAAATCACTAGTGAGGACCATAGTTGTGTGCAAAACTGAGCAAAAGAGTGCTGTCCTTTGACTAACACACGGTTCAGGAGCATGGCCAGAGTAACAGCCCCCTTTCACTTTCCTGTTGGGAGGGAAGTCTGGGTAAACCAGACTGAACAGAGGCAAAAGACCAGCAGGAGCTGCCAGCGTGGCTCAGCAAGGTGCTGAGAACAAGCTGAGTTGGCTTTTTCCCATTTCACGTACCGTTCTCTCATGTTGGATGTTGGAAGGCCAGACAACTGAGCTGAGGTACTTAAGCAGCAATAAGCAGATCTGAACAGATGAGAAGAAGCTGATGCCAGGCTAATAGTTAAGAAATAGAGCTGTACTGTGGCCTAAATGTGATGGGAACCAGTCTTATATTCTAGCAGCCTGTTCAAATTGGAGCAAACTGGCTCCAATACTGCTTTGTCACAAGAAATAGTTTTGTGGAATGGATAAAACAATTTTAGCAAAATCACATGAACAAAATGCATATTGGAATTTCCATTTGGCTCCCATTTTTGGACTGCGAGACAATTTACATGCAGAGAAAGCAGAATTCATACAGAAACTCAACAGAGCGGGACAAAGCCTCTACAGCTGTTAGTAAACTTTGGCATAAAGAACAGCCTCATGATGGCTAGGGTTCATCAGAGATGAGCTCTTTGGCCATCCTTGTTTTTTCTAAAGCTGTAAATACAGCTATCAAGACTCCTGAAGCATATCTTAGCCTTCAGAAACCCCCTACACTATACAAATATTTGCACTGACTTTTTCACTCAGTTTTGCTTCCATTTCATACTCTTGTAGCAGCTGAACCTGCAGGTGCCCAAAAGCCTCCTTGAAAACAAATAAAAGACRCTACCTGGTATATTATTCACGTGTGAAAGGCAGAATTTAAAGATAATTTCTCTGGTTGTGGAAGATAGAGGAAACAGGATCAAGGCAGGATTGCTATTCCTATGTCATCCTTGTAAGATAGCTGTCTCACCTGTTCTTAAAACATTCAGAGATCGAAAATCAAAAGGCTCCTCAGTCTGTTCGTGCATAGATCTTAATAATGAAAATTTCTGCATAGCCTGATCTGAATTTCCTGTGCTAGAACTTAAAATCATTACATCTTCTGTTATCCTTATAGATATGGAGGATGGATTGTGCTCTTAATATCTTTTTTAATCTTGTATAATCAGGACCATGCATGAAGAAGACAACTTTACAACTCAGAATATATTGTCTATTTTTTAAAATAAATAAATAACTCTTGTGTTAAACCTGTGATAATCATGTTTTTTCCCACAAATATTAACCTAGCAGTTTTGGTGAAAACAGAAGAGATCAAGTTGCCTTATAACTGACTCGTGTTCTTTCATGTTTAAGCTGAGGCAAAGATGTAGATGTAGATGTGTTTCTACTAGAGTTCATTTGCAAAGTATCTATTAATTTAGTTTAGTCAAATGAAAAGCTATTTATTAAATCCATGTGAAAGGAAACAAGCATCTAAATGCTTGATAAAAATTTTATTTTCTAAATGAAGACTGTGAGCATTCTGTTCTCACTGCAAAAATAGCACAATATTTGAAATTTTCAGTAAAGTTCTATTAACTGTGCCATTTCTTCATGGTTAATAATTGGTTACTACTCTCAGTTGTGTTAAAGTCCAAGGCATTCAGAGTTTTCCTAGTTGTCATGAGCTGCAGAACAGATTTTCAAAATCACATAAGCAGTTTAGGAATCTAAGTATCTAAATAACATAGGCATTTAGACATCTGGGKTTTTTTTTCCCCAAAAATAATTTTAGATGTCAAAGATAAAACAAGAAGAGCTTATTGGACTTAAAAAATAGGTGTAAAGACATCTAATTCCCACTGGAGTTTAAAAAGCTGGTTTTAGGAGCATAGATTTCTTTGACTCTCAGTGCAATTAGGATCCCAAATGTCTTTCTATCTTCTAAACCTAATCATTTTTAAATAACTTGGRGAAAATGCCTGTGATCAAGAAGAATGTTTCTTAATATTTCTGAGTTGTGTTGTGGTGGTACCAAACTAAGAATATCTGGAAGACTTATTTAAACAATCTGGCTATCTGGATAATGAAATTACCTTTTTGTCATTTTTTTATTTTTCTTTAATATTGTGTGTCAGTTCTTATCAGAATTAGCTGATTTGAGGTTTCTGATGTGATGAGAAATACTCAGCACCACTCAGGATTGAATTACCAATGACCTTAAAAACAAATACTCTGCTGTAGCATTACAGGTAAGAATAGAATAATTTTAGAGAGAGAAAGAAAAACAAATACGTTTATTCTGTCTATTGACTGAAATAGACGACTGTTCAGCAAAAAACAGGGTTTCGAAGACCACTGTTTCCTGTACTCATCCAGATTCATACTGTGTGCATAATAATTTGTATTCATGTGGCTTTGAGCAAGCTATCTGCATAACCAGTGTAAGCACTTTGTTCAAGAACTTTTTCAAAATATGTTTAACACTGAGTCCATCCACTTATCACATAATTAGAGCTGGATACACTGCATAGCAGTAGGCAGCAGACTTCTACATTTATCTTTGCTTSTGAGGGGGGAGTTCGTTGCTTTGTTTCTCTCCACCAAGGTCATGAAATACATGAAGTTGTCTATTTAATCTCCAGATAAACACATTTCAGTGGTACATAAAACAACAGAGTGCCTGCTTTATAATCTGAAAGCAGCTGAGAAACACTTGTATAAGTACAGGAAAGGTTCTGTGAATAGAAATGATCATTCAAACAGTGTGAAATTGGGGAGGAACACAAAGGCACTTCACTGCTTCTCCAGATCTGATTTTTTCCCAGCGTTCTTGCTCTCCAAGTCAGCTCACATAGTAAACTTGTATTTTTGCCAGTCTTTTTCTTTTCTCTTTTTTCATTGTCTGTGTTCCTTTCCTGCCCTTTGTTTAGTTTCCTTGATTTGTTATCATCAGCTGATCTGAGTAGTCCTGATGCAAACTTCTGTGTGAGTCCTTGCCTTTTGTAACCCTTTGGTTATGCTTGGAAGGTCAGAAGCAACTCAGTGGTAATAACAGCAATTCTCACTACAGCTGGTAAATTCTCACCACAAAACCATTCCAATGCTGACTATCCTCTGAAGACTTCTTCCATCTGCTTCTGCTAACAGCAAATATCCAAACACTGAGAGCAACAAAAAAGCCATAAACCCACAATTTATTGCTCTCTTCTACAAGAAGTGAAGGTTAATATGCTTCCTCAATGTGGTCTATGAAGTGTGAACTTTACCATAGATATTAAGGTCTGAATTACAAACCAAACAGTAGCAGTAAGAGTTTTGACTATATCTAGCACAAATACATTTGGGTAAGTAAATGGATAGCAGAAACTAAAGAGGAAGGCAGGCTCAAACAAACGCTCTTGAGAGAAGCACAAGCTAAACAAAGATAATGTAACATCTCCAGACCTAGTCTTGGACCATTTATTCATGGAAGCTGTATAAATGTAATTATTAGCAGTCATTGCTAGGAATAGCTATGTGATTTTCCAGTTAAAATTTTTCTCTCTAGCTGGAATTTTGCAGTTGCCTTCAAATCAAATTAGGACTGCTTTCTAGAGGTTTCAATTTTAACGTAAATTTTAAAATGGGAGTCTTTTGCCTGAGAAWTTAATTTTTTAATTAATGTGCTGCTGGAGCACTCCATGGAGATTTCCTTTAATTTCACTCTTCTCCAAGCATGGTTTATAGCATGTTGTCCCTCATTAACTCTCCAAGGAGTTCCACCTTCAACATTGAGTGTAGGCAGGTGACACCCAGACTTCAAAGAAACTTCACACAATTATTTTCAGATCAAGATATGAAAGAATGCATCAATCTCTTTTCTCAAATTAACTTTTGGGTTCTGTATTGGGAGACCTCATTTGCCTATGTAACATCCAATTGACTGAAATCCTAAGTTCTGTGTGGAAACAYGGTGGTTTCCATACATGTTACTCATTGCAGGGTGGCTCCTAAATCATCATCATCTCATTCAGCCTAAGACCRTATGTAAATTGGTGGGCAGGTAGTGGGGAATGGATGACCCGGTATTACCTTTGTGGTGCAGCCAGCAAAAATTTTCTGTGGCTTGAAGGGACTTTTATGTACATAAAGGGTTACAGTTCCTCACATGTGGAATGTGGAATCTTAACAGAAATGCCAAGAACTCTAAATCTCCTTGTCTGACACAGCACAGCTGATTTGCGGAGTAATAAATAGAGGAATTGTTAGATGTGTAGCAAAATCTCACTCTAATCCCATGAGTTAAGAAACCCACACTGTTAATACGCCTCTAGCATCTGTAGGAGTTCTATTTTAAAAGTAGAATTAAACAAGATAACACACTATAGATCTTAACATATTCAGTTTGCACCAGACAAAACCCTATTTAATAGCAGTTACACAATATGTGTGAGCTGGTATCATAGTTGCAGTTTATATGAGCAGAAGGGATTTATAAAGCTGAAGTATATTCATACAAAAATAATAGTTATATGACTGCTTAGGTCGTTCCACTAGAGTGGAATGAGTTTTGTGATCAGTTTATCAATTTCTTCACTGACAAGTGAGATTTTAAGATTTTTGTGAGCAACACTAAAACTGATTTGGCTACTACAAAATTTGCTAACCATCTGTGCGTACGAATCAAAATGTCAGGATTATTTAGACAAAATATCTTTTTTCCTTCTGCTCTGAAACATTAAAATAGTGAACCAATAAAAATCAACATGCTAAAAGGAGCTTACATTTATTCAAGTAAAATTGTTAGTAAGTGCCTATGAAAGAAACTCATTTGGAAAGCAATAAAATTCTATAGGCCTGATCATCTCTTGAACTTACTGGAATGAAAACGGTGTTGATACATTTAAGAAAAAAACAGGTTAGGGGATTCATACAGAAAACTCTGCAGCTGCAGTCTCTGTTGAGGAAAATGGTTCAGGAGTGTAATTTATTCATATCCTTGTACTTTCTGCTTTGGCTTATTTCCAGGACTTGTTTGCCTTAGAGTCCCAGATGCTTATTTGCTTAAAGGGTAGCCCTTTCTCTAGCCGGCTGTCTAACAGTCACTTAATATTTATTTGTTTTTAAAAATGTTTTCCCCTGTGTTCCCAGTCCATATGTCACAAGAAAAAGTATAATCCCAACACTACACAGAGTATTGATGTTATCTTCACTTTCCCATTCCAGACTTTGACCCCATTATAAAAATATCCCTGAATCCCAGTTGGTTACCTGACCCTATGTTTCCCTCCAACACTACTGCTCTATGGCCAGTCCTTTTGAGTTTGTGTTCTAACTCCTGTTCTCCTCTTCCACTTAGCTTGATGCAGCTTTTGTAGAGATGTTTTTGTTCACTTCTCTGCATATTGTGGAAGATTTCTTCCAGCTACTTACTTGTCTGTCTTCTTGATATTTAATTTGCACAGTGCTGAAATTTATCATTGTCTTTTTGCATTATCCTTCAAAATCCCTTCTGCCAGCTTCAAAATTCTCTTTTTTAAAAACAAAACAAAACCGCCCAAACCAACCAAACAAACACAAAACTCTTATCTTTTGGTCTTTCTCCCTTTCAAGCCTATTATTTAGTCAGCAGCCTGTAAGAAGCCTTCTCTGAATTTTAATAATTAACTTTAATTTTTCCTTCCTCTCCAAATTCCTTGAATCTGACATTTGACTCTCAGAACCTGAACATCTAGCATCTCTTAAATGCCTCTCTGCTCCTGTTTCCAGTTCCTGCTTCAGATCTACCAAGACTAATTTCAGTGATGTATCCATTGACTCCTTTTTGCTGAGTGTGACATCCCCTTTCTCTCTGTTCTTACTTTCATCACTTTCCCCACTGTCTTTTTATATGGAAAACACTTCTGGTATTTCATAAAAAGCTATGTTTCTGACCTCTGTCATCTCATGATCCTCTTTCTGTCCCCATGATTTTGTACCTTTAATATTATTTCCGGAAGATCTTCCTTTTTCTGTTCCTTGATGCTGTCCCCCAGTGAACTCGTCTTCATCCCCTCACTGCCTGCTTCCCTTGGGAACCACCTTTCTGTTTTCATGACTCAAACTGACTGTTTGCTTATGACTCGCAAAAGTCCATGTACACTCTTTGCCTGCCTTCTATAAATCGAGTACCATCACTGTCTGCTTCCACACATCATCTCATTTTTTTCTTTTATGCTTTATTTCCTCCTGCTCAGCTCATTTGTTTTGACCGCCTTCAGTCACTGAAGCCAGCAGTGCCCATACGTTATGTAGTACTGTCACATGTGCTTAGATCAATGATTTTTCTTCATTTAGAAGACTGATGGTAAGGAGACTGCTGCTGTCCTCAACAAGTTTAAAGGGTTGAAAGCAATCTTCTAGTTCAAAAAAAGTTTGAAAAATCTAAGGAGTTATGTGAGTAACTTTCAAAAGATAAATAAGAAAAATCAATCCTGCTAAATAAGCTTAAATCAAACCAACCGTTGTCTTTTGCTGAAATAATATCAAGGAAAAAGATTTATCTATAGTATTGATATTCTTAGATGCCTGTATCCAAGCTATGGCTCCCATCCAAACAAAGTGCTCCATGGAGATGTGAATGCAGGATTAGACTATAATGTAAATCTGGATTTTATACATAGGCATATCTATATACATAGAAACACAGGCCCACAGATGTTTACCTACCTAAGCTGAGGACCAGATGTTTTATTGTCCTAAAATTGCATTTTCTAATATGGATTAAAACAAAAATGAAATTTGGTTTGGTTTTACTTGTCTGCTTGAAAACAACACAACTAGCACTTGAAAACACAAACACTGTACCTGATGAATTGATTCAGTGTTGAACTAAGCGAAGAAAAAAGTGTATGTTTGAAGACAAATGAAGGGCATGCTTTCTAAGTTAGCAGCTCTGACCTTTTCAAGTTTTCCATCTTAAATAATAATGGAAGCTATGAGTAAATAAATTCAACTTTGCCTGCAGATGTTGAACTCTTTAATGTCCTTTTACTCTAACATAGCCACTGCCTGATATTAATGGCAGAAACAGTTTTATCATGCCCCATGCTGGGGCTGACTGACAGTCTCTAGGAACTGTTTTCTTTCCTCCAGCCATATGATTAAAATGCAGTTCCGATCAATAAATCTGTACGGTTTCTGTCAATGGTAAGTGTTCACCTAGGGGTCTTCTGTGTCCCAGAGGTATTTCTTTTCTTCAGTTCTTCTGTATTCACAWGAGAACCAAATTACAGTAAGTCTTGTTTACCTAGGCTGCCTGTTGAGATTGTTTTTGGACTGCCTGCTGGAACTGGAGTGAGCAATACAGAGCACAGGAACACATTCACATGCTGGTAGATATAGATATAGATGTTAGCAGTAAGGTACCTCTTTCAGCAATATCGGGTTCCAGCATAGCCTCTGTGAAGTCTTTGCTTTAGGAAGATTAAATATTTAAGCATGCACTCTTGACTCATTTGGCGTGTTAGTGGGAAACAGCGTAGGGTGGATTACAAAAAGAGGTCTCAGATTCTGACATCTGATTTCAGCTGAACTTCGGCACTTTTCAAGGATGTCAGGGTTGCCTGTTTTCCCTTTTCTTGAATGAGGATTATCTCAGCTGATCAATGAGGCAATATGTGAGCGACTAATCAGTTTTAGATTCTCTTTACTCTAGTAGCAATTGCTTTAATGCAATCGATTAAAAGGGAATTTTAATGATATTACTAATTGTGCTTTTAAAGGAAACATGACAGCTATTATTGAACTCTGAATTTATTATTTCCCACGGTGATCAGTTTGGAAAATCAAAACATAAGCTTTTAAAATGTGACATCCCCTGCAGTCTCACTTGTTCATTTCTTAAATTTGTATGTTATCTTTGTAAMTAATGGTAAAATAGAAACAATGAAGCAATTGTATTCAGCTCATAACTTTTTCCATTTCTCATTTTTATGTTATGGGAGATGCAAGAGAAAGGTAATATTCCTGCCTGAATTCAGCAGAAGGTAGTACATGTTTTGATGCATACGTACAGCCAAGAAAAGCATCTAGTTTGTTTCTTTAAAAGACTACTTTCAAAGGGAAGTACTAGACTGTAGCTGCCTATAAGTGCAAACACTAGGTACTAGTCAGCAGAATTAAATGCATTCAGCTACGTGTTGCACATCTGAATTATTTATTCAGAAATAATAAGCATGGTTTGTCAACGCTTACATAGAGGGTTATCTGTGTTACATAGTAAAGCTATTGTAATGTCTTCCCTGGACTAATTTGTAAGTATTCAGGAAGCATCGTATTCACTTTTAAATGCTCAGAGTCCAGACTATAGGTTGAAGCTCACTTATTCCATAAATTTATTTTTCTTAAATTCATAAAGTATGGGCAGCATTACAAATGTTAATGCTACTATTATAGGATCATAATTTAAAAATACCAGCATTCTCAAAGGTCTCCAGCAGTGTGTCATTTCCCTGCTTTATTAAAATGAATGAACAGATGTACAATTTATTTCTGCTGAACTATCATCTAAATTCATAAGCTATTTCTCATGTGTCTGAAATCCATGTTGGTTTCCCATTTTCTTTGCCTGAGAAAAAAAAATTACGCTTTCACATTTATCACTCTGGGGATATAAACGAGAAGTATACTCTCCACTTCATTCACTTTAGACTAATATCCTCAGTACAATTTAAATCCCATCTTTTCAAGGCTATTCAGCAAAACCTAGGCACTGGAACACCCAGGATCCGATTGGAAAACTCCCTTGCCATCTACGTGGAAGATTGGCAGGTGGACTCTGAGGACACTATCTGTTCTCTCTGACAGAATGAGGTGGCACACAGCTGCATTTAATCTTTTTGTTTGGCATTTATGATGCTAGTGGAGGCAATGCAATTTCTTAGCAACTAGTTGGGAAAAACCAAGGAAGGGACAAATAMTGACTGGTAAGTGGGAGAGGTGAGAAGGTTGGGTGTAAGTGTAGTGAAATTTGCAGCTAAGGAACGCACATCAGCTGGCCCCAACCACTCATGAAAATGTGTTTTATTTGTCTTGCGGCAGCCTAGGAGCATGGCAGGTGCTCCCTGGAAGTGATAAACAACCAAAACAAGACAATACAGAGATTAGATGGAATAAAATTATGGAGGCTTAAAAGCGCATGAAACAGACACGTTGCCATGGAAAAAAATGAATATAAAAATCCCAGACAGTGTGCTCTCAGCCTATCGCCATTCTTATTTGTTGGCAAGGTTTGTGGGCAATGTAAGGATGATATTTTGCACTAATTCCATGTGAGGAGCAAGTGGATAATATGCCCTAGGGGTTCTGGCAGCATTTCTTCTGCAAGCCCTATTTCTGAGGGTTTATATTGTAAGCAAGCCGTAAACATTTTCGATGGTTTGAAGTTGACAACAGAATTCTCAGGCTCAGATTGTATTTTTTTAGGGTTTGTTTTTTTTCTCTGATAAAAATCACTTTGGCAAAGAGAGTAGTGGAACAGAATGTGAATCAATCTGCTTTCTTCATTTCATAGCTGCTCCGGAATTTAAATGCAGGCCTTTAAATACCTCTTTGCSAGACAATTCAGGAACATGATGAAGTAATGGTTGAGATTTGTAAAAAAGCATAATTTTCTTCAGAAACCACCTCTGCAGTGGCAGGAGCAGTTTGTCCCTGTGGGACTGCTAGGAAAGAGTTGTTAATTCACTAGTAAGAATGGAGAAGTTGTAACTGGAGCAGGTATTTTTTTATAGTGGTCAAGTTGCAGACAGTCTCAAAACAATTAAATTTGGGTCTCTAGTTCTGCCATTCTTGTTCCCTTTTAATACTTCCCCAAGCTGAGATCATAATTATTTTCCTCTCCCCTTTCCTTACATTTTGTTGCCAAAAGAGAATATGACCAGCTAGGAAAGCAAATGCCAGAGGCATAATTTTCATCTTTTATCTGCAGTAGGGAGGGCAAATGTGATTTTGCAGTTACACCCTGTATTTCTAGCTGTCAGCACCAAATCCACCGTAATGGAGAGTCTTGTATGATGGGGAGTTTGAGACTGGAATCTCAGTAAGGGAATTCCTTCCTATCACTTGTGTTTGGGCACAAAAAAAAAAAWTTTTTTGGCAATCCAGTGAGCTTGATGGAAGTTAATGAGCACCATGGACCTTAAAAATGTTAGAAAACTGCAAAAGTGTTTAGTTCCCCTTTCTGTTCTGTATAGATTCTTGGATTTGGGCTTATGAAATCTGCAGGGAAGGGTTCTCAAGATACCCTCAAGTCTCTCCCTCCTATTTGTATGATTTCCAGTATTTGCTTATTTTTCCTTCAAGAGCTTTGAAGATACAGTCTCTATGTTCTCCCAGCAATCTACTACAGTACTTAGCTACCCTGCTAGTAGCAAGTTTTGCCTCATCTCTGATGAGAATTTTCCTTGCCTCCACTGAAGCCCATCGCTTCTTGGCCTGGTCCACTATGAAGGTGATGCGTAGACGATCATTTTATCTACAAGAGCRCTGTGTGCATTTGCTGTGCAGATTTGTTCAAGACCGTGAGCTTTAGACATCTGCCTCTCCGATTGCTCTTTGCCTTCCACGCTGTGGGCAGGAATTGGGTGCTATAATACAGCTGGGGCTCCCCAGAGCTGAGCAGATGGAAGAATTCCTGCTTCTGCCTTGCACACGGCACTACTTCTTACACATCTCAACACAGTTTTGCTGTTTTCGCAACATTAAATTGCCTTTATTGTCCACGATTCTTTTCCAGTAGCAGAGTGACAAAACTAACATCTGCTATATGTGGTTTCTTCTTCTTTCATCCTCACCACAGGAGGAGAAGAGTGTATATATTTTGAGCATTTTGATGTGATGGGGTTTTGCTGCTGTTTGTTTTCTTCTATACATATGGTTTTGTGTTTAATATGGAGAATTTGATTATATCATTTAGATGTTTTCTTTTTATTTGTTTTGGGTTTTGTTATAGAACAGGCTGAGGATATTTCATACACAAATGAGAGCCTATAAGCACTGGATAGGGAGCTTTATGTCCCATTTAGGCACACTGTGATCTTCTCCACATCTCTCTGCTAATACACCTAACTTCTGACCTGCAATTATCCCGCAGTTCCTCTTTTGGGTTTCTCTTAAGGTAAGGGAGTCTGACAGCTGTGTCGGACTTTGTGCCATGGGCAGATGTACACAGGGACTTAGGAAGAGATTCATCAATTTCAGAGTTAGTTCAGAGTGAGTTTCATTAAGAGAATGTTTTATAACCATATAGCATTTTTCATTCCAAAGAACCCCAAAGGAACATACAGCAAATGGATCCTTTCCATGGGCAAGCAGAAGATTAAATTGCAACTTTCTGCTGCTTGCAGGGAAAACGGAGGTGTAAGACTTTGTTTCCTTTATTAAAGAATCATACTCAGGAAAGTTGYTTTAATTTCTAAAGAAGCATTGCAAATAATGGCTAACTCTAGTGTTGCATTATTACACTCAAAATACCGTTGATGGGCAGCATCCAGGTCTGCATTTCTTTAACTAAACATTGGTGAGTTGTTTATAGCCGTGGGGTCTCCAGTGTCCAGTCTCTGCTTCATGTCTTGTTATCCTGTGACGGTACTTCTCTGTACCGCATCCCGTGTCACTACTTCTCTTTTATCGTACAAGGCATGTGTTTCTCTGTACTACCTCATTGTCCGAGAGTTATGAAACTTTGGTGGTACCGTACAAAGATAAACGAGTAAAAATAAATTAGCCAAATACTGTTACAGCAAAACCAAGTAAAACAAAGCCRCAGGCAGGTCAAGGAAATTTCAGGCAGAGCAAGCCTGACAAGCCTCCATCCTGAGGTTTGAGGCCTTGCAAACTCAAAACATGGCCTGTTACTAGYAGTGGCAATGCCATATTACAGAGCTACACAGTTCCTGTATCATTCTGTGTTTTCTAGGCTGCAGTTAGCACTTAACAACTGGGACAGCACTTGGGTCCCAATACGTAGCAGAAAGAAGTTTAAGTATCRTTGGTTGGTGCAGACTTTGTGCAACTGTGGCCCCATGTCTCAATTGRTGTAGGAGTGACTGATGTGCGCTGACTCGTTTTGAAGTATAACGAAAGCTCTTCATCATCATTAGTCCACTGAAACTGTGATAACCAACCCATCTCTGGGTCAGAAGGCAGAGTCAGTGGCTGTGGCAGTAGCCTCAGGACTCAGAATAAAGAATATCTGTGTATCAGCAGACTCGGGATTGTTATATAGGATGCAAAACTAACTAGCAGGAGTCAAACTGAGCTGCTGGGCATTTGTATTCATGTGAGAAGTGTCTTGAGGCTTTCAGGGAGTAGTAAGAGGTCCTTGTTTATATTTCATCCCAGACATAGTACTTGCTGCTTCAGGTGACTGAAGTACAGTGCCAGTATCTTTAATGAGCTCCCCCAAACTCCATTTGAGCACACACAAGGGTGCTGGGCTGTCTGAATGTAGGACTGTGGCATATCAGAAGTGATCGAAGTCCCTTGCTTATAAGACAAATGAAGTGGTACACAGCTAAACTAATATTAAAAATCTACCAAAAGTAGAAGAAAAGCTAAAATCTGGCAGTGGCAAGAGGGACGAAGGGAGAGAACCAAGGGGACTTTTCTGAGCCACCACTAGGGCGTGTAACCAGGAAAACCACAACTGAGCTATGGGAGTGTGTGTTTGTGAGAAAGGTTATTATACAGGTAGCTCTTCTTCCTCTGGTTTTCCTTTCCCCCTCCAAGCCCAATGCCCCTGACTTTATGAGTGAAAATATCACGAGTAATTGAAGTTGCAAACCCCACTAGAATATTAAATTAGAAATTAAGCAAAAATGCTCATCAGTTGGAGCACAGAAATCCTGGGCAAATTTTCTAATGCGGTGCTACAGCAATTGGAATATTTTTTTTTCCCCCGAACTGCTTCACTAACTGAATTGATTGAATTAAATGTGTTCTGTGGTGCTAGCTAACCTCTGACCCCAGTTACTCAGGATAATCAGGGGGGTAATCAGCCTGCTGTGATCTGAGCTCCAAAGGAACAAGAAGATTGTAAGGTTCAGGGAGCCTATGCTGGCATTAGTCAGATGTCATCAGGGTTTGATAATAAATCCTAAAGACCACCAAATTGATACAACATGGTTTAATTCACTAAAGTTTAGGTATCTACATATTAATCACCAAGCTGAGTATCTGAAAGTGATTGCTTTTCTAGTAAGTGAAGTCAGGTGTCAACACTTTGGAATGTCCCACAGTATAGTAATAAATATAATGATCAGCATCAGCACAAAAGTAGCATTAGCCAGATTAAAAAAGATTTTGTTCTAACCTCAAATAGATTTTTTCCTCCTGTTGGAGTTTACAGCTCCATTGTGAAATTGTTCCTCATGTTTCTACTCTAATTAGGAGCTTACTCAGAAGCAAGAAATAGTGTATGTTTCAAGCCGCCTGCAAGTGCAGCATTTTTCTCCCTTCTGAGGGAAGAAAGGGTGGCTGCTTACAGCATATCATACTGGAGTGTATAGAAATAAAGTGATATTTATTGTCCCTTAAAATGATTTCCCCTAGAACTGGCAARCTCAGTTGAAAAATCTGTATCTAGAAATGTGTGTTAGGATCCAATTAATTGCTAGTGTACTTGCYTGCTCTCCTTGGGAAGAGTTCAGTGTGGCAATTTTGATGCAGATGTATTGGTATATTATGCAGACATTTGCTACAGAAGAAGGGGAAGCAGTCTTAAGAGAGAGGAATASCACAGTTGCTTAATAAACCAATTTTTTTCATACATGTCCTGACTGAATAAGCATTCAACCCTGTGGAAAAGCTTTTTTGATACAAACCAATGACAATACCAAATGCTTATTTATCTTATTGGTGTCACCTGTATTTCCTGGGAATTGCCTTTATTTGCATTAGAAATTTGATCTGCTTGGAATGGGAGGACTTAAGCTGCTGCTCAAGGATTTCCAAGCATACCACAGCATTAGCTGTGAGCAGGATGAAGGAATTGTAYGCATTCTGGACATCCCAGCAAGAGTCAGCTCTAGTGATTACTTGCTGCATAGGTGTGTTGGACTTTCTGCTCCTATGCAGACTGACCATGGAGTACATTTGTGCTAGGCGTGATGCTTCTCACCTTCCATCAACATATTACAGTGACGGTCTTCACAGGCACAATAACCATGATGTCCCACTGGGACAGGCCACATTTGCTGTTCGTGTTCAGGTAATCTCTGCAGCCCGTACAAGGCAGGTCTGACAGGCTTGATTCACTGTATCTAGGCTTCATGGTGTGCACGCACATCTTTCTGTCCAAAGCACAAGTGCAGTGCCTTGGCCTGTCTTGACCTCCCTTCTAATTCTTGGTGCTCAGACACACAAACTGAGGAGCACTGCTGTAATCGTTCACGTTCTCCAAATAGCTTGGAGAGAATTCGGTATCAGGATATATAAAAATCCTTAGTTCATTCTTTATCCTCCTTATTAATAAAAAGGACCAAATGGACACCTACCTTATTTACAACAAAACATAGCCAGCTGAGGCTGTAATGGTGTTTGTGTTCAGGAAGGCTGTGTGTACAGTGAATGTATGGTTAGGAAAACATAWATTACAGGTGAGAAAATGAAAGGGCCCTGGATGTTCCCTCTGCRACATTCTAGACAGGAAATAAACACACAATGGGCACTTACAAAAGGAATGTTTCATTTTCCTTTATTACAAATATTTTTCTTTGAAGACAAGATTAAATGAGCATTGGCAAAAGGAGCTGGGTAGTGGGAGATGGAGACTGTGGGTATCCTTAAAGCAGAAAGCAATAAATCCATTTAGCATACCTTTGCTTTTTTCCTGACCTTTTCCACATCTSTGCAACGCCAAACCATACATCTGTTGCTCCATGCTTCAATCACGGTTCAGCACTGGATGTCTCAATATATGCTTAAATCTCATGTGTTTTCAAAGCAGGCCCCCCCAGCTGCAGTAAACTCCTCTCAAACTGCCTTTTGAAGTCTCCCATCACAGTGCTGTATGGGGAGGCTCCGACCACTCCATAGTCCTTAGTCAAATAGGTTGCATTCATTTCTATTATTCTTTCTTTTTGACCTCAGGAAAATAATTTTTCTGTGCTAATAGGGTTGGAAACCCCAGGACCTCGTTGTGCCCTATCAGGGTAGTGAGAGCACTATSCTCACCTGGATGTTCAAGATATGAGAGATTTTTCTGTTATGGGAGAAAAACAGAAAAAGAAAGAGACTATTAATCATGAAAGTTCATCTGTGTCTATGATCTCTAAATGATTCTTCTTGTATCATAGCTTTCTGATATAGCAGTAATATTTATGTTCAATGAATGTTGTGCAAACAGGATGTAGGCTAGATAATTTGAGAAAAAAATAATGTATATCCAGTAGAAGAAACTACGTGCAGTAGACTTCATTCATTACTTTGTCGGCAGACTGGGAAGACTTACTGTGTTCAGATGGATTGAAATATGGAGYGTTCAGCCCAAATTCTCCTTTCCCCGCCCAGTTTTCCACAGAAAACAGAATGCTGGCTAGAGATTTCATTTTTAAAATTCAGAAAAATTCTGTATCACTGCGGATAATACTGCCTGTAAACTTCCATCTGTACCTCCTGCCTCCACTGGAACAGTGTGAAACCTTGCAGAGTTCTTATCTGCTTCCAAAAAAGAGTTTTCAAACTGGGCTAACTTCAGACAGCTCTCAGCTGGAGGGGCTTGTAAATCTAGGGCATCTCATCCCCATCAGTTGGCAAAACCTAAAATGCCAGAAGTTTGGGGAATTGATGAAATTCATTGCTAAAATATTCTAGAGATACAAGTTGCTTTGAATGCTTCGAATGGTGCTGCTAGGCACTGCTCACCAAAGACCATAAGAAGAAGCTTAACCACTGTCAAAACATCTGTTGTTGGCAGCATGRGTCGTGATCAGCTGTAAACTGGCACAGTGAACAACTATCTTTGGAAGCAATGTCCTTTCAGGGCAAAAAAAGCAAGATATTTCCCATTGGATGCATATGCTTCTTTTTATCAAAGAGCCCAAAGATTCTGCCATTGAGAAAGTCTCGTTTACATTGTAATTTCCACCTCTCTCCAAATATATGTTGGCTTCTTAACCATGGTTCAGTCTTGCAATATTAAGGTGCCAAAATAGAGTGTTTGCACGGCATTCTGAAAAGTATATGCAGGATTTGAAAAGCCCCATGTTAATCTGTAGTTTCCTTGGAAGTGCAATCTTATTTGGAAATACTGCTGAATTGTCACTCAGTTCCATCTACTATTCAATAATCAAATTATATTTAACCTTCATTTTAAACCTGATCTTGAACTAACTGGGTTCCAAAACATTGTGACAGTGGCTATGAAGTTGGTGTCTATGTATATTCCGAGCTTCATAGGCTAATTTATTATTTCCTTATTTATACACAGTTGAGAGGTAATCATCATCATAATTTTAAACAGAGAACAAATAACCATTGGAGCTGATTGCCAAAGAATTTAATAATATGCTTATCACTTAGGTTCTTTAAATCTAGAATTGGTGCTTTTTGAGAACATTGTGCTCAACCTCAAGTTGTCAATATTGATGCTGAGTCACTGGGGATGACTATTCAAAATGTGTGTGGCCAAATATTTAAAACAGCCAACAGCATTGCAGAATTCATTTAAATTAGACTATGTGCATTCAAAAAACTGTGAATGCATTTTCTATTTGGTGTTCATGTAAGGCAGCAAAATCACTCCCAGAACAGGTTACACCATTTTAGGTAATGATTTCCTAGTAATAAGAGCATCATCTTAAAGCTTTTTGTTTTTTCTTTTTCCCCATCAGGACATGTATAAACCCTTGCTTGTCAGAATGGATTTCTTGGCATTTTATTTTTTCATCAAATCTGTGCACAGCCRTAGCTCATGTCAGTTCTAAGGGCATGTTTGGTAAAGTATTCAGAAATATCTTATTCATTGCGAAGTCGTCAAATAATAGAATTAGAGGAGTAACAGATTTGAGTTAAAAAATAAAAATGTAATAAATAATGAAATTAGGATTTCACAGAACATTCATTTGTAACTGTAGTAGTAGTTATATAGATGAACAAGATCCCTCTAGAATTTTATCTAGGAATTTTCTGTTCTTTGACCTATTTAGAATGATGCATTCTTTTTTTTAACTTCTTCCAAACATTAGTTTGCTTTTGTATAGCACTAAAATGCAGTTTTCATACATGTATGAAAAGAAATCCTGGAAGTTAAAGAGAAGTCACAAAATGCCCTTCTCTACTTCCTAAATGTAAACAAGTCGATAAATTAAAAAGCAGCAGCAGCTCTTGTCACTGCCCCATCCCTCCCCATCGGTACAGAGTAGTTTCTCCTTCATTCCTCTACATCTCCCTTTCTAGCAAATTGACTGGTCTCCGCATATGCATGTTAAAGTCAGTGCTATCAAAACAATTTTTCTGTTATGATAAAATTCCCCTTTTATCTACCGCTTTGATGTTCAGAGACGAGTGAACTCATCTGTCCTGCTGTTAAGGATCCTAAATGGTACAGATAGCAACTTCAACAATTAAAGAGGACATCTTTTCTGAACCCTTTCCATGTCCAGACAAACCCCAAAAATGTGACTTAGTCTGGGAATGAGTAGGAGGAATTTGTTGCTTACGGTTCTTACCCATGGAGCAAACGCATCCCACCTGTAACGGGSACTGGCATGTGAAGCAGCCTTAGCGGCATAGGAGAGTTTGCATAAATTCCTKGTAATATGAGTAGGTGGCTTCCACACTTTTTTCTATTAGTAAGGCAATATTACTAAGCTCAACTGTGTATGTTCAGATGTTAATCTTCAGCATCAGAAAAGTTGGTTTGGGTATGAAAATGTCTCTGCTAAAAATGAAGAGGTGCGTTTAACGAGGTCTCCTTCCCTTCCCTCGTGACCGTCATTAGCATAAGTGAGAACTGTGTGGATTGATGGGGGAAAAAGCCTGTAAAACCTTTCTGCTCCTAAAATGCAGTGGATGAAAAAGCAAGAAAAATCCAGCTAAGTCTATTCTATTTAAAGTTCACTCTATTTAAAGAAGACATCCAGCATCTTAGAAAGAAGATAGGCTTAACACTGCTCTTGATGAGAAGTGCACTGAGGAAGAAATAATATGTAGCTGGGTTGGCTGAATACAGCGCAAGTGGTCTCATAAATGTGAAAAGCAGATAYCTCCCTGGTCCCTAGGCAACGCTGGTGCTGTAACAGGTGAATAGGTGTAGTTTGCTCTTTCAGGCTTGRTCAGATCATCATTTTCTATGATGCTGTTGTTTTAAACATAAGGTTTGTTCTACCTGGGGGGAAAGAATTTTTGATAGATGAGAAAATAACATCATTATTTATTTGATTTTTTCTCAAAAGTACCGTAAGTGTAGTAAATATTATAGTGACCTTTCACTGTCCTCTGTCCACCTGGAAAAAGGTGGTTTTGTTTGTTTTTCTATGATATGRCCATCATTCTAGAAGCATCCTTTGTATTTGTGGGTACTTGATTTATTCTAGAAGTAATTGAATGCACTTTGCATTTATATGTGGAAAAGTGAAAAAAAGAATGAATCCTTTCTAAATTATTTATATATTCTGAAAAAAAAGAGAGATGTTTGTCTTCCTTCTGAATCTTCAGACAACTGTACTACATTTGATGTATACCCTGGAGGTAACAGGCTTTGAAGCAGGCATTCAACATATGATTAATACATGTTAGAATTATCTTTCGCCTTCACTCAGTGAGGCCATGTCCTGGGCTAAGAAAGAGTCAAAGTCTAGTGTAAACAAAAGTCTTTGAAACGATTCAAAAAAAGTGGCTATTTTCAAGTATCCTTCACCATCACTTATGTACAGTCCCTGGATGGCTTTTTACTCTTCTGCAAGCACATAAATGAGAGGATAGAAATACAACATGAGCTTTGAATGGGGTTTCAGCACTGCTATGAGAAAGAAGCAGAAAGTTCTTTAAATTCACTTGTGAATCTTATGAGGATCTTACTCTCTAAATCTTACAAAGTTTTCTAAGATCTATGATGTCTGCAAGAGGGATAGGAGGACTCTTTGCATTGCCACTCTGGCAACTTTACAAGCAACTCTTGCGGCACCCAGCAGGTTGTCCATCCATCCATTTTACCCTGCTATTTTTGCATTCTGTCCCTGCCCTACTCAATCATGAATCCTAATACCTAAAGAGCTCTTGAAGTGGTCCCACTGAATCCGAGAGATAGCTTGGCTTCATCACGATGGAAAACTCAYGGAGGGACTTGTACCTGGAGCATGGGGAAACAGCCTGATTAATATTTTCTTGTTTCTTTGTTTGTGCATTACTAGCACTCCTTAGCAGTACTTTTCCAAGCAGACTGATGAGCAGCAAAATGAGATAAAGTCATGTTGAAACTCCCCTTGCCTTTTTTTGATCATTCGTGATTAATATCAGTGATATTAAGCATCTTTGTGTTTCTCAATAAAAAGGCACAAATTTATAGAGCTTGCAGAAATTGTAGCTGTGTTATAGAGAGCAGAATTTAATCTCTGACCTTCCATTTAGCTAATTAATCTTTTGGATTTGTTGCTGTTGTTGCAGGCTGCAGCATATAGTGGACAAAAATATTCATTCAGTCTTTCATTATTGAGCAGTACTTTTATTTTGTAAAGTAGCTGGTGTGTGCCGTGAAAAATCACAAGGCATTTACAGTACATAGCCTGTGAAATTCATTCAAAAGTAAAAAGTGAAAATGCATCCAAAATGATTATGGCCAATTTCATATATTCGGAAAGATTTTTTCTAAACTACAATTGAATTCTTTCTGTAATTTCACTAGGGAGATGGAAGAATATTATGTACTTAGAAAAAATATAGAATAAGCTGAAAGAAACAGTTTAAGTTAAGAAATAATGCAGTGCCTATGAGCCAGCATTATGGCAGTAAGACAATGACAATTACTAAAGACTGTTTAGGTGACTCATAGCTTTAATTTGTGGTTTGCATCTAGTTTACACCGTCAAATCCCTGTCATACTACAATAATGCTTTATATTTACATACTGTCTTTCATCTAAATGGCTTCCAAAGTGCTTCAYATGTTGCTTCATGTACAGTTTACATCAGCTTAATCCATTACGTTAATACAGCTATCTCTGTAGTGAAATACAGCAGATATTTGTGTCCATATAGKAAAGGCTATGCACAGTTTTAAGAGGGAAAATGCCTTCAAAATCTGTAGAAGAGATTAGGAAGAATGTAATACCAAGTTACAATTTGCCCTCACCACAAAATTGGCAATTAAATTGCTCATGTGGAGAGTTCAGTATAAACTGCAGTTGGTCAGGTCCTCTGCTTTTCAGCCTGCCAGGGGCCCCTGATAGCATTTGGTTATTGTGCTGAGATGAAAGGTGACTGAAGAATCATCAGTATCACTTTGTTTGATGCACAAATGTTATGCTAAATATTTCCACCTAGTATTTCACTTGCTTAGTTAGTGAAGTCTGATGAGCTCCGAGCACCAGATTACTTGGTTTATTGTTAGCCGGCGGCTGGGGTTTGTGTCCCAGTGAATTCCACAAGAAATGTCCATTACTGACATTTATGAGATTCTCATTCCTGATTGCTTGAGAATGCAAACCTTTGTGATCACTCTGAAAATTCGTTTGTCCGTGGAGATATTCCAGATACAGAGCTATGGAAAATACATTGTTTCCTTAACAAATAAATAATGGCCACTCAGGTGCACGCATGCTGAATGACAGTGCAAAGTAARAGACACAGACAAAGAGCAAGCAAATTGCAAGAGGTTGTATAAGCTTGTCTTCGTATTTTCAAGAAAGTAGATAGACAAAATATGGTTGCAAAAGCAGTGGACGTCRGTGGAGGAGGACAAATACAATAATACACTTTCCCTGGGGAATTTCTAATAGAGACGTGTGAATTAATATATCCCATTATTTCTCACCTTTTATGATATATAGATGGGGAAACAAGCACATGATAGTAGCACAGAATACCTTCAACTGGAATGTTGCCCTGATAAATGCAAACTGACGTGCAGTTTTAATTTGTTTGTTCTTGACTGGGAATCACAGCATGCAGAATCTTAATGAGTCACGGGGTAGCAATCACCAACCCCAGACACRTTTATCTTGCATTGTGTTTGCTGCTTGTGGCAGCTCTTTAATTTGGGTATACCAGTACCCCACTCTGAGACAGTTTTTCAGTGGCTTCATGAAGGTATTAAGGTTAGTTATTACTCATCCTCATGCTGTTGCTGGACAGTAGATGTTGAGGTGATTCTGATGCAGTTAAGTTCATTTGTTCCTCTGTGCTCTGAGAAGCCAGGAAATAAAACCTCACTTACTACAGAAGCTTTAAATAAGGCTGTCAGATAAGAATCCAATTTTCATACAGGTTAGGTACCATTTCCAGTTTTGTTTGAGGCTGAGATGGGGTTAGTGCCTGGATTCTCAGGTGATAACATTTTACAAAGTGATCTTTTCATGTATCTGCCCCATGGTGGAATTCTGACAAGATTTTTTTTTCCTGAGACCCTGCTGAGCCATTTTGCTGTCCCACCCAGTTCGCCGTAGAGCTCAGTGTGGAGGAGGATTTGGCTCAGTGTTATAATATATCCTGACTCCACCAGGAAGCAGCTACTAAAATTAAGCTGTGGTTCAATTTGTTTGTTTCCCCACTCGACTTCTCCCTTTAGCTAGTCTTTGATGCAGGCCTAATTATTCTCAGTAGATACCTGCCATCTTGAATTTCCTATCCTCAGTAAGATAAAATTCCTGCTAGCTTGGAACAGTAATTTTTCACTTTGCACATAGTTTAGAGCAGGCTTGCAGGATCCAGGGAAGGGAGGAGTAGCGTTTGACTGCTGAACTTAGATTATCTCTTCACTGAGATTCTCTCTTCTGCTCAGAGCTATCCTGGGTGCTGTTACATAGGCTGTATTCTAACACAGTCGTTTTGAATGTTACTCGTCTCCTTGCCATCCCTTTACCGACTCCTTTGTTGTAAGAAATACAAGCTGCTTGTTTTCACTCTCGGAGACCTCCATGCTTAGCGGAACCATCTTTGTGRTCTCTCACAAGAATGTCCAGTGGTCAATATCTACTTCCCATCAGTCAATCAGGACAGCAAACGTTGCTCGCTCGTTACGTTTTCAAGTCTGTTTGTGCTTCCTCACAAGCTACCCTCACACTCTTGGAGGAACTCTTCATCTACMTCCATCACTATATTTCCTTGATGTCTTTCAGTTCCCTGTTAAAAGTCTCATTTGCCTACAAAAAACTGATGATTAAGCGAAGACTGCTGGCTGTTATTCACTCATTTTTTCCTTCTAAGTTGCTATCAGTATGTTGTCTGTCTTTCTGTATTTTTTCATAAGCTTTTGGGTGCAGAAAAAGGGGAATCAGGTTTTTCCTATGTTTATAAAACTAAATATGACAGAATTACTAGAATTCCTAGGCTGTATGCATGATAAGCATAATAAATGACAATATGGCGTATCACTCCACAGAGCAAGTTAACCTTACATATTCAAATGCTCAGTTGTAGTAAATGAACATAGCTCCTACCAGCCAAATGCAACTCTGGCCCAGGGTGTTTGCCTTCTAAGTTACTATTTTTAATATGGGTCCAGATGATAGCAGTTTAAATAAAGTACTGAACTTATCTATTTTATTCTTAATTTATAGTGGTGCTTAGGGTATATGCAGATATTTAAAAAGAGTAAAATCAATTAACTTGTGATCTAATTATTTGACTTAGCCACTATGGAGTTTTATTTTAGAGCACTAGAGCAGACTCTCCCAGTTAAGCACYGTGCTTTGAGAATGTAAACCTTTCACTTTGAAATATGATGAACCTGTGGTTATCTTTTCTCTATTTGCAAATCTAATTCCTATTTTTGTCCTTTCATAGTTTTTAAATTCCCTTCTTTACTTTTGTTTTTGAAAGGGACCCAGTATAAATATAACAGATTTTTCTAAATACTAGGAAGTCTATTCTTTATATAAAGGTGGCTGAACAGGCAAAAGAGTTCACCTCCTAGATAATGTACACTATATTTTTTCCGGACCTCTCTCTTTCACAGTAGATGCTTATCTTTTGCAATCACAAATCTGTGATTTATTCACTTTTCACGTTATAAATTTAGAGTAGACCCTTCTACTCTAAGTGACAACTTCTATGATTTGATCATTCTGCTTTTTCATCCATCTTGAACAGATTTTAGTCTGATGTTCCAGACAGCTTCAAATACCCTCTGTCTTTATATGGTCATTTCTAAAACACAAAGAATGCTAGGGTTGAGTGTACCACTACGCTTGGAATTRTTTGGCTTGGCACACCCTTTGCCTGTAGACGTTGTCATTTCCTTGATCTGCAGGTGTCAGAAGCTCTGCACTTTTATGCCCCCAGGCAAGTCTATGTGCCCTTTCTGCACTACTAACTCACTGCAATTGAAGCTACAGAGAGCCCCTCCTAAATAAGGAGAAAATAGGAACACAGAAGAGATATCCTTGAAATAGGCATCCTTAAACTGACATTCAATATTTTTTTAACTAGCTGGCACATCGTGGCAACCTTTTCCATCATAGTCTGGCACTGGTGGGGTAAGCATAATAAATTTATCTCACTGGCTTCACAATTATGTACCTGAATAAAACAGCCAGATCTTTAAATATTTTGCTCTGACAGGTCTTACTGTTCCCAAGGTGATCCAGGGAGTATTAAACACTTAATTGACTAGTGGATTAAGGAAAAGATTTTTCAGAAGGATCAATATGAATTAGAAGCAGATGCCCAGTCAAATCTAAGGGTTAGATTTTTTAGGATTAGGTTCTTTGAAGTCTAGTCACCTTTTTACATAGCTAAATAGGAATTGTTTGGTACTGAACACTTGTTGGGAAAAATTCTGGCCCTTATGGTTCTGATGTATCATTTTATACRTGCTCAAGCTGAGACAATATGAAATACAAAAATATCCATCAGCCTAATCGCTTATTTTCAGTTCGAGTAAGAGGTGTCCAAGTGTGCTTTCCAGTGACAGCATTTTGCTGATCAGGAAGGAATACAATCTTGATAATCACTCCTCTGTTATTTCCAAGATTCCTAATAGAGCTTTTCTTTTGATTTGTTTCAAAGCAAGGGAAGATATTGTTATATTATCATTTAGAGTTAATTAAACTGCAAATTAGCTTAATGATCTGAAACAAAGCTCAGTCACAACTTGTTACATATTAACTATCAAAATCAGAAGAATCTTTACATTCTTTGTTAAACATATCAAAGAAGATAGAAATAGCCAATTGTTAATGTCATCCTTTTATAAAATCAAGTTTGAGGCTGGAAAGCTTGAACTGAATGCATACACTCAAATTATATAGCTAAATTGAAAAAGGGTTTGAAAACATAAGTCAAATCTATTGGAATAAATGATAAAAAAAGATAACTGACCACAGGAAAAGACATAGTTGTCTCCTCTGTATTTACTATGAGGAAATCATGGTAGGAAATTTTACCTACTATTTGTCCAGATTTTGAAATATATCTATTAATAAGATGCCATTTTCTGGATTCAATATTCTCACAAAATCTTCTGTAGTGTTATGACTTCATRTGGTCTGTAAGACAGAACAAAAGATATTTAGTCTATTCAGGTCTTGAAGCCACTTGGGTGATTTTTTTCCCTTGAGTGATATAATGTCACCGACGATGTAGCTTTTAAGCAATGCACGTACGGCAAAGCCTATTTGCGTCATTAAAGTTTGTAATTTTGGACTTTTGAAGGCTTAATCCCTAGAAATGCTAAGATTTCCTAATGATCTATAATGGTACTGCTGATGTTCAGCACTTCTCAGGATTAGGTATGTTATCATTCTGGTTTATCCACCTATAAAGCAGGTATTATCTTATCACTCTTACATACAGTGCTTTTAGCACGTCAGCCTCAAGTACTTGAAAGGTGAGGAGTATTATTACGTCTGACCCTTACAAGCTTTTCCAATGATTTGCTTAATGTTTTTCCTACATAAATAAGAATGATGTTATACACTCTTTGTCTGGATAGTAAATTAGAGAGAATTTTCTCATAGGGCTTTGCCAGCTGAATAGTACAGCAGTGCAACAAACTTCACAAGGTCATAAAAAATTCTTCTACTGAAAAAAGAAAATAACACTGACTTATAGTTATGCAGACAAAGTGGTAGCATGAGATCCAATTATTTTTGAATCTCTTAGAGCAACCCCTCCAAAAAACGGTATGAGAAGACTTTTTGTGAAAAATGTTTTATGTATTGATAACAGTGCAGTGAAAAATTAATAAGGGTGGGGTAATTTATGAAAATAATAGTCTGAAATGCAAAACTGGATTATTTGTAAGTAATAGTACATTCAAGGGCAAAAATGGGCTATATTAGTCAGCTTCCTCTTCTGCTTAGCTATGAGTATAGTTCCCTTTCTGATAGCATATGCGCCTATGCAACACTATATATTTTCAGGATTCACTTTTCCAGTAAGATGAGATGAAGTGTCGTCTTGTGATCAGAATCTTCCAAAGCTTGATTCCTATCACATTGCTGCTTATCTGCCATCTATTTAATGGAAAGCCGCTGTAATGTGCTACCTTATATTTCATGAATGAGAATGTATTATTTAAAGTCTATAACATTCAATTTCAGTCAAGAATTACATCTTTCTCCTGTTGTGGTAAATAATTAATGCTGGCTTGGATATTTCATGTGTGTGTGTGTGTGGTCATTAATTGAAAATAGTAACAATTTCCTCTATGGTTTTTTTTCTTTCTAGTTTCAAGCCACAGTAAAGGAGGGAGTCACAGGTGTAATAGTAAACTTAACCGTTGGTGACCGAGATGACCCAACAACTGGAGCATGGAGAGCTGTCTACACCATTATTAATGGAAATCCAGGGCAGAGTTTTGAAATCCATACCAATCCCCAGACTAATGAAGGAATGCTCTCTGTTGTCAAAGTAAGAACAATTTGCTGTTGTACTGTATTATTACTGTAAGGTCCACCCACTGGATTTACTGCATAAGAGAAGGCACAGCAAGGATAAGGTACTCAAAAATACATAGTTGGCTACCAGCCCTTGTCCAAACAATATGTATAACCCTTCTTCTGTCACAGCAACCTTACTTCTTTAGTCATAAKGACCTGCCTGTTGCTAACTATATGGCCATTGTGTTTAAATAACAGCTAGTTTTGCAGTAAGCATCACAATTAATAGTGAGACTTTACAGCACAGTTTTGTTTGTGACTGAGGGTACAATTAGAATTCAGGGGCCACATTTTGTTCTCAGAGAACACAGATGCAAATACCAGGGAAGTAAGGGATGTGGCTTCAGACTGAACTGGAGAGCAGCCTCTGGTCCCACATTTCTAAAGTCTTATGAAAAAATTTATTACCTGTCTTTGTATAAAGATAATCCTATATCCCGCACTTTAAAAAAAAAAAAGAAAATAGTCCTAGTTGCTGCCTGTAGCAGAATTTGACTTCAGAAGAGGTATTTTCAATTCTAAGACAAATGGACCGTTTTTCTATGGCATTGCTTTTGATTTCAAGGTAGGAGTTGAGAAAATAGCCTTGTCTTGCTTATCATAAATAGCTACTAAATATGACTCTGACTTGTTTGCTAAATATATATCACATCATAAGCATGTATATATGAGAATTAAATCATATCTATGAGGTATGGCAAAAAAGTACATGCTCTTGGATAAAGGGACATCTTCGTCTTTCATTAAGTACATTAAGTTCATTATCTTCAATGCACTTTATAACTACCATTGTGTCTAATGCTGAACTCTGACCAAGTATCAGATGCGATGAATGCTGTTGTCCCTTTCTGGCTAATTCTGTCGTCGTCTTCTGTAAGTTTGCAATGGGGTACAAGGAAAAAGTATTAAGTACYGTCTTTTCACCTTGCACTCTGATTTTATGATATGTTTTACAGCCTTTAGACTATGAGATTTCGGCATTTCACACGTTGCTGATCAAAGTAGAAAATGAAGACCCGCTGATTCCAGACATAGCCTATGGCCCCAGTTCCACGGCAACAGTTCAGATCACTGTTGAGGATGTCAATGAAGGCCCAGTTTTCCACCCAAACCCAATGACAGTGACAAAACAAGAAAACATCCCTATTGGCAGTGTTGTGTTAACGGTAAATGCCACTGATCCAGATACTTTGCAACACCAGACTATCAGGTGAGTGCACTACTCTCTAATTTTCATCCACCAGAAAGTATGTCTTTTGTGCCTGAGAATTTGCCTGCAAGTACAGAATTMAATTAAAGTTGTTTAGGCTCTATATAATAAGTGGCAATTTTTTTTCCTACAATGAAGAGATTCAGTATGATGAAAACAAAGAACTGCATTAGACGGGGGCAATAGTTTTCCAGGCTATGAGATTACTGCAGTAGAACAATGGAGTGTCACGAGCAATAGACATAGCTTTGCATAGTGTTTCAAAATGACTTTTAACCAGCTTGTTTATTCCTCTTCCTTCATGAGAGCCAGAGAAAACATGTAAAAATTGAAAATGTGTATAGAAGTAATTTATCTGTTTTACATATGGACTGTCAGTTTATGATCATTTATAATGTCCCTCAGTGAAACAATCACCATCCATCCACGTTTAAGGACTGAGAAAATATTTCCCAGTGAAACACTGAAGCTACAGTCAGCTAAGACTTGCTCTTTCCCAGGTAGATGAAAGTAAATTATTATTTCTGTGCTATGATAATGTAATCCCACACATGTGCCATGTCGCAAGAAGCAAATCTAGGTATTAAGTGGTGCCATCATCTTGTATTTTGATCCACCTGGTCTGGTCTTTTGTTTTTAGATTTGTTGAAAAATGAAAGATTAACCGCTTTCTTCTCTAATACTAAATTGACTTTCCAGACAGCTTTTCTCAGCATTTGAGAATTGCAGGTTAGGCACTAAAACTAAAATCTACATCTGTGTGTAATTTTTCKTTCTTACTTGTGAGTCTAATTTCCCGTAGATATCAATGTATATAAAAGGGTATAAATATCTTTGTGAGAATGWCTTCAAAGCTTTACCTGAACAATGTGCACTGTCAATCTATACCATGGAGGTAGATTTCTCTATTATCACAGGATTATTTAGCAGTGATTGTGCACTTCTTAAAGAACGTCTGACATATGTACTGTTCTACAAAAAAAGAAAGCTACTGATCTTGAAGACGTTCTCTGTCAGTAACAAATGTTAGTAAGCATGCCATTGCAAAGGACCGCATTGACAGCCTTGGATTCAAATGATGAGAAGGTGAATTTAAGCAGGTGAGTGTGCTYATCTCTAAGGAAGGAGGAAAAAGGCAAGGCAGATAATTAAAAGTTTCAATTCTCTGCATCACCTCAAAAATACCTGGTTAATGGAATATGAATAGTTCAGTTTTTCTCTKTCAGAAATGCCTTTGAGTTCTGCCATTGAAATATCAGTTTATCTGAAGGATGATTCTTAGCATATGTCATTCCCCTTGTTTTCTAAATTTATTTATTTACAGAATGCATTTTTATTCTTAATTTTAGTTTTTGCTCCAAGGATTCTTTATTTCATTCACTGCGGTCACACAGATTTGTCTGTGGATGGAAAAACTATGGAATTTCTATTGCTTGTCAGATACAGCAATATGACCCTCTGCATTACTCAGAACCTGGTTTATGTAGGGAAAAGATATTTAWTCCCTTTGGGGTTGGGACTGAGTTTAAGAAACATAATTATTGAAGTTCTCCATAACTTTATGTAYTTTCATAGGAGATAAGAAATGTCCTAATAATTATTGTAACAGTTGATTTTGTGATGCTAAAAGAGAAAAGCCAAGAAAATATAAGGATTTGGTTATCAAAACCAACAATCCAGAAACCATTATCTGAATTGTTCCCCTTCACCTACTGATTTTGCTGAATTTCTTCTACYGACATTGGCACTGAAATTATAGGACACACCAATGAGTCACTTCTTTTGCTAAAATAACAGGAAAGCATAAAATAGCATTTTTAAAAGATGCTTTTAACACTGACAGGTATTATTGAAGCACATAGCTACTAGCAGTGAAAAAGGAAGGCTGTAGTATATGAGAACAGCATCTGCAATTAAGGATAGTGTAAAATTGCATGTGTAAAGGCCAAAGCTACTCACTAGTTTGGGTTTGGCAGAAATGTTTTCTTATAAGTTCCTACCAGCAGGTGTGTGTTTAGAGTTTGGGCCGAGGTCCCGGCCTTTTGTAGAGAATGCATACCAAACTACATGGTTCTCAGACTATGCTGCTATAAATTATATCATCAGAGTCCTTACTATGATTATACTGATAAAATAAAGGCCAAGCAGGCACAATACAGACTTTTAAACGAGCTATTACACTAAATATCAATGACCACGAGCAAGCAATGTTTTGTGTCTGCAAGAAGCAATGAATACCAGATTTGTATTGTGCTCTGTGAACAATGTGCATCATCCCCAAGAAAGTATGTATCTGTTCAAAATGTACAGGCGGATACAAACAAAAGAACAATAGAGAATTAGTGATGTTAATTTTTTCTATTTTCAACCTATAACAACTGAGATATGTTGAACTGCAGGGATATTTTTAGTAAGTTTTCCATATAAAACTTGGAGGAGGAGCTGAGGATTATTTGTATCGGGAAATCTATTTACTCTGCTAGATATAACATCATAAATGCATTTCAAGAACCATGAATAGTGTATAGAAACCATTTGTGCCATTGTCCACATCTAGACTGAATTTATTCTTTGAACATTGCATATCTGAATCAGATTTAAATTACTTATTTCTCTGAAAAATATGGCTTACTTTGTAAAAATTCCTAAACACAGCTGTACTTTTGAAGCAATTTTCTTTCTTATTCTTCAGCTTGAAGTGTTTTTGAAGACTGAGAAAGAATTTCATTTAAAAGCTCAAACAAGCTGGCAAAAATCTATTATTATACTGAAAAAATATGACTCCAAGTATTTGTAAGACTCMAAAGCACGTACCTTGAGCTCTAGCTATTTGTCTGCACATGATTAGCAGTGAACTTTCATAGTGTCAGCTCTTCTCTGATCTGCTAATGTTAACATTTCAAAGAAACTCCAGGTAGAGGTAGAAACATCATCCTGGGAACAAGAACCACATGCTTATGTTGACCAGCTAAATAATGTAGGCATCAAGTTTAATCTTACTCTGAATTATACCTGTTTAAAACTACATTAACACTGACTTTCACAACTRTACCCAGATCTATGATTTGCTACGAGAAGTCTGCAATGAGTATAGTAAGCGTTGGACTATAGATGTTGTAGAAAGGAAGGAGCAGACAGAACCAGTGGTTTTTCCTGAACACATACCTTTGGGTGGAAAGTAATGTTTGTTCCACTGTGATCACTCCCAGAAAGAAAAGGAACCTGTTCAAGTTGGATTACATCTCTTAGATTCATTAACCTATTTTTTTAATCTTTTAATTCCCTCTACAGTTTCCAACTTTTTTAGAATTAAAAAATTAAAGAAATCCAGCAGGCCTCATTTTAATTATAACCCAACAATTTATTAATAGAACAGTAATGAAGTTTCTGAAATTTGATTTCTTAATCAGGGATCATTGTTATTTTTGTGCCAGATTTAAGAGTTTAATTTTGGGTGCTTCTTCCCAACCTCTGAAATTTTAATCAGAAGTTTCAAGTGTACATGTCAATGAGAAGTTAAAGGCCAAATTTAATAACATTTTCTACCTTGGGAAATTAAAAGAAGAGCCTCACTCTCTGAAATCCATTATTAACAGTAGATCTTAATTAAACACCGTTATAGTCCTCAATATTTTGTCTGTGTGAAGAGATTGGTTTCAGTATTTTTTCYTTTTTTGGATTCAACAAGTCCAGGATATTCAATAGTTAGACTTTTAACTATGTGTAAGTAAGTTGTTTACTGCAGTGTATTTGTGATTTTTAATTAAAGCAATGTTGTTCTCTGGTTTCGTGGTTTATCATGGCAATATATTTTTATTACCTACTGTGCTCTTGGATTTTAAATTATTTATGTAAATATATTATTGCGGTATTTATTCTCAGTAAGCAATGTGACTCAATGCTGCAGAAATATCTTCACAAGAAAAGTTTATTATAGCTCCAAAGCATATCTAATTCATTAAGTAGAATTAAAATGCAGTATTTGAAGCTGGAGAACCCAAACTGCAGTGAGTTTCATGGGAATATGAAAGACTGCCAAAAATATCTGAAGCAATATATGTAAATAAGGTATATATTTGTGTCTCTGTGTGTGTAATTTTTTTATCTGCACCTGAATCCAGCCGACCCCACATAGTATAAGTGGCTTCTGGAAGCATAGGTACATTGTCTTAGTGGTGAAGTCTCAACTGTTGTAATTTGAAAGCCAACTTYTTGCTTGGAAGTTGACATCCTTTTATTTGATTCTAGTCTCCTTATATCACCATATCATTAGTTTAGTGGAATTACACAAATATGAAACCAGTAAATCTCCCTTTGTTTGAAATTAATCATTTCAGATTAGAATAGCCTGTGATGGATCCAGCTACCCAGCTGCTTGTTAACCCGCAGCCTGGACGTTCGGCTGCGATAGCGCTGCCATTGTACTAGCTGTGTGTTTAATAGCTCTGCTAGTCTGTAAATGGCAGCAAAGTCATATTTATTATTGTCATCATTTCCAAATTACAGCTACTGGTCTATCTGAAAGGTGGATAGACTCTGTTTCTCTTKACATAAATTGCACTTTTCTATACTGCAAACTAAGTGTACATATTATTGAGGCTTCATCCTTGAACCATTAGACCATGGGGACGATAAGACTGAACCTAACAAACACTGAATTAAAAGTGATCATGTTTGTTTATTTGTCATTTCACCAAGAGCCACTGGACAATGGACTGGCCATTGATTTTGGGMACAGGAACTTTTACTAGTGGGCCACATTTTGCTTTAGATTACATCATCATAACTTTGGGATCGGTGCTTACGGAGTTGGTGGAAGTCAGTGGAAATGTTTCAAACCTTATTGGTGGCAACYATGATCTGCACACTCCTTGTCAAAAAAAATGATTGCCTAAAATTCTGTAAAACAGTGCCGAAACTACACTGATTTGGGGGATTTCTTGTTCAGTGAGTTTCTTCCAAATCTCAAATACTTGAGAAAACTCRGGAGAGTTCACTGGAAAAAGCAAGTTTACTTCTGTTACTTCTCTTTGCTGCCAATCACTACCCTTACATGTAGTGAATATATAAGCCATGAATTGCAAAAACAGTTCAAAAAGCCTTTTTCATGTCTCTTGCCAGGAGTTTTTCAGAGATCCTGAACCCCCTCTGAACAAGGATGAGGCTTCAAATCATATTCCTCACAAACACTTAGGGGATCAATTTTGCATACTTTGTTGCACATCAAGCCTTTTTAAAGCACTTTTGTTGCAGGTGGAGGTCAATAAACCTGCTTTTTGGGATACACTACAATCACTCACAGAAGTACTATATAATGAGAGAGGGATAGAAAGTCTTAAAGAGTGAATGCTTATGAAGTAACACACTTAGTCATTGTTAAATATGTCTCCTAGAGTCTGAAGGACTTGTCTTTGATTCCTAACAACAGGAGATTTGTTTTCCTTGTGCAGACAGAAGAATAGTTCTATTGTTATAAATGACTGGCTGAGCTTTGCTCTCAGCATGCAGCACCAGAGTTTTTCACTGTAAGTTACACCCAAGAGCATCTCAAGTTGGCTCTGCAGTTTTATTTATGGCCTGCCTGAACCCAGCCATTGGGAATTTGTAGCGCATCTCTAGATCTGAAGTTGCTGGATATTGGACAGTGCAAATTGTTTTTCTTTTCCTTTCTCTTTTTTAAGTTAGAAGGAAAGCCAGGTGGAGAGGGATCTGCTCGAAGCAAAAAATTTTTCCTCTTCTGTCTTTCCTGCAAAATTTTGAAACACAGAAACACTTACTCGAGAGAGCTGCATGTATTGGGGTATCTGGCAATCAGTGCTGGAAATGGAGAGATTTACTCACTTCTGAAAGAAAGAACTTGGCCAGTTCCCTCATGCTACACAACTACCRCCTATAATTGCAGGTACTCACTAGTCAACCGTTAGCTCAACAGTATTCTACACAACAGTCTTTTTACTGAAACTGTTTCTTGAATGTGTTGATACTATCTGTGTAAGTAATCACTGTGAGATATATATGTTACTATCATAATATTAATATCTGAAGGAAAAATTAATGAAAAAATGCATTATCTTTTTTTTTGTCATTGTTTGACCAAATTGATTTCTACTTTTTGTTTACTGTACAAAGTAAACAAACCCCTCTTTCCCCATACAGCAAACTTTTTAGGCCTACAGCAAGATGGGAAAGAAGCAAAATTGTTTCTGGAGTGGTACTGTACCTCGTTCATTCTCCTCTCATACCCATGMCCACACTGATGTAACTCTGGGAGGGTGCTAATGGCTTAAGAGTAAAATCAGGCCCCACTTTTCCTCTTCAGAGGGTGACTCGTAGCCTGCTAGCACTGTGCAGATATATCACTGAGTCTGAATTAACGTGGAGGAAGCAGCTGGTGGGAAAAAAAAAAAAAAAGTCTCTGGTGGGAACTACTGAGGTGAGACTGAATAGAATAAACGAGTAGCGTAAAATCCCAGTGCTGAGAGAATTAAAACATCTGCCAAATCTGGAAACCATGTCCTATAAAAGCTGTGGACAGCATCTAATGCTGACCATTCAGGAAAGCCACTTTCAACTCTGTCAGCTTCAATATTGGAGCTATACTGTTGCAGGACCTTCTTTTGCTCAGAGTAGTGAACAGCTGTTGATAGTCTGCTTCCCAAAGTCTGTTATTCAGTCCTTTTATTACTCATAGGCATTCCCTGGMTTGCTTAATTTACAGCCAACCTGCCAACACCTCCCTTTTAGCACCTTGGAGAGTCCCTAGGAGTCCTTGATCTCTCATTTGCTTCTWGTGTTTCTCCTGGTGGTGAACACCTCTAAGTCTCCCCCATTGTTTCTTTTTGCCCTCTCCTTACTCGTATTCTCTGTCTCTGTGCTGGGGCAGATGTCAGGCCTCTTCTCTCCTTGTCTGCTTTTGTATATCTTAATTTTTAGTGCTTAACGACAATCCCATCTAACCAGTTGGAGCTAAGCTTTGGTATGCCGGCTTTTGCCTTGCAGGGAGGTGGGGAAACTCCCATACTTGCTTCRTCTTATCTTGTCTCACTGCTTGGTTCTTCCTAGCCAGGGGGTTGGGGGGAAAGATTAATGTACATAAACAGGTTTCTGTAGCACCTATTTTTATCTTAACCTCTTATAGTAGAAAAGGAGGGAGAGCAGAGAGCAAATTTTCACTCAGACTGAATGAGGCAGTTCTCCTGAAGAACAGTGTCTCTTTCCTGAGAAGAAAAGAGATTAATCCCTCACTCTTTGATTAGTCTCTGAAATAGCAGAAGTGTCTGAATTAAATTATTAAAGACTACCTAAAGCAAGGGTCCCAGGAATTCTCAATCCAGTGATTCATAGTTCTGCAGGGAACCCAGCTACCTGAAGCCAGCCCTTGTCATTCCTGACAATACTTGTCAGAAGAGTGTATTCCTAAAATTCTCCATCTGCTCTACTCTGTTGGCATAAATCATACTTAATATGTTGATATTAAAGCTATAGATGATAGAATTGAGAATCTGTGTTTCCATGTAATCAAATAAGCCATAGAAACCAATTTTAACTTCCCTTGATATTACCTTAAGAGTCCCAAATTCTTGATTAATAAGGATGAATGTAACATTTAAGGGGAGTTTAATTAGACCCTCTGTCTTTATCCTGCATAACAATATTATGCCACATTATGATTTCAACCATGTCAGCACTCAGAATGAATGGCTGTGAACTGTGAAATTATAGGACACATTTTTCATGTCACTGACTAAACAATATTGCAGATCTTCTTGAGAAATATAACAATAGGATATATCAGTCACAAGTTATGCTTGCAGTGGAAGTCAGATCTTGACAATAACTCACTTTGTCATTACTGTTCTCTTCAAGTTTCAGAAAAGGCAGGATTTTGCCTCTGGAAGAAGTAAAGAGTATCTTGATTATAATAAGTTGGCTATCAAGTTTGAGGRCACTCTGTGAGGAGGCAAGTTGACAGGGAAGGGATGGTATGAATTTCTGTTAATATTTTAAAACCATTGAATTCTTGAGTCCCACTCAGCCAAGTCAGATCGCACGTGCAAGTCTGTATGTAGTTACAACTTTCAGTAGTGCTTTGACAGAAATGTATTTGGACTGGTAATATGTAAGATTGTAGCTCCAGTGACCGGCGTTATTTTATATGAAGGCAAAAGCTGGAAAACCAAGCACCTTAAATAAAAGTTTTCCAGGAAGACTGGTAAGGCATCTAGGCCAGAATCCTGTCATCAAGTGGAAGTATATAATTCAGCCATTCTTGTTCTTCTTGTGCAGTTCAGCACTTCTGTCTTTAAAGCAGGTATAGATCTCAGATGACACCAGAGTAGGTGTTGTCTGKCATTCATGTCCTGATTGGAAAAGGGAAATGCTGTAATTCTTTCATAGCTTTTTGCCCTGCTGTGAAGATATGACGTGCCAATGTTATGGCTGTATTTCATTAATTTCCCATCTCCAGAATAAGGATAGAATAAACCATGGACACACTGAGTTCAGTGACAAAATTCCCACTGAATATGGGTGTAGGGTTTCATCTCGGAGCAGAAGCTTTCCCAAATACACAGAACTTCTGTTGTATGTTCACAGCCACTGCTCAACCACAAGACATCCCTAGTCTGTGCATTTCAAGACATAAAGAACCCCATCTTCTTTCAAACTCACAGACAGTTATTCTTGGAGTGGAATTTAAGTTCAGTGAGGAAATTGTCAGAAGGTTTAAACACTCATTTTTACTAAATGGAGCTCTGCAATGTTACTGTAATAGGAAAAAAGTCTTGTAGCRTTCAATTGGAATTTTTCTATTAACTTAGTAATAAGGATGCCAATTTCTGTAAAATAGTTTCTAAGTAAGAGTGAAATTATGCACTTTGTTAAGCAGCAGTAAGCCTGCAGATTCATTCTTGGTTCAAATGTGAATTGCTAGGGACTGACTTCTTCCTAATTTTATGACCATTATGCTCTAGGTAAATATGCCTAGAGAGACATGCATGCCTACTCTACATATAGCTAGATAATTATTAWCCATGTGATCCCTTGGGGCAGCTCCATTGGGTAGTACCTAGCATAGCATTGCCTTGGAGACACTAGCCTGTCTCACSCAGATTTCATTGAATAATCCAAACCCTGGAGAATTTTTACACGTTTACCTATTTTAATAGGTCTGTCAGAATAATGTTTCCTCTTTTTCCTTTCAAATGGGAAATTTCCCATAGAATTCTACCTGCCTAAGGCCCAACCTCTCTGGAGGTTCAGCCCTGGGTCATTGGTAGCATTTTATACATAAAAAACAAATGCAGCCGCAGAGTTTATCTGATAATGCTTTAGGGCTAAAACAAGAATTTTTTGTATTAGTAGGGCACAAGGTTTGCAGCTTCGAAATGGAGCACTCAAAAGTTGCTTCTGGCCCTGGAAGCTTCTAAGTTATTAAGTAGTGTTTAGAAGACATTTTAGCAGAGAAAGAAAACAACAGTGTCTCAGTTTTGCATATCTCCRTGTCAATTGTGTTGTTAGTTTGACTCATGGAAACTCTTACAGAATTTAGATTTTTAAGTACAAAGAAAAAAACAAGAAAAAGCCTGCAATAGCTTTAATCATTGTATAACTGTAACCCTTCTTTGTGCAGTTAGGTGAGTTTTTTCATTTCAGCTTCTGTCATTTCAGGAAAAAAATAGCAAATACTTTTAGTTCTAAAGGTCTTGAGGCCTCCATTTTTGTCTGTCAAATTGAAACATTAAAATTCATCCCACCTTGATACTAGGGACATGCATTGAAGGTGGCTGGCAAAACATTCGGATCCCTAATGACAAGAGAAAAGTGCATGAAAAGTGTAACTCTTGGGCATYCAATCCAGGGTTAAATAGCATAGAGTAGCTAAGACATAATAGTTAATAAGAAGCTTAGGAGAGGATTAAATACCTTTGATTTACAGAGCACTGAATACTGTGTGCACTGAATGCAATAGATACCAAGCAGAAGATAAAACTGTATATGACCAAATAGTGGAAGACTGTTGATAAAGTATTTGCCTCATTGGTACCACACTGCAGTCAAGCAAGGCCTAGATATATAGTTTATCAGCAACTGTCAGTGTGGCAAATTAAAGTTAAACAAACAACTGTAATTCTTCCATTTCCTGTCTTTTCAGTACTTAATCCCGTAACATCTAATGAAAGCTCTTTTCGTGTCATAAATGAATACTTAKGTGGAGCTTTTTCCTCTAACTTCATCACGTTTTCCATCATTGGCCAGCAGGTTTCTTAAATGACACACATTTGTCATGTTGCTTAATCTGAAAGGGGCTTGGCTATTATGATGATGAACAGATGAACATGATATAAAAATTGTGCTGTATAGAGTAGATTTGTTATAGGCAGTATATCAGAGCAAGCATTCAGATGCACTCAGGATACTTACCCTAACAAAAAAAGATGCTTTCTAACCTCCAAAGGAATATTACTGAGRACTGTTAACCACAAACTCACCTTTTAGCAAATAAAGGATAATTTTCCCAGTAAAGAATATCCTTTAATTTTCTATTTCTTTGAAAAACACAGGGTTTTTTCATAGGTCATATATTATATGTTGAAATATATATAAAAGGATCATTTTCTCAATCCCGCTATACCTTGTGACATGCTTTTCAGAATAACTAGCAGAATTTAATTTCTGTYGGTATTCTCTGTTAATATTTACGTGTACAGGACCAAATTTGTTTTGCAGTAAATCAGGTAGACAAGGGATGTTACAATGGATATCCCCTGAGTGAATATAACTGAGTGTGGAATCTGACTTTTAAAGTTTTTGTTCAACAAGTGAAAAGTRGTATTTCATTTTTCTAACATCCCTTGAAGGCACAGGCAGAAAGGGGGTGTGGGGAAATTCAGCACATCAACCTATAACAAATGTGACAACCTAGACTTGATGACATTATAAATAAAACAACTAAGACATGGTTATACACAATCTTGAAAAGTGATAAGGGCCAGACAGGTAAGAGGGAAGTCCATGGATTTTAAAGTGCATTTGGACAGCTTGAATGSCTGAGAATCTGATTCATAGAGATTAGAAAAGGTAAATCAGACTTCCCTTTTCATTTGTCATGGTCTCTAAAGATAGTGAGTTAGGCAAACAAAAGAAACTGGCCTAAAATAAAGAAAAAGATGTGACATGATATCACACATTGCTCCAAMATTTAGGACAGAAAGTGGTTGCATGTCTTTTGTATAGTTTAGTGTACTCAGTCAAATAAACCTCAGAGAGGAGATTGCTTATTATTACAAAAAGAATGAAAGAATGAATTAGGTTTCTTCTGTAAGAACTGCACCCATAAAGTGCATAGGATATTCAAAATCATCTGGAAAAAATGAAAACTTAATTTGCGTTATTATTAGCCAGGAATAAATGTGCCTTCTTCTTCATATTATCGGATTGGACAGTAGTGTGAATTTTTCTTGAATATTATATACTCATATTGTCACACATGCTACTGAATTTCTCACCTACCCTTTCCTTCTTTGTTACTGAATGCTACAACGTTGGAAAGTATTTTTACTTGGTGGGTATTAATTCCTTTGGGCTACATAACTATACAAATCCATCAAGACAGTCTGTTTTCCTACTACGAATACAGTTATTTTTAAACAAAGCTAAACTAAAGAACTAAAAGGAAAAGCATCTTAATTGCTGCAATAATAATACCAGAGTGACATATTTTATGGAATTAGCTGAGTTCTATTTCTATGGAAACAAAGTTATTAATTTGTTGGCTCTTCACTGATTTATAAAACCCTTTGAGAATTTCCAGTTCTTCTGGATAAAGTCAGACCATTAATCAAACATTAGACAGCCTTGCATATATTTTTCATGTAGACATTGACATGAAATTAACATTATCATGGTCATGTATTGTAATRTGCAACTGAAAACATAATCTGATGCTGAGCAATGTAAGGATATGTTTTTTACTAGGACATCAATTTAGCACAAGTTTTTACATATGTGCCTCTATAATTTGCTGAAAGTAATGCCTACACAGAGCAATTCTCATATCTGTGTGAATAACTCATACAATTTCCTTGAGACATCCTTCTTGGACAAATTTATTTGCATGCGCYTCTGTGTGTATAAAATATTTTTTATGAAGAAACAGTAGGAATTTAGATGAAATATAGGAAAATATAAGCTACTAAAAAAAAAGTTTATAAAAGCCTAACTCTTTTCTTTAAAAAAACCCACATCCTTATCTCCTGCTCTTGCACTGACCTTTAGAGAAGTCAACTTTCCTAACAGGTGTTTAGTGGATTAAATAGCAAATAAGGAGTTAATTAACTCCTAACTCACTCATCGGTTGGCACCCAACTGTGACCAAAATCATCCTGATCTGATTCTGTTTCATTCTAAAAGATTTTTGCCTGGGTTTAGAACTCCCCATATCTCCCCCGTAGAGGTAGCATTTTGGAAGTCCACGTGAAGGGCTTGAGCCAGGATAAGCCTTTCATTCCCCATCTCCTCCTCCCCCCAGTGCCATGTCCCCGCAGGAACCTGAATTTCCAGCACACTGCTGTTGCTTCCGTCAAGCTCCCTGCTTCAGGGATCCGGTGGTGGGCAGGGGAGAGACGTCGTGGTATTTTGTTGGTTTAAAGCTGGCATCGATGTCATGGTGGGTAGAGGAGACGGGTTAGTGAAACCATCCAGCTTTGCTGATAAAGCCCTGCCCACAGGCACCCATCCCAGAGGTACAGAAACACAGACGTAACGGGAACTGTGTACGTGTGTACGCTCGGGTCTGTGTCTACAACTACCTGAAAGGAGGCTGTAGAGAGGCGGGTGTTGGTCTCTTCTCCCAAGTAACAAGCGATAGGACAGGAGGAAATGGCCTCAAGTTGCRCCAGGGGAGGTTTAGATTGGACATTAGGAAAAATTTCTTCACCGAAAGGGTAGTCAGGCATTGGAACAGGCTGCCCAGGGAAGTGGTGGAGTCACCATCCCTGGAGGCGTTCAAAAAACGTGTGGATGTGGCRCTTCGGGACATGGTTTAGTGGGCATGGGTGCTGGTTGACAGTTGGACTCGATGATCTTAAAGGTCTTTTCCAACCTTAAGGATTCTGTGGGGCACACCCGGGGATTGAGGGGTTGATGGGGGCCCGCGGGCTGTGGCAGCACTAGCAGCCCGTGGCTCTGCAGGGTGACAGGGGAGGCTGAGGGGTGATGCTGCAGACTGCCGCGGGTTCGCACAGCTCTCCCTGTTGAACAAATCCTCTCTAAGAGATGTCAGTTATTAATTCAGTTGTTATTGTGAACTGGTAACATGAAATATACTTCTGGGGATCAGCCTCACGTTCAGCAAAGACTACAAATAATGGCTCAGGCAGTGCTCTAATGTGAGAAAAAATAAGAGTCAAGCCAGGTTTTTTGCCTGGATCAGGTTCAGCTCAACTCCCAGGATCAGTGTTTTCCTTTCACTTCGGTGAATTCTGGAGTCCAATGTGGATCTTTGCCACTCAAGATTATGCCTGTCAAATACKTGAGAACACACTCTTATAATCATAGGATTAGCAACCAATATCTCACCAAAATGAGTTTCTGGAGAGGGAAATCTGCAGCAGCTGCATATTTTATACTAGCTGTCACATACATGCAGTTTAAACAGAGCTGGGGGGACAGTGTTGTGCACTTGGTGGGGAAGGGAGAGGGAACGAGCAGGAATGGGTCTGTATTTCCTGCCGGGCCCTAACTGCAACCTGCCAATAAACTCAGAGGCTTTTCTAAGTCAGCAGAACATTATTGCTCTCCTATCATCTCTTGCGTTATGGCGCTCGCCTTAGAAACAGCTGAATCTTAGAAATAAGTCCTCTGCAAGTTCAGCCAACTCAGGAATGCCCCAGCTCTGTCAGCACAGGAAACTGCTTCGATTACTTTTCTGGCAGTATCAGCTTCTTCACAGATTTTCTTTCTGAATTGCTACTTATTGCACGGTCGATTTATTGTGTGTTAAATTTTGTCCTCTTATGCTAGTCCCTTCTTTCTTTGTTTTTTGTTGCTAAGCTAAGAAAAACCTAGTGAAAATATTTATACTGGTTCATCACTGTAAATATACTTTTATGTAAATGTTTTGGCTGAAATACCTGATATAGCCAGGGGAGCCCTAATTTAGGTTTTTTTCTTGAAGAAAAATCTCATGGAATTAGGACTCAAGTCTCAAGTTACTTTATTTGAAGTATTTGGCCTTTATTATCTGTTTCACGGAGTTACTTAGGAATAAGAAAATTGCCACAATTGATGTGATATCTTTTCTGTGAATCACTGGGTCTGTCCTTTACTGTAGTTACGTGTTATTCATAGCAGATATTTCGCATTCCTGCTTAAGGGGTGAGTATTTCCCACTTTATCCAAGACAGAGACTCAGCCTCTTGTTCTTTGTTGCGTGGAACTTTTCACTTTATCTTTTCTGACCTTGACATGACAGACTGAGCAGACGTTTCCTTTGTGGCATCTCTTTTACAACTTTTAACTGATGTTGTCCAGTGATTTCAAGGTTGAGGTTTGTGAGTCTGGAACTTATTTTCTAACAAAATGTCTATCTTGTTAATATTTTTGCTTTTTGTGGCTATGATCCAGATTTCTGTGGTAGAATAGATTTCACCCAGCTACCACATTTTCAAGGTCTCATTAACTTTTAAGTCCATTCAGCAATGTCTACAGTCTCTTTCAACTCTGTTAACAATTCGCAAGATTCCTTTATTTGGAATTGCACTGCTTTGGCTAACACCTACTTCTGTTGTAGTTCATCTTTCCCACACACACACCTTATTTTTTCCAGGTATTACTTTTTTTAAACAAAAAAAAAGCTATAGCTCACAAATACTGGGCACATTTTTCCCTAGTAARAGTTGCAGTCTTTAAAAAAAGCAAAACACTGACAAAAGCATCATCCTCCACCTTGAGGTTCATAATTTAATCTTCTGCTCGAGGTAATTATTYTCTTTACTAGTGAGCATGACAAAAATACCTCACATTTTTTCCTCTTTCAAATTCCAGTGTAGGTTCCCCCACATAAATCAAGGGAGCATTTCAGTTCTAATTCATACGAAATTCATAGTTTCAGCACTCTTTCCTAGCATTTTCTCTAGCACTGAAGAGGTAAAAATTACTACATGTAGTAAAGGGTAARATAGAGGAAAGTCATGCTATTAATAATTCTGAATGTCTTGAGGATAGCCAGAGGCTCTGGTCCCAGAGATCCCACMTGTGCATGCTCAGATTTAGACACTGTTCCTTCCATTTGTCATTTGTGAACATTCTTCGCTTCACAATGAACATCTGTAATTAATGGGGAAAGTTGTGCATGTTTAGTATCAAAGGAAGTAACTCTGCTAAATCTGCAGGAACTAGTTAAAAAACTGTCCTCCTTGGTATTGCTTGCTCCTCTGGCAATAGGGAGAATTGCCTATGATAGTTCTAGGCTTTATTTTTAATTATTTTCAGGGTGACAAGGAATTATTCCCTGTCTCTGGCATAACCTAGTCCCAATATCTTCTAGATTTATACTGGACTGTAATTCTTTGAAAAGTTTTGATGACAAAAAGGCAACAAGAGGGAAACAAGAGAGACAAGTGAGTGTGAAAGAAACAGATGAAGAGGTGCACAGGGGACGCCTGCTGCACTAACCTCTGCTTTGAAAGGCATCAATATTGCGAAGGCCTTTGGTTGGCACGGGACATAAACTGCTAAAATGATTATTCAGCATATTCACTGATTTGTTACACTTTCCTTTTGGAAATTAATTTGCAGAAACATTAATTCCCTTCCTTCCTTATGAGACGAGTCCCAGAGTTAATAGACGTTAACAGGGGCCAGGACTGGATCTGGTGAATATGTTTGTACCACKCAGGCTCAGGCTGCAAACCTGCGCCGGAGCCGAGACTCGCGGCTCCCGGCCCTGCCTTTCCGGGGGAGTGCTTCCAGGCGAGGGTGTTTTCTTTGTGACTTTACTAATAGCCAGGGCACAACTGAGGTTTTACGGCAGCTGGCAGAAGTAATCCCTTGCTGGGACAAGCCAGTTCCTGGCAGTAGGATCCGCAGTCCAACGGGAATTRTACTGATCCGGATAGACTAATGCTTCACAGTAGTGAGCCACTTCTCRCCTCTTTTCTGCCCATCCCTTAGGAAAAAGTAACTCACACTGAATCTGTAGAAATGTGCTATTTCACGGCTGTGTTCAATAGTGACATTTTAGTAGTGAATCTGCTGGGCTCTTAYAAGAAATCTCCTGTCTTTTCAAGAGCTACCCGGACCCCCCTTGTAAGAAAAAGCAGCAAATGGATTTGCAGTGGGAGAAGCTGCTTTTGCTGGAAGCACAGTTGCAAAGAACTGGCATGTGCAGAAACTTGATAGAGTTTTACTGCCAAAACCTTCTCTAGGTAGTTTATAAAAGAACCTCCAGCTCATCTCACGTTGATTAGCTTTTGAGGCACAATTGCTACAATGAAAAAACTTTTACTGATTTGCATGTGTCGACAATTATTCTAACAGTAACAACCTGATTATACTAGTGTGTTAGTCCCAGATATGATGTATTATTCCCTAGCTTTAGGAATAATTCAAATAGTTATAGCCTCTGGGTTCATTTAACCATAGCCCTAATCACTTCTGATTAAAAAATACATAAATGAGTTTGTGGATTTTTTTTTTTTTGTTACACCTCAGCTTCTAGGATTTTTTTGCCCTGGGGAAGAAAAACTGAAAATTAGGTCTTGGTATAGAGAAATGTTTGAAAGACTGTACAATAATAACAAAAAATATTTTCCTTTTCATAACGTTTTATTTAACTGCCTCATTATTACAATTTCCATATTTTCATTTGATTCATTGCCGTAGGTTTTGTGTTGTGATTTTTTTATCATTATTCTAGTTGCAATGACTCTCCTATTACTTTCTTCATGTTTACCAAGAGTTTTACTCCTATTGTTTTTGCACTCAAATAACTAATTAGTCAACCATTTTCTCATCTGATATTTCTCAGTGGCAGGGGACTAGACACTGAATTTCATCTAATTTTTCATTCTGTTTTGATCATATCATTGTAGATAGAGAATTGCGATGAAAGCCAACCTGCTAAATCATTGATGTGACAAGCAAAGTAAAGCTGAAACGATGAATCTTTTTGCTCAGATGGTGAGGTGGGGTGCATAATTTAAAAAGCGCCCTGCAGATGGAAACAGAAGCAAATACTGTCTGTAACGTGGCCGCAGCCCTGCAAACTGTTCCCTCTGGGCCCGGGAGCCACTTCCAGTGCTAAAATCTGTGAGATTAGAGCCCCAGCCTGAAAAATGCTGGGTCACTAGTGTCTGAGCAAAGGAGTTCATTGCCTTCTAAGTCTGATGCAGAATAGCACCAACATTTCTTTTTATAACATTGACTCTAATTTCCACTGTGCTCCCTCTGATTCAGAGAGTAGCAGGAGACAATATTGGGTATATATCGATCTGTCATTAGCAGTAAGGATGAGCGGCTGAAGCTCTCTCGTTTGACATTTTGYGCTGTCCCATACGCTCCAATTTGCCTGTATTGGCAATACTTCATTTTTACTTGAATGAGACAAAAAACATTTCTGTGAGAGGTATGCTACTTAATTCTGTCTGCTGGATCTGCACTTGGCTCGAGGGAAGCCAAGAGAAAATTCCACAAATAGAGATATCTCAGCATTATAATCTCCTCCCACCCGTATAAAACAATATTTATATTTCAGCCCAGTTAACTGCAAAAAAGATTGAAGTAAGCAAGTTTTCTGTTCTTTTTGTTTTGTTTTTAAGCAAAATCATTCCTGCCAAGATTTGTTGCTTATAGAAAATATACTTTGGGGAGAAGGGGATTTAATTTTTCTTATTTGTAGCTGATTTTTTTTTTAATTATAATTTTAAATTGGAATTTTACTTTTGTAAACTGGAAATAGAATGTTACAGTGTTTCTAAGTATGATGGCATATTGATATAGACCAAGTAGTGTCTAGAGTTTCCATTTTATTATTTTGTCTGCCTTTTTAAATATGTTGTATCAAAAAAGTACACTTTCAATCATAAAAAAAAAAAAGCTGAAATATTTCTGAAAAATCTGTTTCGCATTTTCAGCAGACTTTCCTGTGACTTATTGACATAAAAGAGATACCAGCCAAGAAAGGCTGTAGCAGAGACAAGTTGTCCTCCAAAGCATTGGGCAGACTCCTTTTCTTGCGTTCATGTCTATATATTACTCATAAACTGAAAGGGTGACTGAAAGAAGGAGGTTCAAATGGAAGCTTGTTCTAGAGAATATTCTGTGTTCATACAGCACATAGGAGTTTCAGTAAAAATTGCCAAGTTGCTTCAATCATATGCTCAGCCCTGTTGTACCACAGCATTTCTGCTCTGGTTCTCTGTAAAATACACATTTCTTTAGACCAAGCTGAAATTAGTTTTTCTTGAGACTGAATCAATGGAAAACTGATATTAACAACAAATGTCTGACCAAAACATGAATGTGTATAAAACCTAAGCCTTAAAAAGCAGCATATCAGTTGTGTGCAGCACTGCTGAATTTAGTAGTGTGTATATCCTATACATCCTAACAGAGATGCATGCGCTTTGGAGGGGATTATTACATTATTTCATGTGCCAGACTGGCACTGAAGCCAGAGAAGTATGATGCCTATTCAGATAGCGTTAGAATAAAGTACGTGCATGTTTATGTTTGTACATAAACTCCTAGAAACTTGAGAGACACTTCAGGATCGCCCAGGAAAAAACTGCTGCAGTGAGTTACTACAAAGATTGTCATGCCCAACCTGCAGAGCTAAGCTATGCACTAGTGCGTAGCTAATGAATTCACCCTGGAATATGTCCAGTTTATCAAAGAGAAACATGAATTTTCAGTGACCAAAAATGCACAGGGTGACTTGTGGCATAACATTGATGAGGATTTTAATTTATTTTTTTAAATTGTACTCTAAGTTGACATTTCCAGCCTGTGAAAATACAGACAGTCTGCAAGCCCATAAATCTGTTCCATGAAGCTGAAAAATGGCTATTGCATAAATCCTCTATCTTCAGTAAGTTTAAAAATACATCTGACCTAATACCTTTCTCAACAACGTCGCCAGAAAATGTGATTTATTTCAGGTTTTAGATTTTGTTAACGATATGTTTATTCTGATTAATAGTAGTGTATTTCAGTTAAATTTGCTTTGTATATTTTAATTTTTTTTATTTTAAAGAATCTAGCCAAAGTAATTTGAGCATGTCCAAATCTCTGCAGGAGAGCACTGCAGGAGATATTTTACAGCCTACTRCACAGTTAGCATATAGCCACACTTTTAATAATAGCATTTAAATCCAAATTCAAACCCATGCATTTTGTATGATCATGTATTTAATGGGAAAAGATGGGTAACTATGCTTAGTTTGCCTACTGTAGTGTATAAGTCAAATATGGGGAATGGAAAGTACAGAGAGATGACAGTTTAGATTTCTTTTCCTGTCTGACTTTTTAATAGCATCTTTTGAAGATTGTTGGGAGTGTCTTAACTCTGTGTTAATAGAGCATGTTTACAAGGGATATGTGTACGTCAAGGTTTTGGCTAGATGCAGTTAGGTTTAAGAGTCAAAACAGGTCATAAAAACTGTCAGTGATCATTTTGTGGAATCACAAAGTTAGGCATGTAGAAGACAGTTTCTGAAAGCCTTGAGGATCCGTAATCAACATGTACATTTATACAAGTGACCGGAAAAGATCTGAAGAAGCCCTTTAATGGGCTACCAGTACTGTTGCCTTTATCATTTCTCTTATAACCTGGCCAGAAGCTTTTGGGATGAATAAATGCTTACATTTTGTCTCAACATTCTGTGATGAAGCACTTATGCTTCTGTTTTCCCTGTGATATGAAATCCTCCTGTGGCTTTTTAGTCCTCACCTGCAGTGGAAATGCTTTTTTAGGTTGTGTCCGCAGCATGGTGGATAGAYATCTGGGCTAGCTTTAAATTAGCTAGTACTAGTAATGGGCTGTTATTGGTAGCACTGAGCTTGATGCAGGATTTTTCTTTTGTTGATTCATATTACAGGGGTGAAAGAAAAATGCTACAGCTAAAGAATCAGTTCAGCTGGCTGTCTTGGTAGGGCTGCATGTGGTGTTATAGCATCTTATGAGTGTCCTATACTTTAGATGACAAACCTATTGCCAGTATTCAACAGGGATCTTCATGAGCCCTGTTATGAATACTTAATGTTACCGGTTCCCCAAAACTGCCAAGCTGTTATTCTGGATCCTCTGTATCCTCACGTATACCTGAATTGCCTAGTAGCCAAGTCTCCTGTGTACAAACCATAGACCTATTGCAAACAACACATTGAGCAGTCAATATGTCTATAAATAGAGWGAAATTGCCTGGTGCATTCCTCAGGAAGCACGAGCCCCACACGCTCGGGTACAGAGCAGTGTGGTGAATGCAATGTGGAATAGGGGACTCGGCAAGTGCCAGGGTAGCACTGCATACGCGCTTGCCAACAGCAATGTAGTTTGTGTATGTATGAAAAACAGTACCCGTCAGTTTTTGCCCCTCTCTCTTAACACACAGCCATTTTACCTGTTGACATGCTTTTGTTATTTCAGGCAGTGTTATTTGAATTGCTAATAAGTTATGGAAAAAAGGCTTAGTTTTGAATTATTACTTAGATATGTCTGCTTAACAGAACACTCTAAGCAACAGCAGAGTTATGTTGAAATTGTCATGATCTTGTGCCCAAAATAGTAATTTTATAGTTGTGACAACACTGCCACGCTAACTGCATACACTCATTTAAAAGGAGCTGCAAAAGAAGGCACAAAACTGTTAGGGCAGGCCAACACGAACTGCACCCGACATGAGTGGTTGGCATTGGCACTTTGTCAGACTACAGAACATCGCTGGCTGTTCAGAGAGATGTGAACCAGCATAATGCTCACTTGCAGGCTCAGATCCAGGCATTTCCAAGTTGAAAGGCAAGCTACCAGCCTCTGAGTTTACCTCATACAGAAGGATGTGAATACATCTGGTCATATGGATCTCAGTAGAAGTTGTAGAGCTCTTCAAAGGTTATAAAGAAAGAAAAATGTATTTGTGTATCCAGATGGGAAAGCACATGAGGAAGTAGTATTGAAAGGAGGTATGAAAAGCCCTTTTGAATAACCGATTTTCCACAGAACTGCTTATTGGTGATATACTTTAAGCTAATGTGATAAGGTAAATATGAGTCTTACTGGCAATCTCTCTATTTCATTGACAGAATYCTTTGTTAATATGGTGAATTCAGTTATCCCTAATAATGCCTCCTTTCTTGTTGTTAGGACATGCTKTGTCACACTGAACACAGGACCATGGATCACGTGTTACTGACCTGTACAACATAGTATTTAAGTGCTGCAGCAGCAGATTTTAGGCAGTAGCTTTATATCTGGGTATAAAATGGAAAGCAAACCTGTATATTCACTTGCACCTTGAAATTAATACATYTTATTCATCAACATTGTTTTTCAATACCTGGAAAAAAGTGAAAACCCACAACCGCTCCAAATACATTCTTCTAATGGCTTTACTGACACAAAYATTTTAAAATAAAAAAACAACCCTGGAAGTTGCATAAAAAACATCTTTACAAATCAAATGTTAATATAATTAGAGAACGTTAGATGTAATATWTGTTAGGGAATTACTATTATTGTTTTCATTCAGCATGGGTTAGCAATTAGAGACCCTGCTGTGCAAGACTGTGAATATACATAYATGAAATGCAAGTTGCTCTCCCAAAGCTTATAACCTAAAACAGTATGGGAGCTGGAATACCTTTGTTATCATATCGTCAAATAGCAGAAAACTTGCAGTGTGTCACCATTAATGAGTCTGGAGTATATTTTCTGGAGAATTGCTGCCTTGCAATAAGATTTCCTTTCTGCTCTTTCTGGTGCCATATGCTGCCATAATTAGTGCAGGCAAAAGGTAATGATAGCACAGTGGAAAAGATGGAGCATGATGGGAAGCAGGTTGATCTCTAAAGCTCTACATTATGTCATCCGTACATAAAGCATATGAAGCACAATGCAGTTTTAATCCAGATTTTTAATGTTACATTTATATTTGATGAAGTGTTTCTGTCTTTCCCTTAGAACCACCATTGTTTACATAGACGCCAACATTTATGCTGTAATTGCTACCCCGGTCTCTCCCAAATACCTGTGAATCTTTTTCCAGAGAGAGTTGCTCTTGATTTTTCAGGTGGACTTGATATAATGAGATGAGATTCATATTGGCTTGATTTAAAGATTACATAATGTCTGTATTTAGCGATTTCTTCATTCAGAGGCAAAAGGGAGTTCTCATGCTGAGCTCTTAGGCACAGACAATACAAAGTTACCTTCCCCACTGATAATTTTACTTGAATAGTTCATGAAGAGCRCATAGAAAAATTTCAGAGACTGCCATTATATAGTATAGTCCCAGCAGGAGCAAGACAGATATGGTAACTTCGATATGTTACCTAATTGTAAGTGAACTGCTATGGATTCAGAAATGTAGATAATGTGGATGCTTTTCATTCAAAATACAAATGTGTATCTATACTTCTTAGGTGAAATATTGGGTCTATTCAACTGATATCATTTGACTTATGTCAGYGGGACCAGGATCCATAAAAGCAGCAAATATGATTTGGAAATCTAATGTATGAATAAGCTTTGTTATACTTCTGACTCCTGCCAGTCAGATTGAAACACTTTGAAAATGGTTACTATCAATATTTCGACACTTTCAGTTTCACYCAAGATCAGTAAGTATACACACATACATCTAGATGTATGTAYCACAGAGAACATGAATTTTTACTCATCTGGGTTTAACTCTATTTTAAACAKAGTTAAAAAAAATTAAGGAGATGAGCAACTATACAATTTGATAATGCCAGTAAATACCTTTCTGCATCTTTAGAAAGCTATTCAAATTATTCTTTCCTATTCTGTCTCTCTCGGTACTTTTGATGCCCCTCATTGCTATGTGTTSTCAGTCCTTTTGCAATGATTTACAGATTTTATCCTTTTAACAGCTTTTCAAGGCAGAAATACATGCTCACCATTTTAAAGCTGAATTGGGGGCATAGCATGAATTTAAGGGCTTCCCTAATTCCATTGTGACAGAGCCGGGACTCAAAGTCCAATTCTCCAAGTCCTAAGTCAGCCAGACCTGCCTTGCTCACTAGTCCACCACAGTGTCAACTTGCTGCCTRCAGTCTCTCGCCCTGTCACACAAAGCCTAACTGCAGAATCAGACAGTGGCCAATGCCACCGTACCATTACTTTTCTGTTGCGTCTTTGTGGTCATACGGTCTCTGAACAACGTGACTTGAGCAGTCTCCAGATGCACAAAGCTGAAAACCWCCGCCCTGACGAGCCTAACTGAATTGTTCACCTTAACTCCTGTCAGTGCCACACATCAAACTGGCGCAGATGTGTCATTCAGCACAGATTTGGCACTGATTCATTTTGCCTTCCTTCTCTTTCTGTTAAAGCATAAGAGCCAAGACCCCTCGGCTCCACATGGGAGAAGTCTGGCAACTACCRCGCTCTGGAAATCCCTGCCGAGAGCAGCATCTGACTCTGTGCCTAGAGGCCTGGCTGCTCCCCTGTGACACCCTGGGCTATTGCACTGTCGGCTGTGAAATTCTTTTTGTGGCTCGTGCAAGGCTGAGGCTCTGATTAGATTTCTGTGTCCATGTTATCACCACTGTTCTGTGTAATGATCTTTTGTACTAATCAAGCTGCCAGCCACCGGCACCATGCACATCTGCTAGCAACCSCAGGAGGTATTCTCTGAATTATTTTCCTGTGTTACAGGAAGGGGAAGATGCCATTTATAAATTTTAAATTATTTCCATATATTTGCTACTTTATTTTAGTTCTGCACCAAGTAGGCTAAGTGCATATTTTGATTTGTGTTCTCTTGTTCTGCATCTATAGCCTCTCTGCGTCTGTTTGCAGGTCTATATTTAAGGTGTATAGTTAAACTTTGCAGTAGACGATTTCCAGTCTAAGGGAATTGTTTTTTCTACTTCCTTTGCAATACCTGGCTTACAGAGAGTGCAAGAACATGAACCTAGTCCAAGGAGGTCACAATCAAAATAGGTTACACCCACTTGCCCATGCCCTGTTGCCATATAAGCCCTTGGGAACTGTAACCTGTTRGCATGGTTTAAAATTTAAAAAAACCCAACGAAATAAAGAAACCCCACAAAGCAGCACTAAATTTCACTAGTGCAATGTAGAATAAGTCCAGAATAAACAGTAATTGGCACACCAGAGAACATAGTTCTGTATACATCCATACGGATGTATCAATGTGCTTATGATTTTCAAAACTGAGTAGGTACACACAGGCACATAAGCTCATGTTTAACCACCTAAAAAATGGTCTGATTTTCAAAACTTCTGTGCAATCAGCAGATCCCACTAAAGTCAAAAGTAGGAAGTGGAACTTTGGATTCTGTGCTTCTGTTTTTTTATAGTGCTTTTCTTAATGAGTCTATTCTAAACCTTTTGCTAGCAGAGCCCTCAAAAAAATGAACAAAGAACAATCAACTTAACTGTACTACAATATACTCTTACAATAAGTAAAAAATGTGGTGGGAAAGACAAAGTGCTACTTTTACAATATCCTGTGCCAAATCACAGGTTACACAATTCAGGTTTTTATTTGCACAGCCAACAGTGCTTTGTAGAGCAATCAGGGAAGATAATACAATCCATTTTAAATTCTCATTACTTTAGAAGTGTTGAATCTTCCTAAATTGTTTCAGGGTTAATTGAGAATTTGCAGTTTTACAATAGACTAGGAATTGTTTAGGCTGCCCTTGTTTCATATTTTTGTGCATACCTTTGTTGCAAAGTTATAAAAACAACAATAAAAAAAAAAGAAGTGAAATGAAATAATGATCTGCATTGTTGCTATTCTAGTAACTCATTTTTATGGAAGATAAAGCTCAGGTATTGATTAATGTTTAAATGGTTATTAAGTGGAAGGACATGTTGGATTGATGGAATGTCTCACTATGCACCAATGTTTGCCTTTGATTCTTTTCCACATATTCCCTACGGGATAATTTCTGCTCCTGGGGAAGCCAGTGGTGAAAGTCTGAGTGACTTTTGTGGGAGCATGAATAAGCCAAGTGTTTTCAGTATTTCTCTCTTTTTCTCATAAATTCCAAAAGGTTGTGGTTTCCAAATTTGACCTTTAATTTATTTTAACATAGTAATAGCTTATAAAAATGTGGAATYTTTCATGGCTGCATATATTGAATTTTTGATCCTGAAACTGGCTGCCTGAACACCGCTGTGTTCCTACGTGCCRTGGAAAAGTCAATCTGGTTCAGCAGCCCCGAGGAGGTTGTATTTTTCAAGCTTGAAGCAAAGTCTTGGTAAAGAACAGCAGTCATGTRGACAGCGTTGCCTGTTAGCACCTCTGAAATTAGCCATGTTCATCTTCTGTAGGATAATATCACTTCCTCTGGAGGTACACCAAAGAAATTTTGAGGCAACTGATGATTTTTTTTTGTGAGAGAGGTATTTCTCTGATGAATTAAGAGAAGGCTTTCTGCTAAAAGCTATTTTGTTTTCCAAAGAAAAAACTCAGTACTTTTTCTTTGGACTCTCATTCTTTTGAAGTAAGAGTACTTTATCCATCTTTGAAGTATAATGTCAATCTATAGAACAGTTTATTTAAATGAACCTTTGGGTCACATGGTAAATTCATAGGGATTCTGGAGCCCTGTGCTTTCTAAGGCATAAATTCAAGACCTGCTCTGCCTCCAGCTAATCCAGTCATAATGGATACCTGATCTGTGGGCTGGGAAAATATGTCTATGTTTCTGTCCTGTATTTCTCAGGCCTGAGTACCTGTGTGTGCACTGCCTCATTTATGCATAAGGAAACCAATTTGCCCAGAACTTTCCCCCTTTTTAACAATGAAGTTTTCCTCCTGCTGAATAGTATGGTGTCCGTGCCCAAAATGTATTATTCAAAGGCTATTACAAGTCAAATCTGTTCTAAACTTTCCTAACTTACATGGGAAAAAAAAAAACCAAACATTTTTGCTTAATGACACCTTCCCATGGCATTATTTCAAATGTGGGAGGGGAAGTTCCTGGGATGAGTGACAGAAGAGATCCATTTTTCAGTTCATTCAGTCTTTTACGGTGCTGTCTTAATGACAGAATTTAAGCTTGAGCCATGCACTAAGTCATTTGCTTTTGTTTATCTTTTACCCTTGGCCAAGGATCAGACCTACTGCTCAAACACAGTAAAATTTTCTCGTGAGTAATGAATGATGCTAAGGGCCAGCTCGGAGCTGTGGCTCTGCCTMGCTTCTCTGAGATCCCAGCAAAAATCAAAAGTTCTAAAACTCTGCCTGATCAAAATAACTGGACAATGAAAAAGCACAAGTTATACAGGACTGAGAGGTCTGAACCGAGGCCTGGGGGGTCAGAGGCAGCCGGGTAGGACAGCGGCATGTTGCCCCCTCATTGTTAGCTATGATAACGGACATCCTTTAACAGAGGCATCTACCAACTAACCACAACTTATTTTTCTGCTTTCCAGAGGGCACAAGAGACCAAAGCAAGCCTCTGAAATAAGCATTCAATGAGACCATGTCTTTCTTTGTTAGCCTGCAATTTATTCTTTCCTCTTCTAGCAACTGCCATTTTATTTTATTTTACTTACTTTTTTTTACCCCTCTAACAATCTGTTATTTTTGATTATTCCCTCAGGAAATAGTTGCACTGATAAATTGTTTTTGGCAGCATTATCACATAGGACACCTTTCAGATGAATGCCASTATGAGGCGCTGGCCAGGCACAATCTGATTAAACAATAACAGGTTTCAAGTCAATTACTTATAATTTAAAWTGTCTATAGAAGATTGTATGGCTGTTTATGACCTATAACAATTCACTACAAAAAAGATAAACAGGTTATTATATTAAGTATTGATTATATGATTGGAGTTTTGGTTTAAAATATTAACACATTTCATTGGAGAGGGAATTGGTACCAGTTAATTCAGTTTTCTGTTGTTATATTACTTAATATATTTAACTGTGTATAGAATTAGGCCCTAATCATGAACATTCTCATGTTTGTTACTTCAGTCAAGTAGGGCAGTTCTTAGTGCATAAACTCCACAATCTCTCTATTTCCAGTATCAGGGTCTAAATATTTGTGCCAAGTAATGCAAAGAAAGCACAACAGTGAATTTGGTATTGAGGGATCTTGACAGACAGCATTTTCAAATCCTTATTTAGACATGTGTGTGGTTGAATTGTTCCAAGATTCTGAGCATCTATTTGAAAACATCAAAAGCAGGAAACTACAGATCACAGACTGCAGAACAAATGTATGCAAACCGGGTCTGCATATAACCAGCTCCCGTTAGACCTAATGAATCCATAGTCTAACTCTCTTTTTACTACCATACCCCGCAATTTATTACATTTCCAGCCTCACCCAAAATAACTAATTGTAAGAAAAAAATGAAAAACACTCAAAAAATAAATTAAAAATATAACTCCTAATCCAGCCGGAATTTTGAGTCTGGAAAAAGGAGAGGGTTCGTGAAGTCTGTAAATACCAGTGTTGATGCAGAGGTCCACTGAAAGTGTTTAGGTTTAGGCTGTATAACACAGCAGTAGGAAACAGGTCCTACATAATATTTTAAATATAGGTTTCTCTACTAAGCTTTGGGACATATGTATCCAAAGAAATGGACTCAAACCTCTCTCTAGATCTCCATCTGTCAGATAATGACAACAATGAACTATCTCAAAGGGAAGGCACAAGGTTTAAATTGTATTTAAGTATTAAGAGATCCAYCCCATGAAAGTCAGTGAGTGCAAAGACATATTCTTTTGTAGTAATGTAATTGTTTTATGTCTAGATATATAATTTGTTAACAACTTCTGTATTTTTATTTAGGTATTCGGTTTACAAGGATCCAGCAGGCTGGCTAGAAATTAACCCTACCAATGGTACCATTGGCACCACTGCTATCCTGGATCGGGAATCTCCTTATGTTCAGAATAACATATACACTGCTCTCTTTCTGGCAATAGACAGTGGTGAGTAATTATTATGGATCACATTCATTAAAGTACATGACTTTTTCCCCTGCTTGAAATTTTCTGTTCAGAAGGGTGCATGTGTAAAGTTAAACACATGCTTCAGCCCTTTGCTAGGTGGCCACCTAAAGGTATTAGAGATTATTGTGACAAACAGAAAATAGAGGGATTAATTTAAAACTTCAAAATTAGAACAGCTTTGATTTAAGGTTATGTCTCACGCATTTATTCCTACACTGTGATCTTCATGCTAGATGCAAATAGTCTACGAACATTCTTGGAAAGTAATAAATCATCTTTATAAGAGTTAATTTCTTCATAATATTTGAGCAGTTAGTAAGCCTAAGGCACCTAAATACCAATAACAACTCATCCCTGATATGCCAAATTCTATTCTATTCAATTCAATACAATGACAATAAAAACATAAGTAAAAGCCCTTGTTAAAATGCAGTATTTTTTACACATTGTGTGGATTAAAGTTCCTTCTGTCAAATATAAGCAAAATTAAACTATCTACTGAAAAATCAGTGAGTGACTTTGGTGCAGAGAAAGAAAGAGAAAATCCTGAACATTCCAAACCTCCAGAGCTAAAGGCACAAAATAAATAAAAGATTTGTCTGTAATATAACAGCTAATATGCTAAYGCTTTTTCACAGCTGCAGCTGGTTTAGTCCTGGTGATGAATTGTAAAATGTTCTTTTTAGGAGGGTAATTCTACATTTTTGTAAYCACATGACTCGGGGAACATTTGCAGGGCCTGACAGGAAAAAGAAAATATCGCCTTAAGTGTAAAAGAAAAATAATTCTGCTGAGATGATGATTTACTTATATATTCATATACATATTTTTCTTAGGAAATTTCAATGGAAAAATGTAGCACTAAACTTATTTCTGTCTTTTACTTGCTATTGGATAAAGATTTTTTAAATGCATCTTAAAATCTGGTACACTGGGAAATGTCATCTTACAATGAAAGTAAAAAGTCAGGATAATATTATTGAGGGATTACCAAAAGGACAAAGTTGCATATGTTTTAAAAGTAGAGTCAAATATCCTCAAAGAGAACAGATGAAACAAGAAGCTGAATATTTCCAACTGYGGAAACCAGTCTGACTGGAAGTGGATTTTTGGGTATACCTTTATGTTGCGCTTAGGGCAGTAGCACTCATTGCTCATCTATTCTAAGTCAAGAACCTCACTGCTAGGTGACCCCTCTTAATTCCCAGAATTTTTTCCATTCTGGAAAAATGAGAGAAGGGAAAGGTGTCTGTGCGCCGAACAGCAGAGCGAGAGAAGATATTCAACRTGGGTTAGAGAAAGGCAATCCTGTTCAGCTGAGGTACTGTGTCAGCATCTAATTCAAGCGGCTGTTACTGTGTTTACTGCAGTACTGTTAGCACRGGAGCTAATCTACTCCAACATTATTGACTTCTTTGAATGAAATCATTAGAAACCACACGTGTGCATTTAGTACCAGCATGCTAAGGGTGTTAATAATGAACATTCAGGAGTATTGTACTACTTCACTGTATGTAGCTCAGCCCCATGTGGAAGTGGCAATAAATAGCAGAACTTAAATAGTTGGTATTAACCTTGTGGTCTGTATGACCCCTGGATTAATTACCAAACAGCTTGTGAAAAACATTAAACTTAGAGGCAGGTTGGTAACCGGAAAAATTATCTGCCGGTCTGTATAAATATGTAAGAGTGGAATTTGTGGGAGTTGAGAGGAGCAAGAGCTCCTCTGGAGCCCCAACCCCAATGGGCAAAGTCATACACAGATACTTGCCTCTGGTCACCCTGGCCAGGGGAGCAGTGCTGGGGCCTGCTGGGGAGCTCCACTTTGCTTTGGGCAGGCCTGCGGTAAGACAGGCAARCTTCAGTTCAACACTGTCCACTTGCGGTTTGACTCCTTCCATTCGCAGGGGGAACAATGCTGTCTTTGCACAGAGGTGCTGCCAGTCTGAAGTCTCAGTCTAGACTCTGTGGCTAAAGCAGCCAAGGAAGTTTTAGAATTGATTTCAATGGGTAGGTCTGGGGGTCTGCCTTGTCCCCCGTGGTTGTGACCGGGACTGATAATATCCCTGGAAGGTGTTCTCCARCTTACTTCCCGGCCACTGATAATGCCAACTTACAAAGCTGTGAAACCCACTTAATTTTTCTAGTCATCATTGCTAATATCCATCTTGAAAAGKGATATTACATTAGACAACAAGCCAAATGGTGGTAGAGTAATATGAAATGAATAGACACACACAAGTCTATGGGACCGGATGGGATCCACCCATGGATACTGAAGGAGCTGGCAGAAGGTGCTCACCAAGCCACTTCCCATCATTTCTCAGCAGTCCTGGCTAACCCGGGAGGTCCCAGTTGACTGGAGGTTAACAAATGTGATGCCCATCTACAAGAAGGGCTGGAAGGAGGATCCAGGGAACTACAGGCCTGTAGGGAACTACTGACC
>JASVER010000007.1:16888500-17119961 GCA_030449065.1 Oceanodroma leucorhoa
TGGAACAGGCTGCCCAGGTTGAGTCACCATCCCTGGAGGTATTTAAAAGACATGTAGATGTGGTGCTTAGGGACATGGTTTAGTGGTGGACTTGGCAGTGTTAGGTTAACGGTTGGACTCWATGATCTTAAAGGTCTTTTCCAACATAAATGATTCTATGAATACAGAATTCTTTCACAACTTTAAAAGAAGGTTATGTTCACTTAAAAGGAAAAAAATCAGATTGAAYATAACTGTATGCATTCTCTTTAAAACAGCATTGTCAACAAACTGCAAACTAAAAGCCATCTCTTTCTTCAGGTTAGGAAGTGTAGCCTATCTGATACCAGTGGTTAAGACTTTTATGTGAGAGGGCAGCCAGAGACAGGATTAAGAATTGCTAAATGAGATAGGGTGGTAAATTGAAAATTCACAGGCATTTCCGATCGAGCAAGACTTGGGGTGAAAGGGAGGAGAGGAGAATAAACCCCATACTTAATCAAAGAYACTTTTTTCAAAAGCATTCAGTGTAGGCTATTATTTCCTTTGCCCTATCATCTTATCTCTAAGTCAAATCTGAGATGTGTTGGCACGTGCACTGAGAAAGTCTGATTCTTAACTGGGGAATGTCGAAGAGCTCAGGTAATGTCCACTGCACTGTGCAGCAGCGTGAATTGGTACCCAGCACAGCTCCAAGCATAACACAGAGCCCTCAGACCAGGCCCAGCACCACACTGGGTGTAACAAACCAGCTCAGYGAGAGGCCTGCATGTCAGTGAGGCCACACCAACACCACCTACTCCATCTTCCCCCAAGTTCAGTTTTTGACAGCACTACCAGGAGTTTCAGCAGTGTTAACATTGTTCATTGGCAGTATAAGGGATTGCAAACATGATGCTCACTGTAGAGGGGTGCCCGTGAGTTGTGCGCTAATTTTTAGCAGTATTTATAATAAGGCGAGGTTCTAAAATCAAATAAAACCTTGGACCTTAGACCTTGGTAAAGGACCTTCGTCATACACTAAACCAGTAAATAAACATATTATTTTCTATTAGTATTCATAGCATATAAAGATTATATAATTACAGAAAAGATACTGTTGTCCCATCATATTCCATGACCACCTCTTTTTAAAATGACCTTACATTCATGTGCTATCTTGGGWGAAGAGTGGAGACAGCTGAAAACAAAACTCACAGTGATACTTTTTCATACYCTTTCAGTGATGTCAGTAGAGATTCTGTCATTGGATTCACCAGGCACTGGCTTCTTGTTATTACGCTTCAGTGCAGGGCACAAGTGCCAGGGCGTTTTTCTTATTTGTAAATTGTTGAAGATTTCTGTCAGAAGTAAAACCAGGAGCTTCATGCTCGGTAGTTCTTTATATAAATCCCTCACATCTTTTTTCAGTAAATTACAAAACTATTCTTTACCAGTAGGACAGTAATCATGAATGGACCATACAAAATGGAGTCATTCCACTGCAGGAAATAATTGTTTATGGTATTCTTTTTTAACTTCATGATATTATTTTTCAGCATTATCAAATTAACTTTAGAGAAAGGTAGTTAAGTACAAATTATGTTATTTCTGATCTAAACAGTTCCTGTACCTTCCCAAACATAATTGAAACAATGTGTAAGAGCAAATTTGATGGACACAGTATTAATTTTATAGATAATAAATGTTGACCTTTTATTGGGGGAAATTTAACTTTAAAAAGGACTTTTTGGAATGAATATCCTATCTCTGTACTTTTGATTTCAGTAAAGATCAAGGTAGTGTCTTTAGAATTTGAAAACTCTTTTTATTGAAGACTTGTGTGGACATAGAGTCTGTCTATTAGAGAAGAAATTAAACACTGGGTAGGAAATATCATGAAGCCTAGTTAACACATTAAAGTGTGATGAACTGTGTTTAATCTGAGAATGAGCTCATAATGGGACAAAGTCAGGTTTATGCAAACTTGGAAAACATCAGAGGTTTCATTCAATTAACAAAAGTGCTAATAATGGTGATCATTKCCCGAGTTTAGCATTCTAATCGCTAAAACCAATGCAATATCACAAGCATACGGTGCAGCTGTTGGGATTATATCTGTAAAACACGCATAGGTTAAATACAGACAAGAAATCATTTGAGTTTGAGAAATCTGCTTGGACCAGACCTTCCAGGAGATTTGCTGCGTGACCATGTTGTAGTGTCATCCTACAGATTCTATTATACACTGGAGTATTTGGGATGACTATCGTAAAGCAGAATACCTGTATGTTTTTCTCATAAAGTCAGTCACACTAAAAACTCTCCAGGAATGGTCTTTTTTCCCCTGTATTCTCAGAGTTTGAGTCACAATTTAGAAAAAGTCAGGGAGGAGAAAAACAAGAAAATTTTGGAGATGACACTAAAAAATACCTGGAAAATGTGTGAAATCTAAAAAAGCTAAAATTGGTTTCTCCCTTTCCTTTAAGAGGGATGAATAATAAAATATATCCAGATTTACCTTAGTTATGCAATAATTGCTCATGTTTTGTGGAGGGGCATGATACTCTAGTTTATGTCCCCATTGTGTAACTTTTTCTCTCTCTTTAGAAGAAAAACTTTGGTTACCTTTGTTTGCCTGATACATGGAAAAACCACCTATGCTGTTCAAGTATGCCAGCTGCTGGTGACAAATGATGAAACACTAATGCCCAGTCTTGCTGATTTGGTTAAATGCAGTTATCAGCTTCACTTTTCTCATGCCACTCTGGTGGAGTACCACCCCCACAAAGCCAGGTAGCCATGTTCTCCCACTGAGATGGATGTTCTCACCCAGTGCAAGTGTGCCAGCTTCTTCCCCTGCTATTCTCATCACCAGGGAACTACTGAGACAAAAAATTGGGAATATAAGTATTTCTACTACGTTAAACATAGAGGACGATAAATGTCATTAAAAATGTGGCATCTCTTCCAGATGTTAAAGATACTCAGAGATGGAGTTAAGGGTTCAGAATTTTGACTGAGGTACCTTTAAATGCACTGAATCACTGTAAGCACTGTTTCTTACAGCAATACTGCATGAGTGAAAACAACTGTTTTATTTTCTGAAAGTGGTTTGCTCCCTACATGACATCACCATCCCCAGTGTTYGGCATCATGAGCATTTGCATGGCAGCCGTCCACAGTCACAGGCAGGGTGTCCAACAGGAGGGCTGAGCTGCAGGAAAGAAGCTTCAGGAGCAGTAACCTTTATTTAATGGAGTATACATATTTGAGCAAGGTAAAGGTTAAGAGATACGGAGGACTGTAAAAAGGTCTCTCTAGATTGGTGCGATTTCAGTGTTTGCCTTGAGCTACTGGCCAGTTTAAAAAAAAAGCAAACAACTTGGATATTGCTTCTATGACTGTAGCCAGTTGCAGATGTATAAATTAGCTAGCTGGTGGGCACTATTTCAGTTTCCCTGTTRCACATGCAAAGCAAAATGAGGAAGAAGTGAGTCAGGGTCTAGTTTTCGGGTTTTTTTCCTTGTTTCCAAGGTCCAGCTGAACTGCACCCAAGCAATTCTCAATCTCATTTATTGTGCAAGTCTCAATATTCCTAATCATTAAAAGGAAAAATTAACATTCTGTACGATGTGTAATGAACAGTAACAGACAACATCTAGAAAAAACTGGAGTAACAAAGAGATGTGTAACCATTTGCAATTAGAACTTTTCCTTACATGTATCTAACCTGTCTTCTTGCTTCATGATGTACATAATTAAATTACCACAGATTGATTCCACCTAAAACATGCTATTTTTGAAGAAATCAGGCAATTAGTTGCCATGGCAACCCAATTAAGCCAGTTTTATACCCCTTATCTTAATTGCTGTATTAATTGAGAAGAGAAAATAAATTGAATACTCATCCATTTCTTGCCATTTTAAATTTCAGTAAAATATGAATTGCACACAGAATATTGTTTTAATTTGTCATCACGGACTCATGATTAGAAAAAGAAATTAGAATGCTGAAAACACTATTTAAGACGGATGGCATATGTCAGTAGCAATTTGATATGCTGAGAGAGCTGTGCTCTTTTGAAATGTAATTACTCAAAAATAGGATCTGCATATATTATTTGAGTGAATGAATGAAGGATTGTAACTTTTAAAGACTATTTATTTTATAAATTTTGAAAAATATCTATATGCCAATACATACAGAAAATGCATAGGAAATTTCAACTCATGGGAAATTTGGGACCKCTTTTACACAAAATGTCAGCATATGGCATTTATGAGACCAGTTTTCAAATATGTCAGATTCTGAGCAGCACACCCAAATTTTGGTATCTTCCCACTCCACTGGTTCCATTTACTTTGGCTGAACCGTTAATAGAGTTCAGCTTGAACACAAAATGTAATGGAATACGCCYGTGTGAATGGGATTTGTGCCTGCAGTGAGGGTACCTGCTGCCAAATCACCTAGTATGCACACATCTTCTGATTAAAAAAACAGCATATGGAGAGAAAAAAAACAAACATGAGGGAGGAGACAGAAATTTGTGTTTAGATTTTCATAGCAGTATGAGAGCATGAAGCATTATTTCTCACAGTCCATATTTGAAGTATAGTAATTTAAAGAGGGAACATGTTACTTAGCCTAACCACGTGCTGCACAGTCTGGTTGCATAGCTCCTTCCAAACAATTTGGGAACTTCTACAACGCTCTTTTCATTCTTTATTCTCCTCCTTTCTTGCTGTATTCTCCTTCAGGCAAATATGAAGCTGAAAATAGAGAAATTGGTGAAAAATCCATATCCAAGGGGAGATCCTAGGCAGTCCTACATTTTACAGCTAGTTACAYGGGAGTAAAATGAAGGAAATTCTGTAGGCATCATTGTGGATCCAAATTGACCTTGATATGACTATGGTTCAAATGTAGTTTATAGAAGTTTTAAGAGATAAGGCTTTATTCATGATGGTTCAGCGGAAAGGTAATTGTGCCAGAAATTAGCAAACCCACATTCTCAAAGGTTTTTTTTTCCCCGCTCAAATATGAAAAAAAAAAATGTTCTTACCATAATTGCTCACTCATTTTGTATCTGTGTAACTTTGTTAGCCAGCAAAAAAGTAGAAGTGGGAAAAAAAGTTGGAATTGAGYTTTCTGGGTTACATAAGTGGTAGTGCAAGTGGATTAAAAACTGCTGCTAAATGGTAAACCATAAATATTCTAGTAAAATTTAGAATAAATGAATTTTCACTCTGTCAGCTTGAGAGRAAATCTATATGGCAATAGATACCCTATTGCTTGCTCTAGGAATTAAATGGYCTTGTAATTTCTGCATCATGGCATAGAAGGGCATAGATAATATGTATTAATTTGATGGTTCTGGAAGCTTAATTTAATAAGAAGAAATGAGTACAGAAGTCTTTTTACCATTCATAATGAGCATGTGAAAAGGGACAGTTCATGCTCCATTCTTCCTAAAAGCTGTTCTGACTTCCAGCAATACTGTGGCTAAGATYTGTGTGGCAGCTGGATTCTCTAAAATGGTTGATTTTTCTTCTTTGGAAGTTTGATAAATCTTGCCACAGAATCCAAGGTCGCTGATGTTCTTAAAAAAAGTGTAATATTTCAACTTTAAATTCATTTTTTTCATATTTGTTTTTAATTAGATTTTGTTATGTAAAGGCATTTACATAAATATTCCTTTGCTGTAATGACCAAGGTACAAACCATTAGACTTCTAAAYACGGAAGATTTCCTATGTTTAGCTTTTGATACCATTAGGTGAACTTTCTAAATATAAGTGAAAACATGCAGTTTCATTGTCTCCCAGTCTTAACACTTTTTGATTTGTGTGTCTGGCATTTTTCTTGTTAGTTGATTATCAATGCTTTGTTCCTTAGCTGTGCCACTAAACAAATGATATTATTTACAAGTAAACTGACTTTCATCTGATTTATTCAAAGCCCATTTTCACATAGCATGTGGAAATGTACTTTTTTGTGTTTGATAATCCTTGTTCTCCCTTATGCAACTTGTTCTGTTTTAGATCAAGTCAAGTTTGGTGTCAAACCAAAAAAAAAGAATCAAACTAGAAGGGAAAACATTTCTTGTGGATTTTCCTGTTGATTTTCACAAGTTAAATGAAATTTTATTTACCTGAACAAATATTCTTGTTATATCCAATTTGTTTAGTTTATAATATCCTTTAAATTTTAAAACAAAAATATTTTAAATACCCAATTCTAAAAGAAAAAAATACACCTCAGTTATTCCAAAGAGGAATTTAAAAATTTCAGAACTCAGAAAGCTCAAGGTAGGATGGACAACATCAGTTTAATTCTTTGATTTTGGATGGTCTGTTGACGAAAGAATATGATTTTATGTTTTAAGCAGCAATGTTCAAGCAATTGTTTTACTTGGATATGTTCTTAAGAACCTTTCCACTGCTTTAAGGAATATGCATCTTTATTTTCAAAGACAATCTAAACTCAYCATAATCTCAAATGTCCAAATCTGTTCATTTTCTAAATTCTGAAAATATTTTTGAATGCTTGGAAAATGTAATCAGGGCCATTTAGGCTAATCTTGAGATTTGCTGCAACTTGAAAGAAAGGGAAAGCTGCAAGAAAAGGATCTTCATGACTTTTTTTCTCTTTGAGATGCATTTRAACAACTCTTCCGTCTTGAAAATGTTCTACCAGTTTAGAACAATGTTTCTGACCAGCTTCTGTAAGTAMGCACTGGCAATTTAGTGTAGATGGATGGCTACTTTTAACTACCCTCATGCCCAGCTGTACTCCTAGAAGAGAATATAGTGTCTAAACATGATAACTGTTGTGATTCCAACAGTGAAGTGCCTAAATTGTTTCTTCCAGTGTTGCTGTTGCTGACAGAGCTCGGTTAGTGGCGCAAAACACTACTGAACGTGAAAATAGGATGTTGACATGGCCCAGATACCAGYGCAGTCAGTCCTGTGTTCCCCAAGGCTTCCTTAGCATTAAGTGAAAAAAATGTATGAACTCAAAATGCTCCATGAAAGTCACACTTTGAGTTAAAACATATAAAAACAACTTTCATATTAATGATTTGAGGCTACATAGTTATTAGCATCTGCATTAACTATTTTAAAGCTTCTGTAGATATGCCTGCACAAGATGTGGTGAGACGTTGAGGCACRACTGTGGACTTCTTCATGCAGTGTGGATCTTTCTATCAGTCTTTTATGATGCTAACAGTAGGAAGACAAGATAGAAGTGCAGGTGTGTTTACATCGTGCAAAGAAATAGGATGYTGTGTAGGCAACCCTCAGTCACGCTATGAGTTTTTCTTTGGATACCCCCAAAAATTAAGTCCTCAACTTTCACTGACTTTTTAGGGGTGTTTGGCTTCTTATTGTGTGAGACATATCAGACAATCTCACCTGCTGTGTGGTGAGTCCTAACTCTGTATTTTTGCCGTCATTTTAAATAAATGAAAGCTGCTGATACTTGAATGTACACTGGTTAGGAATTTCTTAATTCAGATTCAAAGCAATCCAGATACTGTCTTTAATTTCATGAAGCACAGCTCAGCCATATTAGAGATCTGTACACAGCAGCATCACATTTCTGTAGAAAAACTAGAAAGTGGAACATGAAATGGCTTTTCGTGTCCATACAAATGTTATGCTCAGATTAAATGCACATCAGCCATTCAACCATATGATTGCTTGTTAGACATGCCATCTTATGCAAGTCTTGATACTTAAGAGAAATGTCATCTTAGTCCATGGCCATCATTGTGCGTAATTGGTATCTTTTAAGAAACTGACTGCCTGATTGGCAGTCTCATTTGAGTAGTTAGATGTCTAAATGCCATCATGGTTCCTACGGGAACTTTTTGGACCAAAACTGAATGCCAGTTTTCTAATTTCTTGGCTGTGTGTTTCTACAGAGGGCTTATAATTTAAGACTTTACACTAATAATTCTAATATGATTCTGCATGGCTTTTCATTAAAATTCAAGTACACAGAAGTATACAAAGTATCTGTTTCTATAATATTTCTTTTGAAACTATTTTTTTTAAATAAAGGTAGCAACATGGTCATTTATGCTGATAGCACTAAAATCCAATTTAACATCTGCATCTTCTAGTAACAGTCCCTTGCATTACAGATTCTAGTTTCCAGTCAATAGACTCCATCATATTCTACGGTACTCTAACTCATGAAATAGAATTATTTTTGTCAGTCTATTTTACACTTGTTGCATCTTACAACAGCAGTAGCTATTGCCTAACTGAAGACTGCTATTAGAAGCTTTGTATGCAGCCTAATGCCAGGATACGAAGATATTACCAGTCCTAATCCACTTCAGATAAGTGTATCATACATTTCCAATTGCAGCATGTTCTTAAGACAAATCTTTTTTAGTGTTGCTGATCAAAGTTCCAGTCCCACAGACCTTAACTAACTTGAAAGATCTTACTTACGTTTTGGTCTCATTGAAAATTACTTGTTAAGGTTCTCAGCCTTGCCCTAGATTATTAAAATCAGGATTCAATACCAAGCTTTCACTTTCTTTCAGTATGAAATTAGCCATCCTTCAGTCTCTGTTTTAGTACCTTTTACACACACGTGAGTAACGCTGTTTCATTCATCTGTTTGCCATAGCATATTCACAGCTATGCCACTTGTGGGAGCCTAAGCAGGAATTTGAAATTATCTCTATCCCAAATGGCTCTAAAGGCCTAAAGCGTTCAGCCTCAGGGGGAATGGCCAATGCGGTTCAGTGACAAAAATGGGAGCTGAGCTCTTTTGAAAAGCTGCTCCCAAGGGCTGTTGGCCAGAGCCCTTTATGTCTTGGTTTATGCATTAATTCTGCTTTCAGCTGCAAGGTTTTACAACACAAATTAAGAAAAGTTTTATTTCAGAATTAAAATATGCTATGGAAATCTTTCATTTCAAAACCAAAGCTTCTGGAGATCATGGGATTTTTGGATCATTTCAAAGGCATAATACTGTCCAATTTATAAAAGTCATGTATTCCCAATGGATATGTTGTCACCATTTTTCCTTGATTCATTTTTGTTGTAATTTTTATGACATGCGTGTTAACAAGCTTCAGTTTATGACCTTGATATTTGCTTATTTTTCTTTTGGAGGTCTTCATAAATCACCAAAAGATTTTGTTTAAATCATTATAAATAAACAAACCAGAGAATAAGTCATTGAAATGGACAGAAGCAATTTCCTTTCTCTCTATTTGTGTGTAACAGTTAGCTGGCCCATAAGCCGTACAAAGATAGTGAAACATTAGCATGGCAGAGAAAATGCAGCCATATCTGTGTTTGACAAAATAACAGTACATTCATAATGCTGTTGGCTGCTTAATTTCAAAAGGCAGATTTTAATATTACTGACTTCAGAGAAAGATAAGAAGGGCAGTGCATAAGACATTATCAGTCCAGTGTGGAAATAATGCATTCAAAATTAAAGACAGCAGTTTAATTAAGTGCATGAAAGGCTGGCTTTTATGATCATATTTCAAATACTCGAATGTCTTTTCATCCATTCTGCCGTATGACTTTACTTAATAATATATCAAGAACAAAAAATGTATTGGAGTCTTTCTGCAAATTCAATTAGTCCAATAAAAAGTGAAAAATAATTTCTTTTTCATTAAAAAGAACTCAACCCTGACCCTTCTGATGACAAAGTGCAAGATGAGGAGGGGGGGAAGCTAAAGAACTATGAAAATTCTGCCTGTGTTATGCATTTATGTGTGCATGAAACAGATGAAGTGTCACCATTAGTAACATTTGTTATTGAAAGGACTAATTGCATTCTGCTGCAGTTAGTAGTTTATCAGATCCAGACCACAGGGTATTTACTTCTCCCTTAGGATGCACTCACAGTGCAGCAATAATTCCATAGTTTATTGGGCTGCTATAGGCAGGATAATTATGCTAGCGCGTACCTCTTTCAGTGCTAAACTTAAAATTACCGTGACACATTGCACTAGTGCTTTACAGGTTAAGTGCAACCTCTTGAATCCTTTCTACCCACTAAGGGTTTATAGCTAAGGGAAGTGCAGAAATCATAGATCTTGTGTACTAAACCAGAAAAACGAGTAACAGAAACAACCCAGAAGTGCAGCATTTCAAATGAGAAATTATTAAGTAGCATATACAATGAAGTAATGTGCATTTAGAAAACTTTGAGATCGGTTAAAATGGGATGGCAAAGGGATCTGTAATAAGACATTGAGCTTTAGACTGAAAGCAGTAGGTTACTGGCTCAACAGTGGCACACATCTGTAGTGACTGAAAGTTATTGCCACTTGTCAGCTGCTCTCTGACCTCTGTGAAATGAGGTGCTGGTCTCAGCCCGGCTCCCGGTGGGCAGACGTCTCCGTTACAAACACTTCCAGCKCCGCGGCTGGTTTGTCACTCACAGCCTTGGCGCAAAGGCTTGTAGCGGTACCGTTGGTGAATAAACAACATCCTCACCTCTGAAGCTGGTTCCTTCAGGTCAGGGCTGAGACAGGCTGGCAAATAACTTGAGAAAGCTTTAAAACCCCACTGCTAACACAGGGTGGCTCTGGGTAAATAAAAGATCTCATTTTCCAGAGTTGCATGTTGACAGGTTTCACGTCTGCTGACATAACTAGATGTGGCCCTAAGGGTTGTTGGGGAATGATCTGGTCCTGTTCTGTCTATGGGCACCCACCATGCAAATTGATTTCTCTCTGCTGTCATTTTTCCTCTTGCTTGTCTTGTTCTTGATTCTTTTAATACCATGCTGTCTATCTAGGGGATGTTTCCTACTATGTTTCTCTCAGTATGTGTTTATGAACAGATTCTTTTCCAGATATCTATTCATGTCCTAATCTCATTTTAACTTCAAAATGTTCCTCTCCCAGAGGTTTCCTTAGAATAATTATCCATACTGTAGAGAATCAGATAGGCTGCATTCTGAAAATACAGCAATGAATTTACAATAGTGACTCGTCAGTTTTTTAAAGCAATGATTTTCATATAACAGAGGTAAGATATTTTCCTTTGCAAGCATGCAGGTATAAATAAGAGCAAGTGTTTATGGAAGTATGATTTAATAAAAATATGTTTGTTTTTTCACATAGGTAACCCTCCCGCTACAGGTACAGGAACTTTACACATCACCTTGGAGGATGTCAATGACAATATCCCATCCCTTTATCCAACACTGGCAAAAGTTTGTGATGATGCAAAAGATCTCAGGGTAGTGGTACTAGGAGCATCAGACAAAGACCTTCATCCCAACACAGATCCATTCAAATTTGAACTGAGTAAGCAATCTGGCCCAGAAAAATTGTGGAGAATCACCAAGCTTAACAGTAAGTCTATTACTTTTTTTTCTTCTGCATTTAGTCCTCCCACCTCTACATCCCAGTAAACTCACCATGAGGCTGCCCATTATGTGAACTCAGGAGCAGTTGTGTATGAAAGTCTTGCCGGATGGACCCGTTGCTGCTGCTTTACACTGTGCTGGTTTTGCTCAGACCAGCTGCCTGGTGGGACATACGAATAGTCTGTCTGCATTTTCCCTGAAATCTGAAATTTTCTCCTCTTCTTATTATGTTGACCAACCTTTTCTCTTTTAGCTTTACATCAAAGAAAGGCTACTAATGACTTATAGTTTTGTAAAGATTACCATATTTCATAGCGTGGAATTTCTTTGCATGAGATGCACAAGGCTTTGCTGTAGAACAGCATGAAACTTTCGCCTGGGCTTTAGCAACGTACTTGAAAAACTTCCTGATTTTAAGGAACTCTTAACAAGGATTTATTTGAACTCTTCACAAATAAAATACCCAAATGCCCTGGGACCATACACTATTGGTAAGAGGATCAAAGCACATGCTATGCCATTGCAGAAGGTTCATATGGCAAATTGTGGGCACAAAGTACTACATTTCTTTTTAATGTAGAGTATTTCTATTTGTTTTCTGGCATGTATTATTTACCTCTGTCACTATCGAATCTTTTAGCTGTTTSTTTCATATTCTTCTTAGAAAAAACTAAAGATGGATGTGATGTCTGTACCTGCCTGCAGGGCAAAGTGGAGGAGTCATTTCCTTTGCTGTTCTCCAAACATCAAACCACCACTCTGTTAAACCCCCTAAGAGAGTTAGCACACTCACCTGGGTACCAATAGCTGTTATGACCCACTGTTGCTCAGGTGAAGGGCATTACTTCCCTTCACTGCCTTCTCAGTCAAACTGGGGAAGCAGTTAAGCAGCTTTGCATGTACTTCCTTGCAAGAAGGGTTTTTTCCTTTGGAAAATAGGTATATTCTTCCCTCTTGTGTTGCTTTGGGGATGACATGCCTTAGCATTTCATTAGTATATTAGTTTCCACAGGCAAATTCTGCCAATAATTTGGAGACCAAATAATGTATTTAAACAAGAGGGGCTCTTAAAAAAGTCTCTCTTTTGGTGCAGTTTGGAATAAGTTTGCAGTTAGCTCTCAGCCCATGAAAGAATTTCTGTACTGCCTTGTCTTACCTCCAATTCAATTCTTTAATCTTTTCCTTGGAGTGTTCTCATTTTCTTCTTAATTTCCATGAGTAACTGTGGCATGTCTGATATTGTTTGCGGATTCCTCTTCCCTTCCAAACAACCACTATTTGGCTAATTCTCAYCTTATCCTTTGCAGATACTCATGCCCAGGTCATCCTGCTTCAAAACCTGAAAAAGGCCAATTACAACATCCCGATCTCAGTGACAGATTCTGGAAAACCGCCTCTGACTAACAACACAGAACTGAAACTACAAGTGTGCTCCTGCAAGAAATCCAAAATGGACTGCAGTGCAACTGATGCCCTTCATATCAGCATGACCCTTATCCTTCTTTCACTCTTCAGTATATTTTGTAAGTCTTTTCCTGAACTGTAAGTAACAGCAATTTTTTTTCTTATTTGTATGCTGCATAAGAATACCTACCACGGGAGAAGTTAAATTCATACATTGATATCATAACACAGTAAGTTTGGGTTTTTTTTCCTGAGGAAGTAGCTATGAGAAAGAGGGAGGGGAGGATTTTTTCATAGTGAAAAAATAGCAAYGAATGCCTGGTTGTCAAATTAAGAAATAGAAGCAATAATTTTAAGAAGAATCAAAGAGAATTAGAGCTAGCATATGATAAATTAAGAAGTACCAGCTGTAGTAGCAGATTTGTGAGACTCTTTCTTTCATCTCTCCCCACTTGAATTCAATTCAAAAACAGAAACAGGAGATTAAAGGTGTTCTTGTAACAATAGCTGTTCTGGGTCACCATGAAAATGAATACTGTCTGCTTCAATCTATTCCTCTGTATAAAGTGCGCAAGMAACTGGAACATGAGGAACTTATTCCAGATTCTGGACTTAGCGCCACCCAGAACTGACAATCAAATTGCAAGTCTGGGATGGAGGGCAGAGAGAACTGATACGTAAAGGAAGCTTCTGCTGCTTCTGAGAAAGCTTTCTAAGAGAGACTTACAAAATTCCTAATTTAAATTGGAAGGAGTAAAAAAAATCCCAGAATGACTGAAGAGTAGGAATTCAAAGCCATGGAATCCCAACATCTAACCTAGATGTGTCCCTCGCTTGTCCTGTGACAGCTTCCAGCAATTTTTTTGATGCATTATTATTTTGAGTTCCTTATCTGCTAAAAAGGAATAGCTGTATCCTATAACTATGGTAGTAAATCTGTTATTCAAGGATTATTACCATCATCTTATGTTAGTAAAATACATTGTATGGTGAATTATAACTTGAGCCATGGTGAAAGGCCTTATATTCTTGATGAGATAAAATCTACCATGAGGCAGAGACAGAGGTCAAGGCAGAGATAGTTTACACATCTCAGGCTTGGTGTATGCTTGATTACACATCTTGTCAGTTTTTTTCTTATAGKATATTACTTTTATCCCAAAAGGTTAGCATGAAGGTCATTGTGAGAGAATTAGAACTAGCTAATGTTTGTGATGCTTTTTGAAGATGAAAAGGACTATATAAATGCTAAGTGCAAATTTGCGTTCTCTGTTCCAATCAGTGACATCTGAAGTATCTCCAATGGCTCTGGTTCAGTTATTCTGGGTTTAGTCTGCTGGAACCAAACGCAGACTTCAGCTGTTAGAAGTACTATGTTAAAAATACTTGACGGTACGTGACACTAACGCACCAGTGGTATAAATATGCAGCCCATTGATTCAAATATATTCTTGTTACCACTTCATAAATGTTGCTGGTGCTATACTAGGCATGACTTTCACCTCTGGAATTACTTTATTATCTGACATCATTTGCACTTGAACTTTATTTACATTAATCCATCTGCCCAGAATATAACGAGGCAGAGAAAAGCTTTTTGCTTTTGAAAGTAATCATGTTGCTTTTTTCTATCCCCAAAGAAGTCTGATAATTTTCCTTACACTGAATTATAAAAAGCCCTTCTAGGTATTGGAAAGCTCTTCCTGAGTTGCTCTTCTTGACTACAGATCTCCAGCTCAACTGTGGGCAGAATATAGGCCCCTGGCATCTGAATGGTGCGTGGTGCTCTGAATGACAGAGGGATTCCCTCTCCTACTGTAAAAGAATAAGTAGCACTGAATAGTCCTTACACCGTGAAACAATACAGACATGCCTGGAGCTGTTCCGCAACCTTACATTCGTTCAGAGTACTGTAACAAGTATGGAGAGRGTTGTAATTTTAAACAAAGAGTGGAGTAAGATTATGCACATGATCTGCCAGCAGTGTGATGTTCTGGTCTGTTGTCTGAGCAATAAAACCAAAACAAAGGGAAACAGTGGGTGAGTTGAAGAGAAGGGGAAGAAAAGATCTCCCTCTTGGGACAGAGGCTGTTTTATACACAGTTGTGAGTGAGAGCATGAATTCCACAAATAGACTTCAGCATAGAGACACCTAATCCTCAACACAGGACCACTTTTTTTTTTGCTAAAATTTGCTACTATTCAGTTGTGTGGTTTGAGTTCACCCAGTCACACAGAGCGAGGGTGGTATTCCGTGTCTGGTACAGCTACCTAATCATGCTTACGCGAAGCCAGCAAGCATAGCAGTGTTCATAACCATTTTCCTCAGGTGTAAATGACTGCRTGGAGACATAGAAGACTGAGTCCGGGAGCCAGTTAAAATAATGTGGTTCTGTATTTGAATTTCTTGAAAATGGGCTGGTATCATTCCATTCCCAATTCATTTTCACACAAAGTTTTTTTATAAGTGTGATTAGTTCCATTGCAATGTTTTGTATAGTCCAAATATTTATCAGAGTAATCAAAGATTACGATGCCATAAAAACAAAGAGAACTTTAGTGCTTATTGAACAGATGAAATATCCCATTTCTAGTGGCAAGTTATGGGTTTAATTTTTGCAAAAGCCCTTACGTGGCTCACTTTGCTCCCAGTGTTTATATTTTATGAGGCTCTTGTTCCTAGGAGGTAAATCCTTCCGTCAAATGAACTTTGTTATTCATGCCAAAGTATTTCTTTTTGTATTTGACATCTGGTGTGAGGATAGATAGCCCTATGAAAGAGCTGTTCATGGTAAAAATGCCCTGCATGAATCTCCTCCACATAAAAACCATCTTGGTATTATCATTTAAATGGTGCAATTAGTATCTATACTTAGAATATGTGCCTCCTTTGTAAATCATGGAAGAAGTCATATGTGGTAGATTTCTGAAGTATCTGAGCATAGAASTGAAGAGCCTGATTAAAACTGTAATGCATGCAAAAACCAGCAGTTTCGCCTATTCTGTAGCTGCCCTACTGTGTTCAGTATATTGAGGGATAATGGGATACAGACTGCAGAGTTGCCCAGAAGCCCTTGGAAAGGTAGATATACTTGGAACAAGAAAAATTTAGTTCTTGTCAGCCAGAAATAGAAGATGTAAGATGCCAAAGTATACAGGCAGATTGCTGGTTTTCCACAACAAAACAGTAAGGTGTTTGGTGGAATTAAAAGAGAGTAAATGCAGAGTTGATTGAAAAAAGGAGCATCTTTGCATATTTTGTCCTTAATCTAACTTATTACCACTGGGAATCGCTGAAGTCAAGCTGGAAAGATGTATAGTGGACAAGTAAAGGACTTTCCAAAGTTGTTATAGTTAATGCTAACAAATACTGGAAAGAATATTAAATCTTATCTGTCATTAATGCAGACACCGTGTTTAAGATGAGACCTAGTGTCGTGGCATCTTGTCCTCTGTCAGCTTTTCCTAGCCACTAGGATAGGACCAAAATATTCAGATATAATTTAGAATTTAGCAATTCAGATTGAGGAAAAAGAACAGATCAAAAAATAGATCTGGGCTCCTAGTCAGGGAGGACTACTTGAGGAAGAGAAAGAGTGGGAGAAAGAGAAATCATGTTATGCAGCATGTCTGGTGCTGGGTCTGAGATTGTCCATGTTGTCCCTTACTGCTGTATTGTCTCCGTTATCTCATGTTTTCAACTGACGCAGCTGAAAGGTCTGTTCAGAATGAACGTAACCAAAGTGATGCACTCAACACTAGAATTATAAACAAGTTCCCTCTGGAAGACTCCTGAACGTTTTTAGTAAGAGAGGATGAGGGATGGAGAGAGGGGGAAAAAATGTGCCCCTTATTGCGTCCTACAAATTGGTAGCTGATATTTCATTTAGGTGTTGGTTGAACAATACCTAACAGGGAGAACAGCTGTCCTTGAAAATTTTGCTTAAGTATCGTTAATTTCACAACAAATCATTGTAAATATCTGTTTAACAAACATTTAACAGCAATCTCTTCTCAAGATATATTGAGGTCGGTAAAGCTGGTTTTTGTCTACTGGCAATGACAGAGCAGAGTAAGTTTCCATAAGCAAATTGGTCAGAACAAGCCAAATCAAAGGCATAMATCAAAGAACCTTTGGGACTTAAGTTACATACAGGTGACTGAGAAAACAAAACAAGCTAAAAAAGTAAAAGATCAAGATAAAACCAAATTTGTGAATATTGTCGTAATGAACTCGGCAACAAAAACTGCCCCAGGCCCTATGGGAAACTGAGAAAGAGCTACTCTAGCTGGCAGAACTAGGCTTTATATCAATTACAAATTATTTATATTATTATTATTAAAAGAAGTATTTGAATTCTGGACTTTTGATTTGACTAATTAYTTTGAATTTGAATAATTATTTCACTTAATTGTGTAATCATAGAATGATAATTGCATTTCATATTTCCTTTCATATTCTACCAACATAAAAGACCAAGTTAGATTCAAATGTGTTGAATTAAGGGACTAAAAGAAGAACCAAAGACACAATAGTCATGCCCTGAACAAGCAGAATTCAGAGCAATTCCATTAGTAGGTCAGTCACACTAGCAATAATATTTTACTTAAATTTCCTTGTTAGAAAAAAACCTGGACATTAAACAATCTTGAAAAAAAAAATGGATATCTTAGTTGACTGTGAACCATTGATAAAAATTTTTTTTTGTTAACCTGGCCAGTGGACTACAAAGTTGTAAGTTGACTTGAGCTTAAATAAGTAAAGTATTCCATTATTATGAACAGAAAGTAAGGTGAGAGACTGGGGGGGAAATACTGCTATGAAGAAATTAAATAAGCTGGAGGTCTCTATATTGAAATTAATTTGTTAAACTGAGGGTGAAAGGCCTCAGGGTGTTGAAAAACAGAGACTCGCACAGATGTCTGTGCTGCAATTGCAAAGAAGCCTTAGAGATACCCTTGAATTTAACTTCCTATTAATTCCACTAACATTTGCTGTTTTAAAGCCTGCTGTCCCCCACCATCATGTTTTTCTGATTTGAGGAATGCAGCTACAGGGTCAATAGAMAAAATGTCGTCTTTTATTTTTTTCCCTTGAAAATTATGTATTTGGTATTAAACCATTAAAAAAATCAAATTATATTAAACTGGTGGATTTGAATTTACCTGAGCATAGACAGCCAGAGTTAAGACTGCAGTGTTATCTTTCACCTAGTTCATTTTTCAAAGCAACAGAAGCATCTGTATCTCTTGTATATCCTATGTTATTTGTGCAGGAACATCAAATGTCTGAAGACTGAAGCAACGCATTCTTGAATGGCATAAGACTAAGACAAATCATAGCAGGTTTCAAATGGAAAAGACCTTTAAGGTCATTGCTCTTTCCATTACAAGTGCCAGATTTGTTACCTGCAGATTCACAGTTTTCAGCCTTTATTGTGAGTTACTTGGCTTAGTTTTAGACAATCAGATAGTATACTTTTTTCAGGGCTCAACTACTATTTAGTTTTTACAGTAGGATTTTTGTTTTTCCCAAGAAAAAAAGTTCATCCCTGTTCTGCATAGTTCCAAAGAGGAAGCTTGAGAGGAACCATTCCCAATAGGTGAATTTTCTAAAAACAATACTTTTTTTTTTAAAAAAAAACTTTTAGGTTGTTTTAGCATATTTTAATCTTTTATAGCAATTTTCTACTTTTCAGAGCAGTGGCATTTAATTTAAAAAAAAAAAAAAATCCGTTTAATGAGCAAGACTAGGAAATCTTCCAAGATAAGTTTTCCCACTTCTGAGACGTAAAATATCCCTATATTGGCTAGAATTTCAAATCTACCAAGATGGGGAGAGTTTTGCTCTGAAAGGTGGTTTGTTCAGTTTTTGGGGTTTTTTCAGTATTCTAATTTATGTTACGTTCTCGCATTAGAGCACATACCAAGTAATTGGAAATTACTAACATTTAGTGAGTTACAGTGATATATAAATCTCACTTCCTAAAACCAATAACAACAGCAGCAATATCCACTTTACTCTAATACTTACTRTCTTTGCTGCAGATTCTTTTGTCCATATTAACATTATTATTGTTACTGCTAAATTATCAGTGAATATAGATGCATTCTCAAATGTGTGTATGAGAGAAATACCATTGTTACTCGTCTCCTTAAAGGTTTTGGTTGATTAAACTCTAGTAAGGAAAGGATGGTTTGGGGGTTAAAGGATTGCATTCAAATTGAGACAGTCTTGACTTGAATCTCACTTCTAACACAGACCTCTGTGTCCAGTCCTCTGATTTCTCTGCAGGTRTACTCAATCCTGCAATTTGTTGTGCAGTTGGCTTTGGGAGCCCACCTGAAGTTAATGGRGCCTGAAATGGCACAGAAGTCCATATGTATGTACATAATTGGAGATGGGATGTTTATATACCTAGCCATATAGACATGACAAATAGAAACTGTACATCAGCATATTTAAAATGTACTTAATGACATTACATTTTATTGAGTCAATTAGGTGGGAAATGGCATTTTACGCACATTTTAAACCATCCAAACATGTTCCAGAAGTATAGACATGAAAAAATACGACAGTTTAGAAGATGCGTGTTTGGAATGCAGAAGAGAAAAATGTTACTAGCAAATACAGCTCCTTCCCGAAGAGCTGTAATATTGTTCCTGATGGTCATTCTGTAGACATGAAATGAACATTTAAAGAGATTGGTTTGATAGACCATTCAGTGTTGTGAATTCAAATGAACATTTTATGTTTTCATTTTCTCAACAGTTCTCAACAGTAACTGTTGATATATAATATTTTCTATTTCTTTTCTGAACAACCTTTTAAAGTCACATAAATACCTAACTTCAGATACTTATCATCTGAATTGTTCTGGGGTGAGCTATGACTAAAAACTAGAACTGAATAAATGACCAGTTCAAATATTTTTTTCTGTCACTAATGGCCGCTATACACTATGGGATTTTTGTTTCTTTTAACTGTCTCTGTCCTTGGATATTTCCCCACTCTATAACATCCAAACACCCCAAAATGTGCTCTCCATGTGGACAGCTTGCTATTCAGCTTTARAAGTGATATGTGACATTAAAGATGAATGGTGGATATTTCTTGTGCCTAAAGGTTAGATGATGTTGCTTTTGCTTCTCTACTAGACAGCTGGTACTTACAAAGTCCTTTAAAATGCCATTGATGATTGGAGTATTTCAGACTACATCTTAAAGCCTTACTTTACCAATACACTTAATTTGTGTATGTCACTGGTTAGAACTTATGTAAGCTGTCAAGCTTACGAGTTAGTCTTGAAAAATTTTGAAATAGCCAGGTTGATATCTACATAGCCAAACCTGGCAATTTTCTAATTTGATTTCTCCTTTTTCATGGCTTCTAAGCATAATACTTTCCTCTCATTTTCATTCTTGCTTAATAAGAGGTTTTTCAGATGATTCTTTTAGTATTTCAAGCTGGGATTAGTGTATACCTACAGATCTGAATGTGTCTGGACTACTTATGTTCATGTTCTACTTATTAAAAACTAATAGTAAACTAAGCTGTAGTGCTGTGGAAGATGAGATCTGACTGCTTAAGCAGTTATACATGGCTTTATAAGGTTGGCTAGCTGTTTGATGCATTTCATTTTCAGCACAAATATGAAAAATAGGAGACTTATTCAATGCTACTATTTCAAAACTGTACTTATTCATTTCACTTGCTGAATATTTTCAACTGTTCAGCTAAATGTATCAGATTAGAGTATGAGAAAATATACTTCCAGACTGCAGACAGTCACCTCTGCAATTGTTTTGAAAGAACTGGAAAAGAAAGGAAGCATTTATTTCCTATTGGTCAAAAGAAGGTGACATTGCTTTGGCAAAGTATCCAGCTAAAATTCCTATCAGTTAAAAAAAAATTAATAATCTAGGACATCTTAGCTGCTTTACCCTAGAAACCCTTCTCAGCCCTGTTGAGAAGGACCTGGAGGTACTGGTGGGTGAAAAGCTGGACATGAGCTGGCAATGTGCGCTCGCAGCCCAGAAGGCCCAACYGTGTCCTGGGCTGCATCACCAGCAGTGTGGGCAGCAGGTCGAGGGAGGTGATTCTGCCCCTCTGCTCTGCTCTGGTGAGACCCCCCCCTGCAGTGCTACGTCCAGCTCTGGAGCCCTCAGCACAAGAAAGACATGGACCTGTTGGAGYGGGTCCAGAGGAGGCCACAAAAATGATCAGAAGGATGGAACACCTCTGCTATGAAGAAAGGCTGAGAGAGTTGGAGTTATTCAGCCTGGAGAAGAGAAGCCTTCGGGGAGACCTTATTGCGGCTTTTCAGTACTTAAAGGGGGCTTAAAAGAAAGATGGGGACAGACTTTTTAGCAGGGTCTGTTACGACAGGACAAAGGGGAATGGTTTTAAACTAAAAGAGGGTAGATTTAGACTAGATATAAGGAAGAATTTTTTTACAATGAGGGTGGTGAAACMCTGGCACAGGTTGCCCAGAGAGGTGGTAGATGCCCCATCCCTGGGAACATTCCAGGTCAGGTTGGACRGGGCTCTGAGCAACCTGATCTAGTTGAAGATGTCCCTGCCCACGGCAGGGGGGTTGGACTAGATGGCCTTTAAAGGTCCSTTCCAACCCAAACTATTCTATGATTCTAGGAAACTACCACCACCCCCAGTAAGATACTTCATATCTGTAGCGAACGGGAATTTTATTAAAAGAGGCTTTATTAGATAAACGTAGCACTGCACTGGGTAGTACATGTTTCTGAATTTCTAAGCAAACATAGCTAGTCTTTTAGTTGATCTGAGGAACTTCTCTCTGAGATGGTGCTTTTACATACGTTTTGCACTTTGTAAGAGCAGCCCGTTACATAGTGAGTATATGACAAGGAAGAGGTGAAGCAGAAACAAGGATTCAACAGTGAACAAGGCCCTTGCCAGAAGTCAGAAGAGTAAGAGCACTTTAGTGTAAATCAGCACTGTATAAGTATAATCTTATAATAAATAAGTTAGCAGTGTGAGAGACACTCTTGGAAATATCATCTGCTGGTGTCAAAGAGATACCCTTTGAAAATGACTTAAGCCTGAGCAACTTATTCCCCTGTGCAAGCTGATTAGTTTAGATTGGCATCTTTCTCCACTGTGTTGCCAATTTTGGCCAATTGCATAGCACATGCCAGCATTTTAGCTCCTGAAGTTAGATATTGACATTGATATATGAGAGCCTACTGGAGCTTTGAGTAGAATTATGAGATACTCATTTCACAAACACATTACTAATGCATACTGTGTTTTTCCTATCATTAAGAACTTCGAAATCGTTTCCTCACATAAATGGGGAAACAAATTATATATGATGTTATAAGCTGCAAATTTTCAGGATAAACTCATTTAGTTCTCTCTTCCTTATAAACTTTTCCACAATGTATTACTGTTCAGTGAGATCACTAATTTACTCTAGTCACAAGCATACCTACTGCTATTCCTGACACTAAAACCGAATTTCTAACTGCAGGGATAAGGACACATGGTATCTGTCTGGGGATAGCTGTTTCAGTCTTTCAAATTCAGTGAGATTTGAGGTGAAAAGATCCCTTCTTTTTTTGAGAACACAATACCAGGGTAGTCAAAAAACAGTGACCACTAGATTTTGGCACTTACAGCAAAGCCTAGACAGTGCTTTGGATCACTGACGAAGTCATGGGAGAGCATAGCTGTTAAGTTATTATTTTACACAAAAGTGCAAAATATTATAATTTATGGGCATATGGTGCAAACACTGTGACACTTTTGGTGTTGAAAACTACCCATGACAAATCAACCAGTGATGTACRTGAAAACCATTTATGTTTTTCTAAGTTCTACATGAAGGCTAAACTAAGAAGTACCTGTGTATCTAATTAATGTCCTTTTATAGATGGTAAATCCAGGAAAGAAGTACCTGGATGTTGATTAGCTGCCTAATCAGAAACATGGTTCTGATTTCTTCTACCATTTTTGCACTACCTCTTTAATGTTACTGAGGTTTTGATAAAGTCCATGATGTAATGTAGACCTTTAATTATGCAAAGATTAATGTAGTATTTCTGATGAGAGGGTAATTGAAAGAAATCTGAAAGAAATGGAGCATGCATGAGTTGAACTCCAAACTCCAGCTGTGTTAACTCTCTTCTCTACGTTAAATGGGAATTAGAGGATGAATGCGTCTTGGGTAAAGTTCATTCCTATACGGAGGGTCAGCATGAAACTTAAATGCCTTCAATTTTTTTTACGAGATTTTAACTACAGTGTAGGAAGCATAGTCTGTGTGAGGGGGGGTAAGTTTGGTTTCRTAAGGAACACATCTTTCAAAGGCTYTGAATTACTCAGTTTAGACCTGTTTCTTTAAAATAAGCAGGGAATTGAGTCACTAGTATATAAATATGTTCAGAGAAAGCTGAGGCTGCAACAGGGAAAGCTAGAGCGCCTGGGAAATGCCAAAGCATTTTCTGAGATCAGAAGTAGTCGTTTYGCAAACAAGATTGTTTATTGGCTGATTAGAAGGGTTATGCTGCAATGTGAACTCTTGGCAACCTGAACCACAGTGAATGAGGTTACATGCTACCAGTTGCCTTTTCCCTAGGATGGGGCATTATGAAATATTTGTCTTAGAGTTACGTGCATTTTTYCTCCATTTTCTTCTATCATGTGGATCAGCATAAGGAGTAAACCTTAAATTAGCCCACTGTGAAACAGACAGGTAGCTATAGTCATTGAAGAAGTCAACATTATAAACACCTAGTCTGTATTAGGTGGCTTGCTCCTTTTCCGAACCAATTCGGCGTCCAAAACCCCATGACTAGATGATCAGATCTGGTTGTGGAGTTTGCCCCCAACATCAACAGCTCTTTTGACCTTCCAAATACAGTCAACATCAATAGACTTTAGTGGGAGTAGAAAGGGGGTTTTGTTCCATTTAAGTTTCTACATCATGAATCTCCCYACCCTAAACTGCATACTTAGACCTATATTCCTATAGCATTATTACACTCCATACTATTAGTACATTAAATCCAGATAGACATGTACAATGTTTGTCAATTTTCTTGACCAGCAAAAGCAAACATCATCTTCCAACGCCAAAGTACTAGTGCCAACAGACACCATCTGTTTATGATAACGAGCTGTGCTTTCTTATCTGAGACCCATTAACCATAATAGTAATAATTCAGACAGCAAGCACATAAAAATAACCCTGCCTATTTCACTGTTATCTCACTATTTGACTGTTATCTTAAAAGGAATGTGGCTGAATGTTTCTCTCAGGTGTTGAGGTAGAGCAGCGGAGAACTGCGAGGTAAAAATGGTGAAGATCACATTAGAGACTTCAGTGAGAGTGATTTGATCTCGAATATTCTGGCTTGAATTTGTCAAGGGTTGTGAAAAGATGTTGCAAAACTGCTAACTGAGGAGAGCCTGGGTAGGAGATTTAGCTGTGTGAATGGTTAGAAACAGGCCTTTGGGATGATGTGTGAAATAGAATCTTCTAGATTAAGACATAACCTAAATATACAGACCTAGAAAGGAGATTCAATGACAAAAACCTTCTCCAGTTTGTTTCTGGTTTTAGGCTTGAATAAGAGGCAGGATGATAGTGTTGTCCTGAGCAATCAGAGGAAGAACTATAAGGGAGTGCTTTAGGGGAAGGATTTAAGAGCTCAGTTTTAGCTGTGCAGAGCTGTCAGCTACACGTCGAAAAGGTACCAGAGCTAGAGGTCGACATTTTAGTCTAAATGGAAAAGCAGGTGAAGAGAGTAAGATCTCTGAACTGTCAGCACTGAAGGGATTGCTGAACACGTATGAATGGTGTCACAGAGAAGGGGAAGAAACGAAGGTGTGGGGAAAAAAGGTTTCCCCAGAAACCTGGGATGGAGGGAATGAGACAGGACATGCTGCAAAAGTGATTACAGAAATCATAGTAAAATGACAGGAGTCATCACAGGAGCCAAGGGAAGCATCAGATTTCCAGGCATGTGATTAAATGAGTTGAAGGCAGCTGATAGGTCGGAAAGGATGAAGTTGAGAAGCAGTTTCAGTAGAAATAAAGTCTAGGCAGGGACTGTAGAGCTTTGAGATGAAAGGGAGAAGAGCTGGGGTGGTGCTTGAAGAGGCAGGTGGGGTAACAGGGAGAATCAAAAGCACGCTTATATTGTGAGAGAGAGAGAAGCTAGCCTTCAAGAGAKAAAAAACTAGCATTGGAAAAAGCATATTCATAATTAAAGCTGAACTAACTAGATTTAATGTGTAGTTTACTCGRAAAAGGCAAGGCGTATGTTAAGGTAGTAACATTCATTATATCTGTCAATATGATGTAAAATATACAAGCTTTTTTCAGGTCTGCACAGAAATCAACATATATTGCCCTTTATTTACAAGCTGTTGGTGAAMAGTCACTAGCTGCTTGAATTTGTGTGATATTTATAAATTTTGTGCTGACAGATTCCTCTGGTGAAGTTTCAGCTTATAGAGCRTACAGAAATTCAGTGCTACAGCTGCTGTTCATTCGTCACATACAAGCGCCTGTCCTTAGCAGGAAGACCTCCAGGGATCTCCTAAAGATTCAGAGTAGCTTTGCCAGTTCAAAAGCCAGCGTTATTTACTTTGGGTCAGGGTTGAACAAATGCCCTTTAATGATACTAAGCTTCATTGCATTCTGGAAATGCTATTTTTCAGATGGTCTGTGAGATCAGAGTCCTGAACTATTCGTTTTCACTACCTGAGGAGAACAAGTTGTTTATGAGAATTTAGTCCTAGTTGGAATCCCTAATCCAAATATATCCAAACTTTGGCAGTCGTGATCACAAATTTCCTATGTGGAAGTCTGGATCCTAATTTTGTGGCTAGGCCTTTTCTTTAAACCGCATGTTAAAAATCCACACGCCAAGCAATTCCAGATTTTGTCTTATTTGGAAATCTCAGTGCTGCTTCTCTCACTTCAGTGAGTCCCATCCATCASTCCCTCTATGGATCCTTACACTTGCTTAATTTGCTTTGCTTACCTTTGTTTAACAGAACTGAGGTCGTGCTGCAGGGGAAAGGACAGGCGGTTGCGTGCTATCCAGGTGCCTGCCTTGCTGCATAACCCAGCTGGACAGGCCCTTAGCTGGAAGAATTTAATATTGAAGTCAATTCAAATAATACCAAGATAATAACAAGAAACAAATAGATAAAGTAAAATAGTCTTGACAATAATTATATTAAACTTGATTTGCTCAAAAAGAAAAGCAGATAATTAAAAATGAGTAAAGAGCACAAGCCAGCATCTAATAATGACCATTATGTTACYGTTTATGCTGCGTGTGTCTGTGGTTGTGACAAAACTATTGATATTGCAGCATTTAACTGTATAAATGCAATATATATTAGACAAACATTTCCTGAGTGTTTGTGAGTTTTGATGTGTATGTTTGACTTGCATTTTTGTGATTTGATACAGCAGTTGTCTCTCCCAGGGTAGAGAGCATGAATTGTTCAATGCASTGTCGTGGTTTAACCCCGGTAGGCAGCTAAGCACCACGCACCTGCTCACTCGCCTACTCCCACCTGGTGAGGTGGGGGAGAGAATTGGAAGAGTAAAAGTGAGAAAGCTCCTTGGTTGAGATAAAGACAGTTTAATAGGGAAAGCAAAGGCCATGCACGCAAGCAAAGCAAAACAAGGAATTCATTCACCACTTCCCGTGGGCAGGCAGGTGTTCAGCCATCCCCAGGACAGCAGGGCTCCATCACGCGTAACGGTTACTCGGGAAGACAAACGCCATCACTCCGAACGTCCCCCCTTCCTYYTYCTTCCCCCAGCTCTATATGCTGAGCATGACGCCATATGGTGTGGGATGTCCCTTTGGTCAYTGGGGTCAGCTGTCCCGGCTGTGTCCCCTCCCAACTCCTTGTGCCCCCCCAGMCTGCTCRCTGGTGGGKTGGGGTGAGGAGCAGAAAAGGCCTTGACTGTGTGTAAGCCCTGCTCAGCAGTAACGAAAACATCYCTGTGTTRTCAACACTGTTTYCAGCACAAATCCAAACATAGCCCYGTGCTAGCTASTGTGAAGAAAATTAACTCTGTCCCAGCCAAAACCAGCACAACCAGTAAACCAACACTGTAAGGTCAGAAGCTGTATTTGTTTGAGAGGAGCCAGATCAAACTTAGCTATGTGTGTTGCTAATATTATTCTTACTATTCTTACGTGTTTTTATTGTGAAGCAGAATATTTGCAATTTACTAGCATCCAAACAAAACTGGAGGAAAGTGACCCATTAGGTACAGCTAATGTTACATTTGCTCCTGATCTCTGTTTTTCTGAATTCCTTTACTACCTTTTTATTATCAGGGTGCCCATCTAGAATGGGTAAAATTATTCATTGTGCCACCTTCACTTTATTTAAAAAAAAAATAGTCCACATAAGATTTATATTCCTGTAGCAACATTAATATGATATGCCAGCTCTTTTATTCCCTGGTATATTCACAAACTATAAGGCACTATAATTGTGTCATTTTAAAAAAAGATATTGTTTGTTTGCTCTTTGCTTGTCAGTGTGGGTGCACGCAAGGGAGTGACCTACTGGCATTTTACTTGTACTCTTGCACTAACATAAATGATCAAGGTGTCAAATGGGGAGAATCGGGTCCTGGCTCAAGATTTATGCTCAGACCTCCGCACTACAGCTTCCTGAATTGCACTACAAAGGTCTCTCAATGCCCCAGGTGACATTTYGGGGTTTCCTCTTGGAGATTTCTGTCTTCACAAATAATTGCTTCTGAACCCAGATAATTTATATTCAATTACTGACAAATGTGCATGCACTCAATCGGTAATTTGATTGGGGAAAAAACCAAAAAGTTAAAAGATACTGTGATCTGCATAGTAATAATTGCACACATTTCCCATCATTTAGGTCTGTAAGAACTCCTGACATTTGAAGCTGTCCTACCGAGTTGCCATGGCAACGAGAAAAAAGAAAACGTCAGATCTGAAGATTGCAGTTTACAGTTACTGTTCCTCACTACTAGGCCTCAGTTGCTCCAGATTCAGTTTAATTTGCAACCTCACTTAATCTGTCCAACTATACATTGGTCTTTGACAGCCTCTACCCTAACTTCCGTTTACTAAKGGATTCCTCTTGCAAGACGCAAGGTTTATGCGAATTTTCTCTGAATGTTAAAAGACCATGACATCTAAACTGGACCTTGGGGGAGCAGAAAACAGATTGACTCCATTTTTTTCTATCTGTTGACTTGTTGCTATTCAACTGTTCAGAAAATATTTTGTCTGTGGGTTAGTATTTGTATATGTATGAGTGTATGTATATATATATATATTTATATAGAGAGAAGAGTTATACGACAGGTTTAGCTTTTATAAAATATTCATCTGGAGTGTGCAATGGACAAAGCAGAATAATACAGCCACAGATGAATTGTAACTATTCTACCATGGCTAAACCTACTGTATTTGCTGTTTATAGTGTGGCCAGAAGGAGAGAGCCTATTGCAATCACACCACTACAACAGCCACTTTGTTGACACCAAATAAAGCAGGCCCAGGGCTCTGCAGCGTCACTTCTTGTACCTCAGGTTCAGCAAACAAGAAATACAAGTCCCCCTGGCTTGTTTGTGGTCTGAACTGCTTTCCTTACGCCCCAAATGGAATTTACAGGCCAGCGGGAGCACAGCGCTTCGCTCCCCATTTCAGTGGGAGCCGCGCTGGGAGGTTCTGCCAAGCTCTGATTTGGGAGAAAGCGGGAAGCAGCCAGCTGCCACCAGCGCTGTGTGGGGCACCATTTACRGCAACGGGAGTGCTGGGCCTGATTTTAAAGGGGCTAAAGTCAGCTTCCTTTATGTTCCTGCAGAAAATTATTTGCCGGGGCGGTTTACAAAATTTAAGTCTTTCGTCAGCTCCGCAGACACAGTTAAGTAGGTAGATGTCTGCGTGCGAGAAGCTGATTAGAACAGCAAAAGCAAAGTATTTCTCAGCAGCACTGGTCTCTCTCTCAGCCTCTATGCAGCTGTCATCACATACGTAAGCGCAAGGAGGAAAACAGATGCCCTGCTCTATAAATATATTCACACACACACATATATATAGTTTTGAATATATATATATACATACATACACATGTACACACAGTTTCCAGTTAAGAGTAACAAGAGCATTTCTTTGTGTGTGTAAACTTACCACACTTGTTTGCAGACATGGAAAAAAAGGGTGTTCGTTAGATATGAATATGAATCCTTTTTTATTCTGTGAGCATGTAAGGTTAAAAAAACCCTTCTAACTGTATCAAGATGATCATCTTGTTAATAAATTGTAAATGATCCATCAAAGCTCACACCAAATTTTTATAAAATTGACACAAAAAGTATACTAGACTGTGGCTTTTATTAGAGCTTGCCAGTAACTAGGGTAAGGTAAGTGTCTTAGAATATTTTAATAAACTTGCTTATTTAAAGTTTAAACAAGAAAGCTTCCTTATGCAATAGAACTTTGCAGCTGCATTCTTTAGTTAGCATTTTTACAGTACTTATGAGTCATACTGTATGTTGTCTTTACTACAGTGAGATTATGAGCATATCTTCCACACCACATATATGTTTCAATAGTAAAGCTTTTTGGAAGCATTAAAAAGTCCAAACATACATTTAGTTTTCCATAATGCTACACTAGATATTAAATGTGTGTTGGTGGTTAAAAATTGCTGTACAATAGCTTTTCTCTGACTTCCTGTATTGTACCAAATATGAAACAGGTTTTTGTTTTTGTTGTGTTTTTTTTTTTTTTAAATCAAAAGGAGTAATAACAACAGCAACAGAGGAAAAATTAGTTTGTGTTGTGAACTTCCCTAACGTCGCAGATTTCTTGATAAGATACAAGCTGCCTTCAGACTGGAACCTATTTTTCTCTTCCAGCTTAACTCCTGCAGTCCTGACCAAGTGAAGTCTCCCACTGACCGTGCTTCTCTTGCAGCGCGCTCTACRTGTTTCAGTTACCAAAGTGGTACTTTGAGGTTAGAGGGAGTTTCTGTTGAGCAAGGGCTTCAGGAGGGGGCTGTTAGGCAGCTGCAGGCATTTAAGCAGGAAAGTGCCTGATCTCAAACATTAACATGGGCATGCTTCTAGTTCTCTTTCTCTGCCCATGCCTTGTAATAATCCTATGCTGCTGCTTTATCATCAACAATCATGTCTTTTAAGAAAATATAGTTTTCGGGCAAATTTTTCAACAGGAAAAAAAATCAACAAATGCATAACACCACTGGATTTTCAACATGTATATTTAATGAATGCATCCAAATGCACCCAAAGATAAACTGCACCCTATGCTTTGATCTACAAAACCTCGATCTTGAATAAAAGAAATTATAATATCCTCCCCCACAAATACTCTTTTTCTGCTTGCTTTCTTCCTCTCTCTATCCAGCAAAACCCACCTCTGGAAAGACACCCATTGACATTAGTGTCATTTCTATCAAGTACCAGATAAAGCTACCCTTTTCTTGTTTAAACCAAGGCTCCCATAGCATCTGCTGGATCATTCCAAGGGCGTCCAAAATGAGGAACAAAGTAAAATCTCTTCTGCCTGGAACTACACTAACAGTGGGAAGACTCACTCTACCACTTTGTGCCCGAGGACAAGAGATCTTTCTTCTTGGATAATACTGCAACTTTTTGACATGTAGAGAGGTCAGTATCATAGCTGAAACKCTGAATCAAGACGCATCAAAGCCTTCATTCACCATTATCACTTTATTCCTGCACYTAGATTAAAGCCTCACAGCCTTTACGTGTGTCTCTAGGCTTCRGATGGAGCTAATCACTGGACTACCTAAGCATGCAAAGAGAAGATGAAGCTGCCATGTTAATGTTTCTCCCTCTCTGTACCTGAGAACAAAYCCCATTTAACAAGAGATTGTGGCACTGTCTGTAGTGTTATACAAGTGAGGAACCATATTAGAATCTGAGTTTTCCTACCTGAAGAAGATTTCAGCTCAGGCTCAAAAAAATGATGCCCATTTCCTGAAACAAAGGAGCAACAATAATTTATTAGTTTTTCCACAATATCATGAAACAGTAGAGAAGTTACAAAATTGGTTGCCATTTTTTTTTATAGTTAGTTATGTTTAGCTTTTGTTCAGCCAAGCTTGCTGTTTTTATAACATAGCACTTATTCCTACCTAGCTATTTTGGTCACTRCGACGTTTATTTCAGTCTACGTTTGTAGACATACTATGCTGTCTAGAGTCAGGCAGTGAASTTGTTGATTTTCGTTTTGTAACATGCATAAACTTCTTGTGCAAAAATCATTTCACTTGAAAAGAGTATCTGCTGTTAAAACACAAACTGGGTATAGCAGTTAATCAGTGAGGGGAGTTTATTAGCAAGACAAAGGTCTCATTTGGGGTGTACTTGCTAATTGAACCCTTGTGTGTACACCTCATGTGCTTYTACAATATGCCTATGTGCATTTATTAATGTAAATTTGTTCAGTAACTGTAGGTCTGAATATGAAAACGAAGGGAAACGAGCTGAATTTCCTACTGGGTATCAAGGAAAATTAGGTAGGAGTAGAACACTGGCTAATACACTTTCTGAGCCCTGTTCTCATCACGTTTACACTGGTGTAAATCAAAGAGCAACTCCATTACTAGAATTGTTTAAGATTCAGTTAGTCATTCTTAGATGAAATTTTTCATCTAAACCTCCCCGCATATTGCTTTTACTGGTCTGCTGTGAACAGTAAAGCAGCAATATTTGTCACAGGATTGTTGAGTGCTTATATATTACGGAAAGTCTGTCTTTTGTGACATACAGAGAAACCTACAGCTTAGATGCCTTCCACAGATGACTCGCTACCTTCACCGACCACTTCAATGTGTCTCTAAGGCACCCAGCATAGTTTGGTTTAGCCTTTATTTGAAATGACTGTGGCCTGTAGTCAAATAATTCGTCCTGGTCTCTCGCGTAGTAATTTAAGTTAGGGATCACTATAATRCAAACCTAATTTATTAAACTATGACTTACAATCAATTTGTAGGGCCCTAGCTAAATGTTTTATCACTACAAAAAGAAAARCATATGTTATATTAACAACTTTTACATCATTGGTCTTTCCTTTGCAAAGACCTCCTGTCTGAAATGCTGCGAAAGCTGCCAGTTTTCTTCTCAATTGCTATTAACACACTCAGCCACTTGAAACAGCAGAATTTTGTACACAAATAATTTTACATCACTGTCTAAAGGCTGTTTCTTTCTGAATGGATTTAATAATGTCTTATTTAATTAAAAAAAAACTCTAGAAGATAAATTATATTAAAGTCATATCAGCTTGAGAACACCAAGTCTAAGGCAAAACTCTGATCCTATCTTCCCTTTGTTGCATCTCTAGAAACYCTGTTGTCTGAGAGATACGCTGTCCAATGCTAACAAAAATATAAATAACTAAAATAGCWATTATTTTCTTTCAATTAACTCTGTGATCTATAATCTTTAGAATTAACATGCAAAGTACATGAGTAATTATCATTATAACTATTCCATTTAAAGCAGATATAGCTGACTATTTTACTGTGTAAATCACATAACCCACTGACTACACTGTTCTCTTGCCTCACATCAAGATATGCTATTTGAGTTTTATTTGTCCAAATGAAATGGATACACTCGTACATACTCTCAGTGGAMAGTTACTAGTTGCACAATTGCTATGTGTGTGTATATATGTAGATATATAGAGATATACACATACATATATAAATATATATATATAAAATATATGCAGATGGAGGGAGACTAATACAACATAGGGACTTGGAATAAGCAGTTTAATTCCATGAATTATGGATGATTACATGAGTTAAGGGACAGCATGGGTTATGTATGCCAAACCAGTCTGATTTAAAGAGAAGAAAAAAAGGCAAAAAAAMCCACACACTAAAACCCAGGCTTATCCCAACTCTCACGTTGTATTTACGCTACCTTTAGCTGCCCCTCTTAACACAAGTATATCATTTGAAGATATGCATAATTGTTTACTGACTCACTTTTCGTTGTCTACGTATCAGCAGGTCACCAGTAGTGGAAAGGGAAGGGTTTATAGCCAGGATTCTACATTACTGTGCTTTCAGTGGGACAGCTATTTGGGAAAGTTTCATCCACCCTTTGAACATTTCACTCCTCCTCTGCATCAGCAAATGACTGTATTCGATGACTYGGGGTTAAAATGAACGTAGTCTAAAGACAGGCTCTGTGTATGCACATGCACACGCACCCTGCCTGGGACTGTAGMATAAGAGCACATCTGGTGGACTGTGATGGTGAATTCAGTACAAACAAGCTGTGTTGTTACTGCCATTTCAGACAGAACCCTCCTGTAAAATCATATTTGCCCCATAACAAACTCTGTCTCTTTAAGTTACCACCAAGATTTTTTTTTTTTAATTATTATTTTCTTTCTTTTTTTAAAGTTCAAGCAAGGAGGAAAATATTTTGTTTGATTTTAAAGATACTTAATAATTCAGCTACTTTTCCAGTTGATCGTTCCTTTGGGCCCTAGTTGCTGAATTGCTTGCTGTTTCTGAGGTGTAAATAAACGTTTTGATTTATGACGTGGTTGCGAAGAAACTTGTAATTTATTTGTGAAATGCTCAAATAAAGGATGTATGGGCTTTTACCTTTTGTCTGGGTGTAGATCTTCCTGACGCAATACAGCCGGAAYGGAGGACTACAAAATGACCTTGAGACTGCCAAAGGGCTGGAATAGCCTGAGCTAAACACAAGAAACTCCCATATTGCTCTAAAGTAAAAAGTGATAAATTGCAGCCTTCATCGTCACCACGCCATGGTTATAGAATGAGAATCTGGAGGTTAGAGAGGTAAATAAGGTTTGACCACAGAAGAAAGCAGTAGCAGATTATTCAGCATCCATTCAGGTAACAGCAATGATTTGCCTYCTAAGGCCCCACTTCCATTACAGAGAGTTCCACTGAGCCACATCTGGGRCAGATGTCCCTGGGCTGGACTGTCTGCAGGAGCTTTAATGGATTTTTGTTGCCCTTCCTTTCTGCTTCACCTGGCCCCCTTCCCCACCTACCACCCTCAGTTCAGCTTATACAGAACAGACAGCCACAAAAAGTGAAGACTGTAAACAACGCAGAAACGGACTGCACAAATGCCAGTCAGCAAGGCCCGCCGTGGGCTGCCACAGGAGTGCATTTCTGTCACTGCTGTCATGGCCGATTACAAGATGGCTTTTAACAGCTAGTACTGCCATAGTCTGTAGGCATGGCTGATGTGCTCCCCCCTTGCACTTAACTCCGCCTTAGGATGTGCATGCAGATGTGGTCTGCTTGTTGCCCTGATTCAGAAAATCCTACTCCAAAATKTAGAGCCCTTATTGCCTTCAAGCCCAAACTGCTCTGGGCCAGGTTGCCCCCAAAAAGCTTGCACTGCTTCAATGCCCTTCTGTACCGGGAACTGCAGACTTCATTGACAAGGCTTATCACTTTAGCATGCTGTGTTCCCAGTAGCAGGACTTAAGGTTTGTAAGATACTACTTTCTTTTTTTCACTGAGCTCTCATCATCTGTGATTATGAGGGGAAAGGAAGTGTGGTGTGCTTTCCTGTGCTGAGAGCTGCTCCCAGACATTGCAGAAGGGCCCAGTAGGTGAAATAAATAAATAATCATTCTGGCCCAGAATGCAGGGCAGAAAGAAGAATAGAAGGCTAGGTAGAATGAAAATCCTGCAGGAAATTGGCACCAGAGCACTATGGCATTATGGCCTCTTTGCCAGAGAATTCTTTTTCCAGCACAAAGCTAGAGCCTGTTGGCTTCCTGAAATTCCTGCCAATTGKTTTTTTTTTAAGATCTTCTAGGAAGTTATCTAAAGTGACAGAGACACATAAAGAGAGAATAGCCCTGAAAATAGGCTTTTACTACATCTGAGAATAGAGGAAGCTGGGGGAGGGYGGGCAGCACTTGAAGGAAATATTTGAGTACAACCCACAGCAGCTTGCTTTCACCGAGACCCACCTCCAGCTTTTGCCTATTGTCTATGCTTTATCAGACTTTGAAGCTAAAGGGGGCTTTTTAATGTGGTCCGTAATAAGTAGAGGATGAAAGAGCATACGTGAAACTTGTGGTGTAATTGAGCAAAAGGTCATTACTTGAAAGCCACAGCAAAAAAAGTGTCACCTCCTTTGGTCTCAGTTGAGATCATTGTCCTAAACTAATGCTGTGCCTTGTATCTTCAAAGAGGTGTTTGAAACAGTACGAAGTTAAATCATAAGCAAGGAAATGTTAACAGAGACAGAAAATGCTGAATGGTTTTTAGCCGGGTAGAAGTTTTCTGTTGCCCTTTCAACCTTCTTCTCTCTCATCTAACACCACATGTTCTGGATTGCAGTCTGCTGTTACTCGGTAACTGCACGGGTCAATCCAGCTACATTTTTTCTCCAGCAATAGTAAATCAGAACAGCCCCTTCTGGCTTCAGTACAACCTTCTTACCTGCAGAAACGAAGCAAGGGTCATTGTTCCTGCTGTAAAACTATTGGGATGCTCTTCCTCAACTGCCACGCCTCTGGCCGGACTGTACTCACCCACCTCCCAGTGYCGGATGACCATCACTGTTCCTGTGGTTACAGCAGCAAGTAAGTTACTCTAGTCCAGTACACTTCAACATTATATGACAGTATATTCTATTACTTATGACTCTTTTTGCAACTAACTGTTTCCACATGCAATTGTGGGATACTCACCATCATTGCTGTGGCTGGATGGACTTTTTAATGACTAACTGTCCAAAACAAGAAAAGCAAAACCATTCACGCTACTTGTTTACTGCAAGGCATGCTGAAAAATCAGAATGTAAAATATAGCTGGACACTTATAATTAATGAATTGCTTGCGAACAGTGTTCTGCAATACAGTTACAATATTGGAGTAATTGATTTGGGAAGGGGGATGTTCATAAGCAGCTTTTTGTGGTACATTTAAAGAAAAACACAAAACTCTCACAGTATTGTCTTTTCAAACTGACCACATATATTTTTAGCAGAAGGATAATGAAACATAAGTAGACARTACTTATGGACTGGATTAAATCTTCATGTCACTAACAGGTTTATAAAATGTTAGCTTTTATAAATGTGTCCATTGTTGTTTACACYTGTTATCTTGCTTCATGCCAGCAGCCACTTGGGAGCAAATTTTATACTGGGCTAATTTTGCCATTCCAGTTATCTTGCCAACTTCACCCTTGCTGTAACTGATYTGCTGGGGACAGTGGTAAGAGAATGAGTCTAGCCTGCACTTGGAAACGACAGCAAATCAAATAGTGCCTCTTTGTACACAAATAAGTAAATAAAGAATCACATCAGCTGCGTCTCATTCTTTGTGCTATTTGATCAGCTGCGTTAAAGCAACAGTGCTGTAAAACACCTTCCAAGTGCCATACAACAGGGATTATAACCTGCCTTGGGGTTACAGCATGTATTATTGGCTTGGCCAGTACCAAGGCAGTTAGCCTTTGGGGGGATTTGAACACCTAGTTCCCACTAAAAAGCCAGAAGCCTAAGAGCTGAAACTTTTTTTCCCCCCAACCAACTGGTAAAATAATTATATAACTGTAAACTATTTCTTTTTTTTTAAAGTCACCATGAGMTAATATACACTAAAATGTTTCCTGTATCTCCAAGGTAACTTAATTGTCAGCTTTCATACTGAGCAAAACCAGCAAAACCTCTAGAGAACAGGTGCCCCAATTAACACTCAGCCTTTCGTATACTGGATTGCCAAAAAGAAAACGAACAAGATCGGGGATATTTAATTCATATGGGGATCATAGAGAACGTGACAGAGTCCACAGATAAAGCCAAGTCAAAATGATATATTGTAGTTATTAGAATAATTCTCGTTACGAGACAGTAAGTCTGAGGGAAAGATTTATACTTTTTGGTGCAATAAAATTCACACGTGCCAGCTGTGACTACTAGCTATATCATGTAAGAACTAGACCAGTGCTGGAAAGCGCAGTCATGGTGCCTGGCAAGTTTTGCCATTGTTTCTAATGGCAAAAATGGCATTAATCCATATGAAAATGACTTGCTCTTGGATCCTGCACAGAGAAGTCGAAACAATAATCGCTCTGGAGAGAAATCCTTTGAGCTGGGCAAAAAAGCCCTGTACCCTCAGCCCTGCCAAGGGCTTAGTGCAGCTGCTCGCCATCACACTGGCAGAGCTTACTGCAGGATTTTGACCTATGTGTACCCATCAAGCTGTGTCCTCTTGTGTCTGTACTCCCGTCAGACCGCAAAGCGCCCTCTTCTCACTCTGTTTCAGTGATAGGGACAGAACTGCAATATAAAGACAGAAACACAGAAACAGTCAGAGGGCACAGCTCAAAACCATCCCGGCAGCAGAGCCAGCCTTACTCCTGGCCACGCAGCCACCTCACGATGACCAAAGAGCCAGGGTGCAGAGGCACCTCCTGCCAGTACCTCCGGCAGGCACCAGCCTGAGCGCTGAGCCCTTCCCAGAGGAGGGACTACCGCCGCGGCCGCCCAGACGGAGGGCCGGGGAGGTCGGGTAGCCCCGTGGTCATGTGGCGGTTGAGCACTTGGATTCTGCCCCAGACTCCTGCCAGACGTTACACCTTTTATCAGTCCTGAGGTGCGTGTCAGGCCCCACACACGGCTGGGTTGCCAGTCAGCATTTGTACAAGAGGAGTAGACCTGCCCCCTCCCAGCAAATGAGACAACAGTGTTAAATGGAAGGATTTTTTTGGTTGGTTGGATGGTTGGTTGGTTTTCTCCTCCCCTCTTTCTCACTCAATTAAGACAGTTCTCATCATCTGGTTTCTGTGCCATTGACATCCAGTCATCGTTCTTGCACTGCTGCTCTAGCTTGGCACCTTATTAAAGAACCATCTTTTATCAGTTCTGTGATAAACCTACTTTTAATTGTAGTTGTCTGTCGTCATTTACACAACTTGTGGGCTGCAGTACTTTCTTGCACTCTTAATTTCTGTTCCTTGGCACTGTGTACTTTGTTCTTTAGCAAATGAACACTGAGTACCTGAAGCTAATGAAAGTGTGTGCCGTACACAACTCTGTCTTCTGGGGTTGAGTGGATGCAATCCAAGGCTTGCTTTCTTCAGTTCTTTCTTTCTCCAATTTTAAACAAAAGTCCTCTTGCTACTGCAGCTCTTCTTCGTCTCCTGTCCTGCTAAATAAGAGAGGGAGGCAGTACATGCATTTAAATGCCATTATTTAGTGAAGGTATAACTCATAACAAAGATAGATATACAGATGCAATAGATTCATTGTTCAAATCAAARCATTAAAATATGTGTGTATATATACAAATATAAACAGCTAAGGTGATGAGTTTCATTATCACACACACAAAATAATAGGCTATTTTTTTAATTGGTTATTAAACAGTGAATACTCATTAAAAGCTCAGTTCATTGGCAAAAAAATAGTACGATGCAATTAAACTGTACTACAGACTAATTAATATGGGAATTGGGGCAATTCAAATACCTTTAAAGAGACGGAAGTGGGGACAGTAGGCAGCACGGACTTGTACCAGGCATCTTTATTAGCCTAGCAGATGGATTTTCTGCTACTTTAGGGTTTTGCTGAGGGTTCTATTTTTGGTTTTAGTTTCAAAGGAAATCTGGGGAGAAAAAATGTTTGCTAATGTGGGTCTTCACAAAGTCTGGAAAAACACTCTTTTAAAAAAAAAGAGAATAGGCTCATGTATTACTTACCCCCATAACACAGTCAACTCTCACTTTGTTTCTGTAGAGACCTGCTCATGGCACTCTGTGTCTTTCCTTTACACAAATAAATTCTGAAATACCCTAAGACTTAATAATATAAAATTCTCAGCCTGCTTAGCTCCTCAGTCGTGTAGCATCTTTTCCCTATGGGAGATCCCTGTTAGTTTGTTCTTACCAAAGGCCGCTGTGTCAAGAACCATTCTTACAAGCTGTCCAATTTCTTGTGAGTCAGAAGACATTTACCAGTTATAAACCAGACTTTTATGAAAAGTATTTTGCTGCCTTTCTCATAATTGAAATGAAAGAAGGATGCCAAATCTCTAAGGAAACACCACTGAAGGAGCCTGCTAACCGCCTTTTCTTTTTTTAAGCACACAATCCAAAAGTTAACCTATTTAAAAATAGGATGTCACACGAGTAAGACTGAAAACTTGCCACGCACTTTTGATAGTACTAGCATCACACAAATAATAGTTAAGTAGCAGAGGGCCCTGTTGCAGAGACTTGCTAAAAACAGTTGTTTACACCGAAATCCAGAATGGRCTTCAGACTAAAAGCCAAACTAAAGTTTGATGATGCTATTGGTGCTCATGAGCTGTTTCCTTAGAAGTCTGAGTCTTGTTATATACCTTGGTGGGGACGTCACAAGCCAGTCTACTCCGGTTTCTGCCCTTTGGAGGTCACTCTCTCATTACACAACACAACTTTACTGTTTACTGTTCCAACCAGAAGGAAAGCATAGGTCTAAGACGTTCTTAGCGTCTGATGTTTGACTGACCTAAGATTTTGGAAATCCAATTGGCTTACTCCCTATTGCTTTACACCTTGTACGTATTTATACAACTGGTGCATTTACACCAACGCATAAGACTATAAATCAGATCAGCTTTGATTCACTAGTATTTTCCTCCCAGTTTGTAGAATTGTAAATTACGCTGCAGGATGACAAACACTGATCTGCCTGTTAGATCATTGTGTTATATAGCTGTGTTATGAAGCAAAACCCATTCACAGATAGTCATTCATTTGAGAGAGATGTCACTGGCCTAACACAATGGGCTTCTTTCAAGCCCTCCCTTGTATTTCATTCTGTTATTTCTCTGTTAATAAATAAATAAAATCCCCATTGGTTTATGGCTGTACGAGATGAAAGAACTCTTTTTCTCATGTCAACATTGTGTAGTGCCGATGGAGCCTGGCAAGAGTCGAATCCTGGCTCAGACTTCTGTTCTGTTTCCGTTATTAGCATTTTGCCTGGCTGTCCCTGCCAAAGTCTCCTGGACATTTCTGAACTCTGTGAATTGTTGCAAATATTGCAACGTCCAAGTGTGAAATGAACTGCATGGAAACTCCTGGGAACCTGTTAACAGTGTATTAACAACAACCTCAGGTTCACAGGAAACAACAGGCACCTGTTCAATGGGGAACATGTTCTTAAACTGACACTCAATTATCACTGCATATTTTAGCATCATTTTTGCACCTTATCTAAGACCTACCACGAGCCTTGAAAGCATGTTTACTAATTTAAAACCAGTCTTCACAAACTAAGATGAAAATGAGAATATGAAGAACTGGAGTACCAAATAGCTTCGCATTTTAAAAGGATTCTAGAAAAACCTCTTATTTGTTGCAATTCTGGTTTACTGGAATGTGAACTGAGATGACAATTTATATAAGCCAGGTGCTTAATCTTAATAATTACATCTGAGGTATTATAATCACGTAAGAAAGATTTGCTTTTTTTAAAAAAATAAGAAATTAAGCTGAACAAAGAAAATGGTAAATAGTACTCCAGAAAACCTTTCGTGTAAGAGTGGAATACCTTAAACATTTAATAATTATAGTCAACATTTTCAGACTGGGAAGCTAAAACTTAATGTCTAAAAGTATTTAAAAAGTGTTACATGTTTTAAACCATTACCTGCATTATAAATAAATTTGTATTATCAATAGCCTCCTATAAAATTAAAAGGTGTTTGTATTCATTTAGTGGCCCAGGAATGACGTGCAGCCCTAAAAAAAAAAAAAAAAAAAAAAAAAAAGCTCTTACTCGTACACACAATATGGGAGCTCTGAAGGAACACTTTTTGAAGGAACACATTTTCTGGATTGCATTAATGCAGAACAACTCTCACTCTGGAGAAGTTTCACGCACTCATCGGGAGCTGACGCAAGGTCTGCAATTTGACCACTTTTATGCATACCTTCACATCCGCGGAGCCCCTGCGATCATCCCGTAAGGCAGTGTATCCTCCCTGTAAGAAGCCGCTCTTGAACRGAAGAAGGAATTACGCTGAAATGCAGCAGCCTCTCCAGCCTGCTGCCATACGGACAGACCAAAGTCTGTCAACGAATGGCTCCCAGGGGACGAGCGGTGTACTGCGGCTGTGGACAAGCCTAGATAGCAAACTGTTTATTAACATCCCGGTAAATCAATCGGCCAGAGAGTTGTTCATTCATTATAGTCTATGGGCCTGTCACTTGCGCAAGTCTTATCTACCTACAGATTAGTTTTTCCTTCCTGTCCACTTGATAGGTTTGTCACCCAAACTCAGCTGTCTTCTTCAGAGCTTATTTACACTTTTTATAATTCCTCTAGCCTGACCCAAACTGTCTCTGAATAATGGCTAATGATTAATGTCCYATTAACCATGGTCTTACTCCTGAATATTTAACTGCTTTGACAGTAGGATGCTGTTTTTCCATTTTATGATAATACTAGACAAAATTAACTTCTGAATGGAATCTAGAAGCTTCAAGATTGACATGTCTTTCTAGTCACAAACAGCTGTACTTAATCTTAAATCCTATCCTTCACATCCTTCAAGACCGGGACAAAAAATTATTTCAAGTAATGAGCATTCCTAAGGATGGGGAAGTGAGAGGGATAATTTGCCACCACATGACTGAGTGAATAACATTGAATACTTGATATCTGAATTATTGTCTCTGGTATGCTACACAGAAATATCCATGTCTAAAAATATTTTTTAAGAGATTGCTTAAATAACAATTGAGAGATATGCACACACACACMCCCCATATATAAATGTATATACACCATATATGTATGGTTTATTTCAAATTAAGCTTCTAAGCAACGAGCAAAAAAGCCAGATAATGGATCCAGGTAATTTGCCTCATAAACAGSCAGGTTAAATTATAAATATATGTCACTCTTTATCATGCCCAAAAATATTATTGAAAATAACGTCTGAGCTATTACTCAGGATGTTTCCTCCTATTCCAGCAAAAAACKATACCATTATATCAACAATGCAAGAAATGCTGAAACTGCACTTAAGTAAAGTCTTTCTTCCATCACAGCTAGGAACAGCTTTTAGCAGGGAGCTGTTAYGGCCATCAAATATTAGGATAATCTACAAGAGTTCTCCTCTGCTGACGTTAGGCCTTAGGTACGGCAGTTGCATGTACAGACAGACATGTTCATATGAGAGAGAGAAGAAATCTTTTTTCCTTCGCTTCTGAGAGGGAGACTTTTTAATAAAATACTGCTTCGTCTCTGTCAACTTACACTTACCCACACCTAACAGTGAATGTTTGCAGATACCACATTCTGTATAACGTGATAAGAAATTCTGGCTGACACACATAATAAACCAGGAATAGTTTTAAGGACATGCTTTACATCTTGTAACAGATGTAAGGGACTGTGTTTGGGAGTGTAATTAGTCCCACAACAAAGATATCTTTCCTTCAGTAATGACTATCAACGTGCAATTTGGAACCTACAGGCTAAAAATACATAGCTTGGTCTCTAGAGTTTTGTTCATAAGGGACTTCTATTCTGCTGGGCACAGGAAAGATCTAGAAACTCATATACACATATACCAGTAGACTGCACATTTTTGCTGATACATTCCTCTCTGATTTTTCTTCCCCTAATCTTCTTGGACTTCCCCCTCTCCCCCCACAAGTCATGCTCTGATAATTCWTTCCTGCTTTCCTGTTAGCATTTCGGAATCTGCATTCAGGCAAGTCACACTGACACCAACACCAGATTTATGAGGGGAAAATGTGTTCGCTTTACTGCTAATTACCATTAGTTGCCATTGTTTCCCGTGTTAAATAACTTGTATTATCATCCCTGCCTCGCTGCATGCTTGATCTCTTACCTCTATTACTCATCCTCTGTTAACTTCTATCTCCACCTCATTTCTGGTTATGTCTTTGATGGACCAAGTGATTATTTTTCAGCCAATGATCCAATTCATGCATAAAATAAAATATCCCCAAAATCATTCACGATTGCCTTCATTTCAAATAGCTTAATCTGTCACTTCCGGATGGTGTTTTCTAATGGAGCATCTCATTTTCTCCTTTCTTCTCACTTCTTTGCAGTCACACCAGTTGTAATCTAACAATGAATGAGATAGATAGATTGATTAAATGGTTGAGTTACGTACGAAACAGTCCCAACTGGAAAAACATTTAACGGTGTTTAAATATTATACTGTTGTACATGCTACCTGAAAAATGAGCATGACTAACACAGCRGTCAAAGCCCTTTGAAAATGCCTTTCTGGGCAGAATTGTGCAGGTTTACTGACATATATTTTGTCATGGAAGCTCTAAKTAAGCCTGTCTAATTACTTCTCTTACAAGGGTTTCAGGTTGAGCATATAAATTCTTGAGGACATTATCTGCTGTAGATGTAGAAGTGTCCTGTAGAATAGTAGGGAGGAAAGATCTGTAGGGAAAGTTAATACTTTTTATTAGACCTTATGAGATAATTGGGAAAATGGACAAGCTTTTGGACGCATAGGACCTTTCCTAAATATCAATGAAGAATGATTTTACTGTACGTCCAAAAGAATGTCCATTTTTTTCTTACTCACTTGTCTCAGCTGGTCAGATARAAGTGTTACAAACCTTTCCTGCCTCATATCCTTCTATCTTTGAAACCATTGCTACATCTAAAGCATATCCAATGAAGAAAAGTATCTATCATCTGATGAACAGACTTCTCTTTGGTTGGGTCTGTTTGTGGCAAACTAAAAAAGAACTAAAGGAAATTAAACAGCTTCTACTCCCATATCRCCTTGCCCTGGGAAATCTTTAATTCTTTTCTGCAGAATGGAACAGCTCTGGCAAGCAATATCTCCCCCAAAATTGCCATAAATTGGTGATGAGGGCACACTGCTGTGAAATGCTAGACGTTAGGTGCTAGATGCTTATATACTCCCAGGGAAAGAAAGAAATGCAGTCTTTATTTTCTCACTTTGAAGGACCCTCTCCTTCATCCACTGGGTATCTTTTATACTGTTTGGTCTATAGGTAGGCTCTGAGGACACCTGCAATGCAGCTCTTGCTCAGCCTTGCCAAGAATGAAGGCCTTCCAGGCATGACTTAAAAAAAAAAAAAAAAAAAAAAACAACAAAAAACTGTCAGTGCTTGAGGAATTTTAACCAAGAAAGAGGTGACAGCTATAGACTGCAGCAGCTGAGAAGTATCTGTCTTTACTGCAAGTTTGGACCCAATTGCCATAAAAACATGACATCACTTTCCATGGATCTGCACAAGATTATGGAGAGTTGTCCTCTATGTAACTCCACTTTTAAGTGCAAGTGGTATTGAGTTTGAGGTACGAGTYACCAAGAATAAGCTTATTATCTTTTACGTGCTATTGTTCACAGTAATGCTGCCACCATGCTTTCCTGTGCATCTCACCAAGTCTAGAATTTTGATTTGCATTTATTTGATCAGTTGAAGTGGTCAAACCAGGGTTACAAATACAGTACTTAATGTAAGAAATATGGGGAGGAGAAATCAGAGTCCAAAATAAATTCCACTTTGCAAATTCACATRCTAATTTAAATTAGGGAAAAAGGCCATAACCCTATTCTCAGGGGTTCAGTTGGGAACAAGATTGGGCTGCAGGTAGAATTTAATTACCACATACCTTTAAACGGTTATTGCTTGAAAGGCTGGTGCYGGAATCACAGTTAGGTTCCTACTTTATACKAAAAAACAAACAAACAAACAAACAACAGAACACAAAAAACCCCCACCAACACCCACACACAAAGGATTACAGCAATGTCTGTAAAGTGCATCCATTTAGTAGCAAAAGGCTTTTGTTGTACATAGTTACTATAATTTAGTCTSTGTTCTTACCTGAGTGTAGCCATTGCAGCTGTTTTGCCGCGGCCTTGGCTTTTCTAATTTAAWTGCCTTTCTTGGAACTTTAATTTGTTGGGGAAAAACAGAATATTTGCAAAATACACCGTATTCTGATCAAACTGATAACACAGCCACAGATTTCCAAGTTCTAAACATATTCAGCATTTGTGTTCTTTTTAGTGTAGAAACATAAAGAAATAGTTCCATGACATAAAGCTTGATGAAAGTGGCAATTAAAAAGGAATCGATCTGATACATCCTGTTCTTCACATTACCATGCTCTGTAAAATGTAAATCTCTATCTCTATCGCTAAAGCTTTCGTTTCCCATCTTGATTAGGCAAATATTGAAAACAATAATCATTTTTCACTGAAGTGAGCCTTTAATATGGAGTAGAAAGAGTGCACTGTGGATATTACATTTTCCACAGAAGACTGGCTTTCACATTAGTGTTTGCTATTAACGTATTTCATGTCACTCCATCATACTGTCTTTCACTCAAATCCTACATTTGTTGGAGCAGATGGAAAGTTAGTTTAAATTAATTGAAAGCATGCTGTGCGCAGCTTGTGGTACCAAGAACACGCAAAGAAGAAAGGAAGATACATCAATTTCCTTTCTAACACACCTATAACTGTGAGAAGAGATCTCTTAAGAAACCATCAAGATATTATGCTTCTTTTTTCCTTTTTTTTTTTTTTTCCTGAGAAAGCTATATTGTTTTGTTTTTAACAAGAGGAGGAGGAGGAAGTGAAATTGGCTGGATACACTCTATTTGAAAAATAAATTCTGCCTGGGATGGATCATAATATAGTGACACAGAGAAAGCTAACACTTATTGCTTTGTTTCTTATCTACAGTTCTTAGAAATATTGACAAGTTTGAAGGCTAATTACCTCCTCACCTYTTTTAGTTAATACTTATTCCTGTATCTGGATCCTCAGCTTTTCTTCTGTCATCACTGAAAATCCAGTTGTCTTCTCTGAACCAACAGCCAATGTTATTAATGCCTGCATCATTTGTTTACCTGAAACCAAGATGGGCAAACTCCTCTGCTTCTTTAGAGTGATCAGTACATGGCCATTCTTCAGTACCTTCACAGTTAAAACCAGCTTCAAAACTGTCACAGTATAAATTGTTTAATGAACAGTGGCTTTTTGACCAAGCAATAATGGAAAGWTTTATTAATTTATTAATTTGGTCCTTTAAAAAAACAAACAAACAAAAAAACCCAAAAAAACCCCCACACAACAAAATATTCCAAGTATTTGTTTCATAGTGGTGTAAAAAGTGAGGGTGGGAGGGGGCAGGTATCGGGAGGGGAAATGGTTCTAAGATGGATGGCATCTGTTTGGTTTGTATGCTATGTTCTGCTAAAAAGGCTGCAGTGGGGCAGATGGGAGGAAGGCTTTGTATTTACATCTATTTGGCCCAGGCCAAGGTGAGACCCTCTGGCACGAACAGGAGTTGTTACTTCTTGTAAAGCAACTGAAAGTGCAGAAATCAATGAGGAAAAGCAGATTCTGGAGTACAAGGAGGGAAAACCATGCAGAAAACAAGAAACCTGCAACACAAGTCTGTTGGTCTTGGTAGGGAGCAGATGCAAAGTTAAGCTTTAGAAAGAAGAAAGCGCCATGTCCCAGAGGGACTTAAAGTAGAACTTGCTGCGAACAAGAAATGCACTGAAGTTTCTTGGACTAAGACAGACCTCAAGGCTCCTACATGAAAATAGCAGAAAGATGAGAGATCTGTCATTTTGATCTGTCTTGCTGAGTTTTCTCTGTTTCAAATGTTGCTCTGTTCTCGTTTGCATCCAGATAAAAGCTGGCTTTTGAGTTTTAGATCCCTTTTGCTAACCTTGGTGTCTCTTTCTTACACATCTCATCTCTTTGGTGTCTCAACATTGGCCACAGTTTCCTTTTCTTCTCCAAAAAGGTCAAAAGCGAAGAACAGGGGGGAAAACATTTTTTACATTTGCACTTTCATTCTTGAAGAACTCTAAGGTTGAAGTGGAACAAAATTAAAACACTATGTTTTGCTTTTAGAAAAGTCAAAAATTTATCTGAAAAAGTTCAAAGAAACCAAATACATCCCACATTTTTGCCTGAATTAGTAAGGTTATTTTACATTTACCTCTGGGGTAAAGGTTATTTTATATTAAGGCATTTCTCCCCTCCCCATTCTAACTGTAAATATCAAACCTGAGTTGTTGGGGGCCTTATTTCTGCTAGTCGCTGAACACATTGACCATCTCTACTCCTTGCAGATCAAATACAACTCTAGCAACTGCAAATGAAAAAGACAAAATAATCTTTCCCGATCCTACCTGTCTGGCTTCATCTCCCTTCTTTCCAGAGAGCCTTCAAACATTGCAGCTTAGCCTATCTTCCTTTTTTCATGATCTGATGACATCACTTATCCTCCACAAATATTTACTTCTTGTATTAGATATCCCTGAAATTCAATTGTACTCTTGCAAGACTTTACAAATTTTTTGCCTCATTTACTTTATTTCTTCCACAGCTATCTCTATACCTCCTTGCTCTTCCCGAGACTTTTATTTAAATTACTTCCTTATTATTTTTATCCACTTTCAGTTTTGTCCTTTAAACTATAGTGCCTGCAGAATTTTCTTTTCACTTTTTTTCTACATGGTACAGATTCTTTATGACAACCCGAGCCAGCATTTCTTCCTGGGGCCTTATCCCAGCCTGTATCACAAGTCTTTCCTTGTCCTATTTAATTCACAGCAAAGATACGCTTCTTCCTGCATGCCAAACTCCTTGATTCATAAGCGAGTTGCATAAGCATAACGCAAGGGAAAATTTGGCTCTGAGATCGTAACTTCTCTTGAGCACATGACAGGTGTCTTAGTTCATACTAACAAAGCTCTTTGGAAATTCAGAGGATTGTGCAGGTAATCATTGTTTGATTAATAATTTACAATACCAACAGGACAGAAATGAAAATTGGAGAATGACAATCTCAAAGCAGCTGTATGCCTGTCAAGTATGTAAATTTTTTACCCTTCTTCCTCTGTTGGGGCACTGCTTAACCCCATGCTGAGTTGCCTTTCTAGAACATAACCCCTACAACATTCATGAATAATTAGATAGTCATAAAGAAACAAGGAATGAGTGAGAATTAGCTTCCCACATCCTAGTGTCACTTGAAGATTAATTTGCCTAAAAACTAATTAGCTGACATACAACAAGCACAGAACCCCAAATGAAATGACAAAAAAAAAAAAAAAAAAAAAAAAAAACCAAACCACCACAAAAAAAACCCACCAAACCTTAAAACAGAATTTTCCATCTCTGAATCTATATACAAGCAAGCTTAGTGCTTCTGGAAAAAGCTACTAGATTAAATCCCCAAAGTGTATTTTTTCTAAAGAGTAAATGAAACCATGATGCACCTGGGATTAAATCCTTCAGCCCTTTCACTGACATCTGCAAGAAAAGTAAACGTCATTACACAAAACTCTTTCTGAAGATAAAAGTATAATCTAGTTTTAAGATTACAGGGGGTTTAGATAGCTGTGGGCATGTGGAGCCATTTCACTGAGTTTGCCACTTAATGTCAGCCAGAGCTTAATAGCAGCCAAGTCATTAGTTAGTGCTAGTTATTGAGAAGAGTAAGTGAAGTCAGCAGCTGTGTCACAGAGCCAACGATGTAATTAGCACCTTAGTTTGGAGGCGATTCTTTCCTCGTCAGGGGGAGAAAATTAGGCACTAGGGAAGTTCCCTGCATAGAAGGATTTATTCCTAAGGCTGTGAACCAGGGCTGGGCACAAATGCCAAATTTGCTGAAAGTTGAGAGGAAAAGGGATGAGTAGAATCCAAAACACTAATTAGGAGAATAAGAGTTTTATGGCTGGCTGGGTTTTTAATAGTTATTGGAGGRTAAACCAAGACTAATAATCTGAGATAGACTCTAGTTAAAGTGGTGGTGAATGCTTCCGACATTTCTCAAATCTCACCCAGGATACGTCAGAGGTTGGCTGAAGTTTAAGAAACTGCTTCCCARTACAGGAGCCACTTCAAGGAAGCAAAGAGAACGCAGGCCATTTTCAAGCTCAGGGATAYACAAAAAACTTCAATATTTTAATTTTCTTCAGTGAACTCTTCCATATCAGCGTCATAAAGTTATACAAAACACTCTAYTGATGTTGAGTATTAACTGGGAATATTTTTTTTTTTTTAAACAGAGGAAGAGTGAAGTACATTTTCGTACTAAGGTTTTGATTATAAATTCATCTTGTCAGATTTTTTTATAAGACAACCCTTCTAATATCACTCCTGTATTGACTCAAATAACTAATGTCAACCACCTACAAAAAAGGAAATTCGGTCTTTCCTTCAAAAAGACAGGGAATCTAGAGCTTCCCTATGCACAGTGTTTGTCTTATGGTTAAAGATTTTTATTTTTTTCCTAATTTCTCTGTGTTTAACTAGCAATTAGTTCCTGTTATCTCTTTTCTTAGCAAAAGCACCTTTTTGTATCTGCTGTGCTTTCCCCCCACTRAATTATTTCTACATGGTAACTGAATTTGTTGTCAGTCATCTTTACATGCTACTTATCACCTTTATTTCTCTCCAGTCCTCAAAAATTTTAGATCCTTTTTTTTCTATTGTCTCTAAACTTGCCATAAACCTAAAGAAACAACAAAGACACTAGAACTACACTGGGTTCTTTGGTATTAATCTCAGCTGTGCTGAATTCCAGAGTGAATCCAGCTCCATCCAAGGCAGAATTCCCCACTTTCAATTTTACAACAAAAATATGCAGCTATGCAAAGATTACTTTATTGTGGTCAAATGCAGCCAAGCCTCCGAATTCAACAAAATTGAGTATATGACCACAACAAAAGAGCGGATGGGGAAGAGGGAACCTATGAGAGAACAAGCTTGGTATTAGCAGTTCAGATGTTTGCCATTGATTTTATTTTTCTCTGGAGCTATTAGGAGAACATATAATGTGTTTAGCTGCCTTTTGGTGAAATATTAACAGCTGGAAACACAGGGAGTGAACCGCCATCTTGCAGCCAGCTGGCACTCGACAGTTCACCAGTGGTCCATGGAGTGAAATTTTGGAACCTCTGTTCTGTACAATTGCTGTTATATATTAGCTCTGTAGTTACATGAGGTCTTTTCAGCAGAGAAGAGGCTATCTGATGCAATTCAACATCACAACTATAGTAAGGTGAATGAGGAAAATTGATAAATGCTGCTGCCTTATCCAAAGAGATCAGCGGTTTCAAGTCCTGACAAATTTTGCACTTGCCAGGGTAAAAGGTTTGCATTTCTAAGTGCCCCTGAGAGGCTGGGAGATTGTACAATATGCAATCATCTTCCACCATCTCCCTAAACCATCTAGTTCTGGATACACRCAACTGGTTTTATCTGTGAAATCAGTGGGACTTCCTGCCAAATATGGTAAGAATTTTCATGTCAAATGTCCCTGAGTAAAGTTAGGAACAAATGTTCAATTAAATTGTGCATTAAATCCTTCTCTTTTAATATCAGCCCTGCGCAAATGATTTGCCTTTCTGTTTATTAAAAAAATGCCAGAAGTTTTAGCATGCATCCCCTGTGTGTGGGGGGGCTCAAATGTTATGAGCTCTGTCTGCATATTATGTTAATTGAATCTATCTCATCTTTATGAAACATACCACACACCTCCAAGGATAGGTGCAATTAGCAATTTTAAATTTGCTTTTTTAAAAAAGAAAAAAAGAGAACAACATAGAGGAGGAAAGACTGCTGTGAAACTGCCACTAATGAAACAAAGGTGAGACTACAAGAACAGGAAGATATCACGAAAATATATTTACCTACTTCTTTGAAGGCAGTTACCTTCCTGTTTTTCCTCAAGAAAATTACAGCAACTTGCTATCAATGAGGTGGTTACATCTGAACAAGCTTGACAAAATCATGAGCAGAGATAAGCTTCTCCCTAACTTCTCTCCTGAAGTTCTTTTCTCTCTCTTTTTTATTTTTTCCTCAAAAATAAATTCAGAGAATCTAAAACATTTCCAGAGAACTGAGGTCTGGAAAGGGAACATGTTGCTTTGCAGGTTCAATGCCACCCAGATCAGCCTGTACCTAAGCGTGAAAGAGATCTGGCTGAACAGYCAGTCCACAGCTGTCACTCGCCAGGACACCAAAGCCTCAGATGACCTCATCAAAATTGATGGTAAAATGGCATAATGAAAAGATAAAGACTTACCATAAAAACAGGAATGTTACAGATTACTCCTACAGATCACTGAATTTCTGCAAACATAGTGCATTCTTGAGGACTTCAACAAATATTCTCCATAGACCTTTTCTCTCTTTGAACCTCTTATATTTATATTTCTTGTAAACAGGTAGCTCAGTGTTAGAAAAATCATCGTAAACAAAGGGTCATATTCTGAAAAAAATTCGCCTTTTGCCCATTTTGTGTTTTGTTTCTGTCAGCTTTAAAAAAATACAAATAATAAAAAGGGAATGGCTATCAGAGCAATGGGCACTTCAGCTTGTTGGTATAAGCTAATTTCATCTTCAAGCTGAAAAGTAAAGGGTACAAAACAYGAGATCCTATGAATCACCTTTAGCCATTTTGTGAGGAAAAATAACAACAGGTGATTGAGTAGCCAGTCAAAATAGCTTGAAACCAGAGTGCCAGATGCCTATAACAGCTCACTTATAAATGACCTGCAAATCAAAACTTACCATCAAAGAATAGTAGCTAATAGTTTGAGCATTTAAAGTATCTAACCAGACTAAAGTCTATCTCTGGATCYGCCACCTGTAACTAACATGTGTTCAACGTTATTCTAGTTTCATTATTAAATAGTTCCTTTTTTCTTAAAAAAAAAACCTCAAACAATTCATGCACAGAGGGAGGGGGAGGGTAAGTAAAATTTTTTAATACATTATTCATTAGAAATTACTCTAACAGTTTTATATTCAGCCTAGTAATATCTTTGCTTCAGGCAGAGATAACTCACCAAGTCTTTCCAAATTAGATGTGATATAATACCTTCTTTGACATTGTCGGTACAGTCCTGTACAGTACATGCAAATGAAAATGGTGCAGTGCTACACAAGGTACTATATAAAAATCCAACATAAGGAAACAGGGCTAGAGCAGTTATCCTCCAGGAACAGAGACTAATCTTTGGGGGAATTAGCTCAGGCCATTGCTGTCAGGGTGCTCTGCCGCTGAGTTACATCAGTAACCATAATTCATTTTTTAATGGCTGGAGACCTATACTGTAATTCCGCACTAAAGTCTATCCTAAAATTTATTAAGGAAGTTTCAGTGTGTTGGAGCTATATATCTAGATGAGATCTAATCTTCATTAACTCTCAGGAGGTACAGCTGCCGGAGAGCATTGATGCTAAACCCTCAAAGCACTGTGTAGACTCRCTACACATGTTTACTTACCTTGCCCAGGGTCCTGATCCTGCCACGTATGTTGGTGTCCAACTTCAGACAATTGAGGAGAGACCTCAGATGCTCAGTGGGCACACTCAGACCCTTCAGGGACAAGCTCTATCCCAATCCTATCTGAAGACAGCTCATGGTTACAAATGAACATTTTAAAAAGAAATATAACRTCTCTTTACTGAGGTGCTCAGAAAAGCTTCATAAACCCTAACTGCTTTTAGGTGAGATTGTGCAAGCTTATTAAAAAGAGATGGTACATGTTTGCAGTAGCAGGAGACATTAAAGAAGGACTCGGGAAGGCCCTTCTAGTTGTTATATTCAAAAACTTGCCATGGGCAAAAAGGAAAAACCAACTCATACAAGGATGCAAGAATGCAAGAATTTATTGCTACTCCAATTAAAATCAAGCAAAAGACATTACTATCCCAGTTAAAATGTCACCTGCACAACAATACAAGTTGTTTGATTAAAGGAGAAAGGAGAAAGTATTAATAACGCAACTAAAACTGTAACATCTAGAGTATGCTACCTAATATCTGTCCCTGTTATTTGAGGTTTCTCCCCCCTCAGGGGTCACCACCCATAGTTTCCTGGTGCTGCTAGCCATACATGCCTCGGGGAAGAATTTGGGGTTGGGGTGTGGTTTTAGCACCCCACCCATGCTCCTGCCAGGAGATCAGTGTCGATGGTGCTGCTTTGAGGTCGGCTTATGATAATTTTGATTTTGTTGCCTGTCAACACTTTTCTCTCCTGATGATCAGCAATTTCACGTTATACTACAATTTTTTGCTCACTGGAAGCTCTTTGCTAGGCTTTTGCCATGTATGTATCACAACATCAKCAGATATGCTGTAGGTAGGCATTAGATTACAAAATTCAATGAAACAAGTCCAAATAACTGCAAAGATGAAGGTTAGTGAACAGGACCCATCATTAAGCAATAATCATGCAACCTTTTATTTTTGCTACTAGACATTAGCTACCCAACTGCTCTGCAGCTAAGGCAAGCGAGAGGAGTCAAGAAAATTCCTTGGGCTAAAAGGAAGCAATGTGGCACGTGGTCTGCCACTACCAACGATAACACCGTATTTAACAGACTACAAGGATACACAGCACGGTGCTACCAGCCTCTTTGGTTCATTTTGTCTGTCTAGATCTCAGACTACAAGGCCTAGTGTCACACTCCCTGGCAGTCCTGYACGTGGATTTGGCCTCAGCAACAGGTCTGCAAAAGACTAAAGGTCAGGGGTGTCTCTTACTACAGTCTCYGACTGCTCTGACTAACAAAACCAAACTGCAGATTGCAAACAACCTAACCCACTTAATTTTATGTACAGTCTTTTATTCTAGGCATGCTAATGACAAAACAGTCTTCCCAATTTTAATAATGCCATTTTGACATTCTTACCTGACTCAGATGGGGGAAGCCTGAGGATAACTTTATCACAAAGTAGCAGATGGCAGTTAATGATGGGGATCAGACTTTGGGTTCAGGGTGAATAAAATGTGGTATTTCCTAGCAGTGATTAATGAGGTAAAATGCATCTAATTTGGAGATGCTGCAAACAAGAGTGCCTGAAATTCTAGCCTGACAGGGGGTCAGCACCACTGCAAGCAGTCTGGTCTCTACCTCCAAAATTCTGTAAGGCCTTGAAAAAGGACCAACCGTTGTGTCTGGAGGGACCAAGAAGACTACTTATTTTTACATTTGGCACATAACTTGCTATGCATGCTATCATCCCCTACAGTYACACATTTTACACATGTTGATGTGTGCATTAGTTTATTTTGATTTATTGAAGGATGTGTAATTGCAGGCCAAAATGGTATTTTCAGCATTTACCTGCCAGCACTTAAACACTTAAGCCACAGAATCTCACAACTTGCTCAACATGTTAGCACTGTTTTCCAGTGAATGTGGATAATCAACGGAGAGCTGTTGTTAGAAGCTTTTCTATGCCTCTGTTCCCTTTCAGAAAAGTATCCGAGAGGCATTCAGCTCAGCTTAACTTCAGACAACTAAAAACCAAGAATTGAATCTAAGCTAATTATCTAGCCTTCCTTTGCAGTCAGTGTGAGACACTTCATCTAATTTATTTTAGGATAGGACAAACTGCCCTTTGGAGCGGCCAATTTCTTACTGTTGACTATATTAGACTAGCTGTCCAGCTTATTGATGGCTATAGCAAAAATATTTCCAGAAGAAATACATCCTACCACTGCAAAATGTTAGATCATTGCTCTCTGCATGCACTACCACCTGCTGCAACACGGGAAATCTCTTTAGYGTTGTCTATGTGCTTTGTGGAGAGACTTCAATGTACCATCCAACCTCTTGTGTTAATGTTGGCAACCAAAYGCTACACCCTTAATGATACTAACTGGAATATTATCTACCTAGCTGGGACTCACAAGTGAACCAGACCCCAGTTCTGCTGCTGTAAATAACGGCTGCTCTGCCACTCAGCCGTGGGAAGATAGACGGGCAGGAAAACCCAAGCGTTACCACAGCCAAACTAGACACAATTACATACCATGTACCAAAATAATCATAGCTAARCTACAATTCAAGGGATGAAACAAACCAACATCAATGCTGTAAAACTAGATTGAAAAARATCTGAAATATTTGTAGCTCTTGAATTCCTTGAATATCTTGAGAGGCCTCATGCCAGTTACCTCACCTAATCTCATCTGTCCAATRATATGCTTGTCATCATACCTCCTCACTGTTCTATTTGTCCCCTTCATTAAAAAAAAAAATAAAACCACTAAATTTTACTGCCCTTTTGTCAAARAGTAGCCCAATGTCTTGTGTTTGGGCAAGATTATCAGACAGATAATGCCTTTCAAAATACTTCGATTTTTCAGAATAGTGCTCTGGGGTAAAGGAAAGCTCCTCTGGTGTCTCCCAAAAGTAGCAAAGGTAACCACCTCATGCTTCTGCAGGGCTGACCTCGGCGTTTATCACAGCCCATTGAATAACCTTGTTGGGCCCTGCACTAACAACAATTTAGATAACCCACACCAATAGCTCACACATGGAAAACTCTGCCCCCCTCCATGTTTCTTTTTATTACATCACTGTACACAATTTTGATGGGAAAACATCCTCTTTCCATTATTAAGCATTTATGCACATTTACAGATGTATGGTTTTTAAAAGATAACAGCTATGGTCTGTGTTTACTTTCTAGAAAACTTCAAGACAAAATTCTGTTCCTATCTCTCTGTCTTTGAAACTGGAGATGCCCAGAAAAAAAAACATCTGCTTCAAAGCCTTACTTGGTGTCTCAGTACCAATGCCTGCAGCTGGTGATGATATGTAGCTAACACGCTCCAATTTCTTCAGAACTTGCAATTATTTTGCTATCAGAGGGTTCCAAAGCTGAAGAACTGATGTCTTCATTTTATTCCTCTATTTCTGTGAGATGGATACTGCTTTTGCTGCTCTTAATGTAATATGATGCAATTGTTAAGTACATTTTAAAACCTAGCAATGTTTCTTTGAATCCTCTTGCAGAAGCAGTATTTTCTGTATGTTTATTCCAATTTCTTTATAGGATACTTGTTATGCATGACTGATTAATAGGCCCCAAGCTATACTCAACCTGCTACCCACAGTAAATTGTTCTTTCTGTTGTCTGTGTCATTTTCTTTAAAATATCAAGCTGTTTTATAATTAAAGAGTCCCTTGAAGGTCTTGTTTCAATAAACAATCATTTCTTCCACTGTGTGAAGTTCTTGTGCTAATAAACAATTTAACAACATATATTATTTTTCTTGTCTCTAGAACTAACCTTTTATGGAAAGCCCACTAAGGCAAAACTTGAAATGTGATGCTGACTATATATACGTACAGATTCAAAACTTCAGCATGTGTTGTGTAGTTCAGTACTTGCTCTGTTCTTAATCTGCATATTGTGTGAGTTATAGAAGATTAATTGCTCACAGTAGTGTTTAGACGCTTTCATATGTCACCCAGAAGATGGCTGAAGAGTTACTTATCTCCAGCAGCTTTATCCTTAATTACCTTTCTCTCTGATAATTCCAAATTTGGGATTCAATGCACAGTGAAAATCTCCTGTATTAATTAGAGATTGTAACTTTGTTATACAATGYGTTTTCTATGATAAACAGCTTTTCCTCGAATACTGAATGTTTTGTGAAGATGGCAACATCTTTGATAGATTTGCAATGCTGCCAGAAACTTTTTCCAGATTTTGAACATTGCAGAATATAGTACAGTAACACTGGGGCTTATGCATGAGCATATGTGTATTTTTTCAGTCACTACTAACATTGATTATAATTTCATTTTTCTGGRAAAAAAATGGGTAGTTAAGGTGTTTTTTTTCATTTTTAATGCAATTTAAGTGTTTGCTTAAAGTGATAAAAGATAACAAAAATTTGTGCAAAATTAGGAAATCAGATCAGTTTCAGATCCTACAACAGTGTCTATGAAACAGTATTTTAATCACTGTTTTAATGAGCTATACTTTGGCAGCAAGTTTAAATTTCTAAATATTTGATCATAACAGTTCTTTGATTTGGGTGTGTTTGAATACCAGGATGTGTTATTTTTCTTTTCAGATGCTACTTTCGGTACAATTTTAGACAGATTCTTCAGCTGATATAGGATGTTATAGCTCTTCTGAAACATTGAAGGTATAGCAATTTATGTTAGATATGAATTTGCCCCAAAGACATCAGTTTTTTCACATTTAAGAGATTTCTCTGAGAAAAATACATTAGATATTGCAATCCTCACATCAGTATTTTTTCAAATTACTTTGGATACTTACCTGTCTTCACCTATAAATGCCACAYACTTCCTGTTTTCTACTAGTAACTACACTCTTTGTTGACATAATTCTCTGTTATAAAATTCTGCACTTGCTACAGTTTCACCTTCTTCTATTACATTAAGTAACCTACAAATCTGTGGCCTACTTCAATATAAATATACATGTGACAWATTGTTGAGTTCCATGTGTATGCTATCCAGATGCATCAAAGAGGTAACATAGAACTATGGTTATATTACTCAGTGTTAAAAAATATCCTTCAAAGACCACACATGAACGCTCCATCACCTGCAAAACTATTTTGTTCATTTCATCCTCCTCTGCCTTCAGAACTCTGATTTTTACAGTGACATGTTGGCTTTTCATTTGTCCAGCATCCTTCAGTTTAGTATAGTTAGATAGACGGGTGTTTTTTTCRAACTACTGATTCCACATCAGAGTTGCCTTTTAGCAATCCCCATGGAGCGTTCTCATTCCCCACATCGAGATTCACTACKTTAGAGAATCCTGCCACCCCTGGTTCAAGTTCCTAATAAAGTAAAAATGTTCTCACAAACAGCCTGAAGGCTTTCTGCAATGTCTTTGAGATGAGAATTAAGAGGGTGGTGAGAATTAACTTCCCGAAGCTCCATGATAATGTTGCCTAGTGACACAGGTACYGTGCAGAACATAGCCACGTAAAAGGGCAGACCATGTCTTGATGCTGGCAAATCCTCCCTCTGCTCCAGTTTTCGGTTACTTTATTKTATTCTCCCCTCATTCCAAACCCATTACGCAGATATGCCGATAAATTTGCACCTAATTTCCTTAAAAGCTTATCCACTCAGTTCTCTGGCCTTTTTTATTATAGMTTCTTTTTGTTGATAATAGACCAGCTTTTTCATAAATTCCCTAGTCTAAAACCAGCATCTGAAAGCAYATGCAATACTATAATATACTCATCTCTGATCATCTGGTATGTATTTTAGCAGCTGTTGAACACATCCAATGGGATAATGGGTTTTTGTTTTTTCCCTCCCAGGAGTTACATAATGATATTCCTCCTCTCCTTACCTTCAATGACACCCAGTTTTCACTGTATTTCTGTGTTATGTGCAACATTCATGGGTTTTTTGTGACCCAGATCACATTAGAATTTTTATCCATTTTCTGTTTCCACCCAGGAGACACTATAGCACTTCCCCCTCAAGCGTACGAGTTGCTCCAGCTACATGAAAATCTTTGGCACTACCCCATTATTCAATAACCAGACCTCATTCCTTCAGGTATTTTTGTCTTTACGGTCCCAATCTTRTAATTCCTACCTGTGCCCATAGTGTGACATTCTGTCATCAATCCTTTATCGTCTCCTTTCTGATTTGCAGGTTGGTTCCCTGCCTTCTTTTTCACCAGAGGGATTTAGCAGAATTAGACATGTACAAAGAAGGGCACCTAGTACAGAGGCATGGATCGTCTTCTGTACTGACAAYGGTTAAATAAAGTAGGGCTCTTCAGTTTAGTAATAAAGAGTGTGTGATGGGAGTATGCAGAAATGCAGATGGTTCAGGAAAGTTGAATGGAAAACAAYTGCTCTTTCTGGGACCGCAAGAAGCAGAGGGAACCCAAGCAAACAYGCTGCTTAGGCCACAAACGTCACCTGTGTGCAGGCAGAGCACAGCTTGGACGAGACATCATTTTCCTCTGACTCAGCCCAACAGGGCCTCCAGCCTCTCCCTTTGGTCCGGCCAGGTGACACGCTTCCACCTTTGCATTTTTGACTTTACAGGCCTGCTCTACCTAGAAAGGAACAGCCCTTCTTGCAAACTCTAGCACAAATCCCCAACAGGAGGCTGCTGTTTGAGGCTTCATTTCTGTGACTTGTGACCTGTGTTCAGCTCTGCCTGGTGCCCTACTCCATCCACCAGATAACGCATTCCTAAACACATAGACTTTTGGCATGACATCTTTCCTTCCTGTGCTCATCTCTGATTAGCCACCTTTCCTAAAAACTCACCATAACCACTCCTGATCTTTCAGTAGGGTTCATCCCTGCCAACCACGAAAGGGCATGTTATTAACATGATAAAAATGTCTCTGCAAATAAGCCAGAAGCATCATGCAAATGCAAGAGCAGAGTTCAGGCAACGCGGGTCTCCAAAGCTGTTTGAGCATCTCTTGTTAGAAGATGTAGGATGCATATTTCAAAAGTAAATCTGGGAGGGTGCTCTAGATGGTYCTCTACACTGCTTACAGTAAAACCATATGTGATGTCATTAAGTAGAAGAACAGAAACACTTGACATAACTAAACTAACCCCTTCTGTATTCAAACAAAAATCAATAGGAGACCATAGATGAGAGAGTAAGTGGATAATTTATATACATTACTCTCCTCTTCCAAAATCCTTTTGCAGGTTACCCCTTTTTTCTTTAATAGGGCTTTTTGAAGGTATACAGCATATTCCCTCTAAACCATAGTGAACAAGTGGACTTCAACTAATAAATGCAGTGTACTGTAAGTGGAAAAAAAGGAGAATAGCAAAGGTCTTAGAATTCTTAACAACTATTAAAAAAAAAAAAAAAAGCCATGTTTTAGAAGAATGAGTCTGTCTACTGCACCTACATGAAACAGGTTAGAAAATAGAAAGCAGCTATTTACTTCACCTTGTCTAGAAAATGGGTCATTAAACAAAAAAAGAAAAATCAAGACAAAACCCATCCAAATCAGCAGTTTAGTGTTATTAGTGTAAGGACAAAGCAGAATTTCAGTGGTGAATTCACTAGAATGTATTTGGGTTACAAGTACACCAGTTACAGAATAATTTTCTTCCTCTGAAGCACAGAGAGCCAAATCACTTATCACAGAGTGTTATATTACATAAGAGATGAGGACTTAAAAACCTAGCTTTTTCTGATCTCTGGTCTGATGCCGAGTACATTGGCAACCATCTTCCAATCAGAATATTAGAGGAGATTTGTAACAACATACTGCCAAAGAAGGGTTGTACCAGCTGTCCAGTGCTAAGCTGTAATGAATTTTTCTTTCAGCGACTAAACTACAATTCAGGAACACTGGGATCAAATGTGCAGTCACTGCCACGAGCTACAGCCAGTATCCCAAGTAAAATCTATTTCTMCATAGGTTGGAGGCTTAGCACTATCATAAGCAACTATCAATTTTGGTGAGTGTGTATATATACATATTTATTGATTTATTTATAAAATACACATATATACAGGCATATGCAACATACCTTGATGTCCTGGCAGAAGGAAATCCCAATGTTAGTATTTTTTAGCAACTTCATGCAGTAAAACTTCCTTTTTCTATGTAAGACAAAAAAGGGGGAGAGACAGTAAGACTTTAAGCTAAAAATAACCTAAAAACGTATTGGTGATTTAAATCAAGGGATCCACTTCTTATTACTCTTTGACACTTTAGGTCTTTTTTTCTTTCTCACCCCTCCCTTTTATTTTTCACCTTTGTTCTCAGTTTCTTTGTTCTCTTTTAATTATAATCCTGCTAAGCCTGGACATCTCTGCCTATTCTGCTCCAGTCATTCCTTGAATACTAAACTAGAAAAGAGAGCAAGCAGTTTCTTCTGTATGCTCTCAAATGCTAATATCAGAGAAGTGCTGAATCAAATGCCAGTCATGCCACAGCAGTAATTCTAAGCCAAAATGGGATGATTAACTTGGTTTCCATAAGCAGGCTTGCTTTCAAAGAGGAGGGGAGGCCGCAGAAGAAGGGCAAATATCATACCTAACTTCACAAAGAGGTGAAAAGGAAGATACAGACAACTGGAGACAAGCTAGTTTAACTTCAGTGCCCAGAAAAATACTAGAACAAATTATTAGAGAATTAATTTGTCATTGCCTGGGGAATAAATAAGTGACAAGAAATGGCTGACATTTTTCAAGAATCKATCATGTCAAACTTGTCCGGTTTCCATCTCTGGCAAGGTAACTGGCCCAATGGACAGAGCAGTAGATGTCATACATCTTAAATTTAGTAAAGCTTCTGAACAACAATTCCTACACACAGCATAGATTATTGAAGCTGTTGTTGAAGGGTTTATGCTGCAGATACTACTTGATGTGCCCCCAGACATGCCACTGTCTGGCATCCATGTGCTGCCTTCACCAGGCTAATCTTCACCCAGTGCCCGCAATGGAGCTCCTCAGGGAAGAGTGCTTTAGGGGAACACATAGACCACCGAACTTCTGGTGGGCCATGGACAGCCCATGTGCATTTTCCCATCCAGCACTCAGTTACTGTAGGGAGGGAGGACATTAGCTGAATAAACCTACTCCAAGAGCAGTCATATGTTGAGTGGGCCATAGAGGGCTTGTCTGGGCATAAACTGTAAAAATGACGCAAAGTTAGACAGGTAACTGATAAACATTTTGGAAAAAAGGATTATCAGTGAGCTAATAAAAYAGAGAAATACTCCAAAGTTTATCAAATTTGTTAAAAAGACAAATGCAAATGGCTTCATTTTGGAAGGAAAATTCAAACACACAAATACAACATAAGAAGTTGAGTAAGCAAGAGAAATTCAGGAAAGGATGAAAGAAGAGGCCACAAACAGAACAAATTCATATTGTGCTGTRATTTTCACTTCTCAGGTCAATGCTCTGACAGGATCTGGAACTATGCTCTTTTCCTACATACTCCTAGTCCTCCAGTCCAGGATCACAACTTTTACTTATGGATCATTTACTGATGAAAACGTAATTGCTGGCTGCCAGGATTCGATCACAAATGAACAGTAATTTTGAGAATCTGGAGTTTTGGACTTTCTTTCCTGCAGGAGCAATAATGAGGAATTTGGCACCTTAGCCCTCAATTGCTCCTATTTAAGGAAACACYTCTCCTGTAATCCCTGGAAAAAAAGGTTTTCCCTACTGTGATAATTGGAACATCTATTATAGAGGCTTTGGGGGAGTTGATTCAAAATTAATAAATAGATTAATTAGTTTGCTTAGTAGGTATACCATGTTGAAAGTTATGTGGTAAGTACCACCTCAGTACTCTATTATAAGGTTTCCTACTGTTGTTTTACAGTAGATTATAAACTACTTGAGGCAGGGCCCATCTCATGATCCTATGTTGCTATGTCTATCACTGCGGAACACTGTCGATGACTAGCACATTAAGTTGCTGCTCCAGTACAAACAATAAAATAAGTATAATAATTTGTCTGCCAAAATGCTCTCAACCATTAGAGAGAAGAGCTGATACAACACAACGCTGATGAAGCTAAATGAGGCATTTTTGTAATCACCTTGCTTCTATAACTCTTACAGATTAAGCTCAGTACTGCCGTATTAATTCCCAACACTGAAAGGAAAAACTAATATCCCAAATATTGCCATCATTGTAACAAAACAAATCACTCAATCAATCTTATTAAAGTTCTTCAAACTATTCCCGAAGTTAAACAGAGTAAGGCTGTTGTGCTGAGAGAGGAATTTGACCCACAGCGCAGTATGATGCCAGCATATTTATACATTCATTTCCAGAATATAGCAGGTTTTGTGATTTGTAAGTCTTTTATTCCCTATAAAGATGCAACTTAATGTTTCTCTGTAATGCTTCTCACTTAACTTATACTGAGATAGCTCGGAGTGTGTCTAAAACCTTACATAATCATTTCCAAGTTCTTTTCTATTCCCTACTCTTGGCATTTAGCAAATGGTATTTTAATTCATGTAAGTCACATTCTTCCCAACTACGGAGTCTTTTCACAAAAATCAAATTAATCTTATACAAAAATCAGATTCTTAGTATGAATATGTCCGATTTCATTGAATTTTTTTTATCGCTTTATGCTCATAGGGCAAGCCAGTGAAATATAACTGAAATGTCAAACGAAATGTATGGCAAAGCGATTAGGAAGAAACTTTTAGTATTTGTTACAGATTAATATGTTAATTACAGCATGTATTGTGGAAAAAGATTAAGTATCACCAAAGTAAATTTATTTTTAACCAGCTTTATTCCTCACACTTCATAAATTAACCAGCAGAATACGTAATGGAGAAGAATTCAGACACTGAGATTGCTAGAAATTATGCAAAACTCCAAAGCATACACGGTTGCAATACAGATAATGTCTTTGCTCTAAAAGAAGCACTTCATCAAAGAGAACTATGCTGCTTCTGAAATACCTATTTTCATAGACTACTTGCAGGTATCTCTAAAATACTTTGCCAGAATGACAATGCCAGAACTGATCAATATTTTAAACTCTATTTTTGTCATGTAACGTATTAAGAAAGACCAAATGTTGATTCTAAGCATAACAATGCAAAYGCCCATCTGACACTAAAAAATTGCTGAGAGAAATAGCTGCACTTGTAAAAATAACAAAAGACTACAATGTAATGCAACAGTGAATCTTTAAACAGAACAGCACATGCCATGAGATGTTGATGGCTGCATGAACTTCTCATTCATTCTTGAATTTGTATCTATATGCAAGCTGAAAAAACCTTCAAAAACAGAGTCTAAAACATTARCCATAATGAAGACTTTGGGAGTTTTGCCATGTATTTCAGAAAAAGCAGGGATTTGAGCTATTTTGAGAAAGTTATATGGATTCAATGGCCACTAAAGTCAGCAGAAGTTTTTCCTTTAATTTCAGAGGGTTTGGAGATAGGCTCATGCAGAACATGGGATGGGAACCATTTGCAGCCCAAAGTCTGATCRTCTTCAAAAACACAGCTTTTGAATATCTCTATATAGCTTGTTTACTGCATCATAAAAACACAGTCTTCATGCTGACATGCTCCTTGGGATAAACCAGCAGAGATATGGGAAATACAACCACTATGTCATTTATAGAGCAACAAATRTAATTTATATTAAAACTGATGTTGTATGGTGTTTGGTTAACTCATGTTCTGGGAAACTTTCCAAATATTTTGACACATTGAGTATGACAAATAATTTCCTCCTGGTATAAAGCATTATTTTTATAACAAAAAAAGGAAATTATATGCTAAATTACAGGTCCACCTGTCAAAAATAATCCTATGTTGATTGACATGTATAAGCATTCAGGTTAACAAAATAACATCAAATTTCAAGCTCATTAATCCCGTGATTGGTAATTACTCTAGTAAAGAACGATGCCCCTATTATTTTGAGGGTTTAGAAGACTATTTGTAACCTTCTTGTGGAAAGCCCCTCATTAGATTCCCTGTAAAAGATTAATTCTACTTTATTTTGGGGACAAATCTGTAATCAAAACTTACAGGTTTGATATCTGGAGGCATACCARGATGATGAGACCAGACAGGAATATAATTTTACTACTATCTGGGGGTCTGTTCCTTAGCAAAACACCAGAGCAATCAAAATCAGTAATCCAAGTTCTAAGATACTACTATAGGGTATCCCTCTCTCTCAGTAAGGCCTTCCCTATGTGAAGGGGGTATATTGTCGCGAATTTTGTTAATTCTGTTTATTATTTTTTAGATCTCTGGGCTGAATCAGGATCCCTTTGCTCCTTGTGCTGTTTCAGCACATAYAACGACATGTCACAAATGTTAACAAAACAGAAGAATTTTTCCCCATTTTACAAAATAAGGAGAACAGAAAGCCCAAGAGAAATTCTGCCTCACCTTGGCTGTTCCTGTGAAAGATGCAGAAAGACAYAGACATTGGTGATAAGTTAATGTTATTGCAATCGCAATTCAAAAGGTGCAATTATAATTCATTAAAGCATTGTTAGACCATCACGAAAGAGAGATGACAYCTGGTTTAACAGTCATTAAATTAACAGGAAAGAGTCTCAAATACTTTAAAAAACTTTGGTTCAGGCTCACGGAAGTCCTGCCGATGGCACTCCCTTTCGTACATCTTCACCCTACTGCTTTGCTTCTCTTCAAATAGCCCATTTGTAACACGCTACTCTCATAAATGATCTATATCTTCATTGGACTTCTGCAAGGCTGACAATCAAATCTGTTCCTGGCCACTTCAGCTGCAGCCTCTGGAGTTTCAAATTGCTGAATAACTCTCAACATATCCGGAAAACCATTAAAGATCAATCCCCTTAGCTTATTGCAAGCATATCAGGAGTTATTCATTCTTAAAGTCTATAAACCTAATGGTTTTCTCAGACACAGAACTAGTCTCTACTGTGCCTGTAGGAATTGAGACGTATGTTGGCCATTCTCTACAGTTGGCCCTTTCATAAAGTGTTATGAGAAAATCCAAGTCGCTCTATGTGGAATGTAAGTGAAGCCAGGCAGGTTGTTAAGAAGTAGGACTGCCAAATGCAGTTGGAAAAGAAACTGTTATAACTTCATTAAAACATACTTCCAGCTTTCATTTCTAACTCAGTCATGTGTTTAAAGAGCCTTTGACTGATTCTCCCTTCCATTGAAAGCAGGAAAAACTAACAAACAACTTCCATAAGTTTCTTACATCCTCATAGATTTTTAATTGAAATGCAACTCCCACAGCACCTCATTAGTTCACTGAATGTTGTATTAGTTTAATTTACTGAAGGATTTTTTTTTTGCACCTGCCTCACACATTTACCCCATTAAGCATGTGCAGATTATCAGATAACTGCTCAATTAAACTAAACTATTGTTCAAATTGAATATTTCATTATATTAACAAGGTAAAAAGCTACTTGGCATGTATTAGCAAACATGGCTTGCTTCACTGAAACATATTTTCAGATTACGCTGTGACACTCAGACACTTCAGCCTGCTAAAGTCAATGGAAAAAACTCCAATCAACTCCAATGGCCTTTGGACAAACTTTTAAATTAGGTGACGTTTATTTAAGAATACTTCTCTAAGGGAAGCTTATTAAAGAATGGATTCATATTAATCTGGTAACCTTTGTCTTTGCCTGGTTTCCTATACCCAAAGCTCTATAGATGCACCCAAAATTCAAAGTAGAACTCATCAAAACTGAAGAGGTTTTGCCCTGTTTCATTACTTGGGGTTTGTTCGAAACTCAGCACCACTTTGTAGACTTTAATGAACCTTTTGCTTCAAACCAAAGAGGCAAACTCAGGCTGACTCATCTTCAGCTGGAATATCTCAGAGCTATTCTTGGCAACAAGGGAAGCTCATTTTCCTGCAGAGAAGTGGGAAAGTGGTAGGGAGTATAATTTAAATTGTGGTAGATTTTTTTATTCTCTGATGGTTAAATTCTGTCATCCTCATTCACACTGAACAGTGGCTTAATTTGAATTTAGCCAAGTGATTCAATTGGGAAGCATTTGCAAGTAAAATATTATTCTATACAACTACTGTATTGCAGCAAGGTCAGGAAGCCTCATCATAAACAGCTTCCCAGTACACTAATTCCTGTCCTAGAGAGTTTTAAAAAAAGACCATAGCGGAACAAAGAGGTTAGAGGTATACATATAGTCATCGCACAACACGCGACCTCACTCCGCTCCTCTTCCATGCCAAAGTAAGCTCGCCCACCCGACAACGATTCAATCAGCCATCATGTAGTTATCTCACAGCTGAGTCCGAGCACAAGCAGACAGTGCCATGCAGCACGATGGGCAGCCGTCTCGGCACACCGGATGCCGACTTTCTGTAGAGACTGGGAGGAAATCTCTCCTCGTGAGCACTATTTTCTCAGTGCTGCCTCACTCCTGGTTGGGCTACAAGGCTGGATTATATTTAATCACCATCTAATAGCATATCCTAAACCTTGGACCCTTCATTTTGCACCCTCACTTAAGYTGACATGTTTAATCAGCTGTCTTGTTTTAAAAGGTACTTCTCTAAATCAGTGCACAAATCCTGTGTAGCCTGTTACAGTTTCATGAAGTGCCATTCAGCAATTATGAAACAGGTACATCTCCACTGATTATCCCATATAACTTAGCACTTGCAGGGGATATAAGATACAAGGAAATACAGTAATCCACCTCACCATAGCTTCATTTAATTTCTCAACAAAACAAACCTGCACCCCAGCCTTTTACCTTTCAGATACTCATATTCGACCCAGCACAAACTATAGTAGTGTAGAAGCAGAGATACACTGSCTAATGAGTCCACTCTAAAGAAGAAAAAAAAAAAGGAAAGAAAAAAAAAATCTTTGTTTTGATATAGCAAACAAAAAATCAGTATCTCAATTAAGTGTTTTGCCAAATCTGACATAAAATATACAGAAACCCTTCATCCAACATCACACAACAAATCTGACTGGTTCTTAGGAAAAACCAAAGGGGATTCACTAGTCTGTGGAAAGGACCCTTCTTCAGCTGCCACTGCCACTGGTGCAGTGCTTTCTCTCGCATTATTTGTTCTTGTTGCCAGGTGACTGGCATTACCAGCTAGCTTGCAGCAATAGATTTAAGATCCTCTTAATTCAACAGTTTTGCTGGATTGCTGAAAATTAAYTACTAGAATTACCATGTATATCAAATACATCAAACCAGAAGTTTCCCAGTAAAATGAAAGAGCAACTGTAATGTACTGTACTACTGCAGTTCACTAAATGGAATAAGGTCTGAATAGCTGTTGCTATCTTTCTCTTGGTGAAACCAAAAAAAATTCCAGATTATTATCAACAGAAATTGTCCCATTAAAGATAAGGAGGCTATCAGCACGGACAAAATTAGCAGGATTCGTCTGCCAAATGGCAGGCTGATTAAACAGCTTTCCCTCGAGGGGCAGCAGTGTAGAATTTTATCTACCTGTCGGCAGACCTATGAGTGGGCATAACTAGTTAGTGGGTTGATAAAACTGAACATGGTGATGTGCTAGTTATGAAAAAGCCTGTCTTTTGCACTAGCAGAACAAAACCTACAAAGCGCTTCTTCATTCAAGCATCATGACTAGAGTCTCCCCTTGACTAAATTCTTGTGCAGGCACATATCTGTTCGTGTCCRTAGATCTGCAACAATTCAAGTGCCTTTGAGGTTACAGACATATGTGGGAGCTTGGGGAGCTGTCCCCAAGGTAACTGCTTCAGTAAGCCTCTGTGGCTGAATACATTGGTTTAATGTACTGCCAGTCCAAAATTATTACACAATCATTGCAGATTTTCCTTAGCCTCTGATGATCCATGAGCATACCTGAAGGCAGGTAATTAAGGATCTAAATTAGAATTTTCATTTTCTGGCAGTTAATTTCAGTCTGAGTTGATAGCAAATGTGTTGCAGAGCTAAAAATAAAAAATAAAATAAACAGTCYTTGTGAGTGAGCTAGCAGAAAATCCCTAACTGAATTTTTGAGAATGGCGTTGTTATAACTTCCACAGAAATCCCTATTATAGCTGCTAAAAAACAAAGAAGAAAAAAAAAAGTCAGATTTAGCATTAGCAATGCTAAAAACGCAATTATGAATCACAAGTATGTGTCTGTTGTTGTTACCATTCTTCACCTTAGCCGCCTTCTTTATTAATCTACCTCTTCTTATCACTTTTACACTGCAAAGTCTCCAAGTCACTTATTATGTGTTTGTCCAGAATATAACAGAGTGAAGACCAGATCTGTTTGCTATCTTCCAGTAATGCAATGCAGACAATAGAAGTAATAAGGAATAAAATTCCATCAGCGGTGACTGCGGTACACAGCTAGAGAAATAGCAACATATCCCTTTGCACAAGTTACTTAAAGTAACACAGATAACATGGAAACCACTGGTGAATGTTGTTGCTGGAGATATTTTTTGTATAYAAAGAGAATCACCCTGAGGTTTTCCCTTGTTATTTAAATAAAGATGATGCTTTAACCCTGATATTATTAAGAATTAATTTAGCTAAAGCTCCAAAGCAAGCATAGAACTTTTTTAAAAAAATACTTTTTAAAAATGCATATTTTAAATTTTTTGCAGTAATTTATTGCAGATTACCAAAGAGAATAAGATATTGAAACTTATGTACCCAAAATAGCGATAGAAAAACATTAACATAGAATCCTCCYACTTAAGTCATTCTTTTTTAACCTAGAAATGGCATTTTGTCTTTGAACCCTGACTATTCCCACTGACTTAATCAGTGGGTCTTGTGGGAAACAAAGGATCAAGCTGTGGCCAAGGGCCTTTCAGATTTAGAAAGAATAAAAATAAAAGAAATAGAATTTCTAATTTTAAAGCTAAAGACGCTTGACAGTCTTATAGTCTTTTCTTTGCAAAAAGAAACTGAAAATTTTAAACTGCTGACAACCAAGGAGAGCTTGCAAGCTTACACCCCTTGCTGCAGTTCAGCTGGCATCAGAAGAACAACAGGATAYAGGGAACCGGAGCCCAATTTCTACAGCTCAAAGAAAGAAGAACCTTCACTTCGCTGCAGTCAAACCTAGACGTGAATGTGCAAGCAGTTTCTTTCCGGAGTAAGGATCGATACAATGGAAATATGAAAGCAACGATAATACATGGCTTTTRATGAAAACCAGGAGTTTATCCACTGAGCGCTTCCTTCAGAATTCACTCACATAGCTCCTGTACTGTTTTTGTGGTCTGACATCCATCACGTTTTAGGGATTTGGGTCTCAAAATGCATTTTTCAGCCTACAGTGCAAAGGCTGCCTCTAGAATCAGGCCCCTGACAAGCAAGACCAGAGAAACTCTCAAATGCAAAACCATCTCAGTTTCATACTTGCATATAATTAACTTCTTTCTCAGATYTAGGCTTGTTTGGAGTTTCACCACATGTAATATAATCTGTTAATTGCTGATTAATTTTTTTTTTTTTTTAATGAAAATGTTTGAGCTTTAGCATAAAGTTTTTGATATTATTGGATCCTGGCAATTTTTTTCAAGCCATTTAAGAAAGCAAGCTGTTCTAAAGGTTTTGGGGATGTCAACATCCCAAACTCCCCATTTACRTGAATTTGTTTTAAAAGAACACTGTCGCCACTTGTGGATCTGCAACTCAGATCTTGTGGAGCGTTCAGAAATGGTGAACAAAGTTCTGTTATTATTCAGAGTGGGCCAAATCTGGGTAAATCAATCAGTTTCGCACTATAATATCMAAATTCCCAGGGGAGTTTGGTTATCAACTTCAGAAAGAGCAGCGTGAGGCATCTGGATAGGTCTTACAYCCAGGTTGTACAGAAGGCCGGGACTTACCTTACCTATAAAATACATTACTACACACGTGATGTGTTACATACAAGATCAAGATAATCCACAGATGCAGTGTGAAAGACAGTAGGGACAACTCTCTGTTTTCCTTTTTTCTTAAATATCTAGCTTCACTAAGCTGGGAATCCAAATAACAAACCTAACCAATGAAAGAACTATTTTGGAATTCAGTGAATAGAAAAGCCTTGAAAGATAAATGCTACTTTCAAATGTTGACAATTTCTTTGGAGAATACTTTCTCCCTCCCACTGTCTTGAGAACATGTGTATGTCCAACTCCCACAGACAGCACAAGGTTCAGAATCTTCATGATGAGGYAAGGCTATTTTTGTGTACTTTCTTAAAAGGATGTTCCTTTCTAACACCTAGACTTCTGCTACCTTGTCAGTTCCTTTATATGCTACCAGGGAAAAGAAAATGCTACACAGAGGAAAAGGGTGGTGGCAAATAGCAAAAAGGCAGGATCAACACAAAAAAAGTCATCTGCATGGGACGAGGAATCTCATGAAGATGACCAGAGTCAAGGGAAGAAACAGAGAGCAATTAAATTAACACCACATATTTATATTACAGTATTTTGTAAGAATGCTAGCCAGGGTCTGTGTTTTGTTCCATGTAAAATTATAGAGATTGCAGGAGGAGATCACACACTCTGCTCTGGTCTGCATGAGAGATACAACTGGCCCAGAAAGATGAAAAGTCTTGCAATTAGAAGGAAGAGCGGACATTTTATTGCTGTTACTGAGATCTAAAAGTCAACGTCTGTTCCTCCTTTCTACATACTTTTCTATCATCTCTTCCCAACTGGAATCAGAAAATGAAGGGCCACATTCCTTGGAGACCGAACGCCTCTGTCCATTTTAGTGCTTTTTAGTGTGCCACTCATCTCTACTACTGAGGCCTTTCCAGAGACACATCTGGCCCAAAGCAGGTAGTAGCAAAAATCTCGTAAGAAAGCTGGGAGCTTCTCACAAGTTTTCCAGCCCAGTCTGGCAGATGCAAGAGTTTCCAATAATCATCACAACAGTTGGATGCTTTCTGAAGCTTATCTGAGCCAAACAGAACCTCAGGCACTTCTGAGGTTTGTCCTGCATTGGTTTGAATAGGCTTCAGACAGTCATTGTATTGTATTTTGAAAGTGATTTTCTTTGTTATGCTCAGAGCRGTAGCCAATGGAGTAAGGAGACTGCACTTCTGTGCCATATCACCCATGCTCATATGTTTGCTTTTTCAGCCTCTGCTGTTTGATCCTCCGCAATGGATTCTATACAGATACAAAAATTAGATGTAACACTGGGGAATATATTAAACTGAAACAGAGGCTACTAGAAAAATTATTAAAAGAATACCAGGGATGGGATTTCTCTGCTAAAGGCTAAATAATGTTAATTTCCTAGAAACTGATCCAACCTTTATACTCAGTGGCTCAGCACTGCAGGCAGCACATCTGTTTTCTGCGTGAAGGTCCTGGGTTTGGGAAGGACTTGGCATTCTTCCTTGTGTGGTCAGCAGGGTGTCTAGAAACTGATGCTTCGCTTGATGTGGCAAACTACAGGGTTTCAAGAATAACGATGTCTGAATCATTATCCAGAGAATAAGCAAATTAATTTATCCCTTCTTTCCCCTTGTGACAAAGCCTAACTTGCAAAATTTAGGGTGGCTTTTTTACAATTTACAGATTTTACCCTGGTATCYTATCAAGGAATAAGATATATGAATGTGTGTACAAATTTGTCTTTCTTCCACCAAACAGCTTTTAAGCCTGTCCATCAAGTTTCAATCAAATTTGATGGGGGAAAGGTCTCAAAGATAGAAAATTCCTCCAAGCTTTATGAAAAGAGGAAGCACATAGACAACATAGAGGTTATATAGGTTATCTGCTGAGAAAAAGGCTGCACTGTGAGCCAGACCTTTATTGGACACTAGGTCATCCACTCTTAAGGCTTTTCTCACCTCCAAYGAGAGGGAAACCTTGACAGTACCATTTAAAACACCCCAAGAATTTGCTCCAAGTGGGCTCTGATGTCTGATCAGGGGTGTGACCACAATGCAACCTTTTAAAAAAAGAAAAGTCTTCCAGGTCAATGAACCATAGACCCAAATACGTGGGAAAGCAGGCTTCATTAACTTCTCTGCCCATAGGGCTACCTATTAAGGTTATTTGGACCAAACTTTTGCAAACAGCAATTTGAGCAACAAAGTGTGAAACGTTGGCTCTCAGCATCTGCCAGCACATCACTTCCGAGCTTCTCTTTCTCTCTTCCTGTCTATTTTCTGAAAACAGCATTGAAGTGACTGCTCCAACAGATTGAAAAGTGGATGAATTCCCTTTTCTCAAATGGATGGTATCTTGGACAAAGTTTTGATTTCATGCAACTTCACTAGCCACATGAAAGCCACCAATCCCTCATAAGCTCTCTTAGACACTTAGATGCTGCCCAGTGAAGTTCTGATTGATCTGTCATTATGTCAGTTCTGTCCTACAGCTATTCTCCTGCTCCATCTCAAGGTATAAATACTGAGAAAGCATCAGTTCAACAAAAAAAGGATGAGTTTCACTGCAAAAGCTAGTAGTATGCAGCTGGCAGCAGCCAACAGTAACCAGAAGCATGTAGCATAGCTATTTGTTGCTCATAGCCCTGGACCTTGGGTGTTCTGCTATATGTTGTAGCTTGCCCTGAAGGGATAGGTAAGGCTGATAGGATTCAGCCTAACTGGTAACATTGCCCTCCTCTCTCTCTCTCCTGTATTCCTGCTTGAACCCAGTCCTCTTTMTTCCCTGCCTTGTACAAAACAAGCCACACTAAGGAAATATTTTAATATATYTTGGAGCAAGCTACTCTGTGCCACATAGCCAGAAAGCAGCAGAGCAGCATCAGACCTGCTGATTTTAGCTAGCAAGCTAAAAAAATGACTTTCTGCCTTTTGCCAAAAATGCCTTTTTGGCATGCCTATCCTCATTCTTAAATCAGCCCTTCTGAAGGACTAATTGGAATACGGCCTTGGACTCTGAGAAGCAGAGCATGGACCCATGCAAAGGCTGGCAGGCTATTTTGAAATCCCTCTGAGCAGGGCAGACCAGCTGCCTTTAGCACAGAAACCTCAATCAACTAGGTTTCTCTTGAAACTGAGCCAAATAATAACACAGTGATACAGCAGCCTCTCCTCGGTTTTTATCAATGCCAAAATAAATGAGAGGGAGAGAGAAGTTACATAATGGTGAATAAAAATGGATTTTTTTTTTAATCCATGTTCTCCATTAATGTGGGAGGCTRGAGCCAAAGTTCAGAGGGCAAAGCTACAATTCCCTGTGCCTCTTTAGCGAATGCAGCTGGAAGAATAAATATGGCAGGGAAAACGTATTCCCAGTCTGGAGCGTGGGTAGATCCTGCTCTCTCTGCTCAGCAGGATGGCTGCTAAYGCTTGGATAGAAGCCCTGACTGGCTAAAGGAAGCTAACTGTTGCAATCACTGACCCTTACCTACTTAAGAGATGGCACAAAATCCAGCCCTCACTCCATTCAAGGTCTGTCCTCCTCCAGTTGAAAGACAGGTTGTCAGCATAAAAGGGAGGGTGTGTGCATCTTGAAAGAAAGCAAATTTCTGTTACTGCAAGAGCCCAGAAGGCRGAGAAGCAGAAGGCTAAATGAAGCTCAGACAGCACCCAGCCAGCATCCCTATTGCTATCCACCACCCCATGACAGAGTTACATTGGATCAYATGGAAGAATTGGAGATTGAAAGCTTGAGATTGGATGTGTTGGGAGAGGGATTGGGTAGCAGATTCTTTGAGAAGTCTGACTGCATAGGTATATATAGCATACTATATATACCAGCAACCCTGGCATCTTCTATTGATAAGTGGTTATAAGGACAGTGATGATCATATCTGTAAAAGGCACAGGACTTGTCAACTGTCAGTGGAGCAAGTGCTACTATTCCCCCTCATATCAGGTAYCAAGCAGCTGGCAGGCAAGTATTTGACTGTGGTCACTATTTACATGAGAATTGTATGAAACGGAGGCCAGGATGTAGCAGGCTTTTCAGTTCACTATCCATTCCCAAAGCCCAGCCAATGAAAAAAAAAAAAAATTATTTTTACAGTACCCTGACATCCAGTTCTCTAGCATGGCACATGCATTAATCTGGCAAGAAGCTGATAGGAAATTTGTACACCAGTGTRTGAAATGAAAATGAAACAAGGCTGAAATTCATCCAGCAAAACAGGAGTCAACTCAAGGGCTTGTTGGATACATGTGAAGATGGATTTGGTGCCTGGACTCACAGAGAAACACAGATCACATGTAATTAAAACCTGCACAAGTGAGTTTATGCCTGTCAACCCCAACGTATCACCATCACTAGATTCTCCACCTCTTTGAAGAGAACAAAAGGTTCACTTTGACTACGACCTACCTGGAGCAGTGGCTGTTGTGTAACACTAGCTGCTGTGAAGCACATCATTGGTTTTAAAGGTATTAAGTTTGGGTATWTTTATATGACAGCTAAAGCACAACCATACTCAGTGTCTTTTTGGTGATAATTGCTATTGTCACGGAGAACACTAGGATTAGAGATCATGAGTAGATGAAAGGAAATTGTAAAGTCTTGGCGGAAGCTTTTGAAACCCTGCAAGGACTTGCTAGGTGACTGCTGCTGGCTGTTCAGGGGGCAGAAATTCCTCTTCAGAACTGAAATGGGCCCTTCAGCAGAGAGGCACTGGAGGAGAGCTCAAGTAGTACTCCTAGCAACAATTAACATCAGGTGCTATATACAAACAAAGCTTGCAGAAGAGTTTGTTGTCATGAAAGAAAAGTTCATTTCAGACTGATAATCAATCATGTATTTGTTGCACTTTTTAAATTCCATCACTTTGATTTTCATAATGTGTTAAGTGTGCTTTGACTTTTCACTTCTACTTAATTTGTTCTGTTTGTGGGTTATCAGGGTTATCAATAGTGGTTTTAGGAGGGGTCATGTTCAGAAATAAAATTACAAAAAGTTTGGAGAATGATAGGCTTTACCACTTCTGTGCCATCACCCCACRGCAATTTATCCATGTTCCTGTCTTATCCTAGCTCCTGAAATACATGAAGCACAGCCTAGAATTGCATTTTAGCAGCAGGTTGGAGTAATAGATGCTACAAGGAATAGTGACATTCCTGATGCGTGATGTGCTGTGCACCACGGGGAGTTGAAATCTCACTTTGTATGCCTTATGGCAAGCCATAAATTCCTGATTTTATGTGCTGATGTAAAAACTTGTTTAACAAATCCATCGGAGCAGACTGCCTGGATCAGTGTTATGACAGGCACATAGAACCTCAATGGCATTCCTATGAGAAAATATCTGAGCATCTTGATTCAGAGGTMTATATTAATTTAATATGTTCATGTGAACATGTTAGAAAGAAGGAATTTCTGTTTCCACCTGCAGTGAACTCAGTATTGTTGTATCCATGCAGAAGCTGAACTTCAGCTCTAAAAGGGCATATACTTTTTCCATCACAGYTGCCCTGAACATAGTTTGTGGGCAGTTAGTGACATGTAGTAGCACTGTCCTCAAACTCATAGTGTTCTATATAGTTAATGTTATTTTTTGTGTTTGTGTTGCCAGATGACAGCATATTTTTAAGAGGGGAATTCATCACTGTTCTTGGATGCTCAGAGAGACAAGGAGGAAATATAGATGAAATATATTGATAGTCTTGAGAGATGACTAAGAAGGAATCATCCTGAATCATAACTAAGTAGTGCACTAGAATTTTATCATCAGTAAAAATCAGTACCATCTGTACAAAGAAATACTAGGAAAATCATTTCACTGTGGTGAATTTAAATGCATGCATCACTGCATGCACCAAGGAGGGTCTTTGACGTAAAGGCCCTTAGAAAGATAAGGAAAACATGAGGGATGGACATGCAATGACAGCTACACATACTGAATACATATATTATTGCAGCACTTGGTGGTGGATATTATTAAAATGTAGTTAGCTACACACCAAGTATTCAGGCCTCATACCACAAATTTTACAATTGCTTTGTGTGCACAAACTTTAACTGACACTTGATAATCTAAAGCACTCAAGGATATTCCAAAATCATCAGCTTTGAGATATTCAGAGGAAATGTGCACAGTATTAATTATTAATCACCCAACAACCACCCCACAGAAACATGTAGCTTACATAAGAAGAACAAAAACTACTCAAATTAGCTCAGTATTACAGTGGTTGTAGAAAAGTGATGGGAGTTGCAAGACAGTCCCAAATGTATGTAGAGTGTCTGTGAATTAAATACATATGCTTTTTTGCAGTTGCTGCAATGAAAAAAAGTATGATCTTTATCTGAGTGCTCAACATTTCTCAGCTTAGAAAAATCTTGAAAGCCCTGGTTTTATGGTGGTTTTAGCTCTCAGGAAAGAGGCTTGGAGAGAACTTTCATCTTTGTCACAAATCCTACAGAGATGTGACCTTGCCATTTATAAAGCCACAAAGCACATTAGAAGGAGAACTACCATTCCTGTAGAAGAGGCTATGAACGTGTAATGGAACAAGCTTCACAAAGGTTAGAGTGCATGAGGTAAGAGTATTTCCTCAGAATAAATCATCTGGACCAAAAGCAATGCAAAGTTAAAAGGCATGACTTTTCTCAACCGTATGAAAGTCAGGTAGGTTCTTCTGCCTGAGAGAGCATGCACATTATTCAAACAACTTTCAGATGTACTACATTTACTGCCAGGTGATTATCCATCTAAGCAAGCAGTTCCTTGTTTCAGATGTCATTTGGTGCAGCACATAAAACATTAAGTGAAGCCAAGACTCAACATAGAAATTAATGTACAATCCAGGGATAATCGTGTGCTGATGGCTTGCAATGAAATCTGTTGTTAATAGAGAATATTGGTATTGTCAATAAAACAAAATGCTCTCCCCAACACCATTTAACCATTCTCCCCAACACCAGTCGAGCTTGTCCTTTGCCTGACAAGAATTAAAGTCTTAAATTAATTATCATAACATTAATCCAACTCTTTACCCAATTACACTGTTTCTTGAATCATTAGCGTTCTGATGAACCGGAAAACTGCACTGCGGAAGCCCAAAATTTCCCAACTGCAGGTTCTCAAACACTCAAAAGGAGAGGAAAAAAAAGACATAAAAAAATTACGTATTGCAGTAATACAGTGCATTGCATTCAGGAAGCTTTTGGCCAGCAGACCTTTTTCAGAAACAAGGATAGATAGCTGTGATACACCAATTTCTCTCCTGCTTTGCTGTCTTCAGGTACAAGAGAAGAATCCACATGTGCAACTTGCTTAACCATACCTGCCAATCTACCAAACAAGACAGCCAACTTCCGTTGCGTTTATTTTGTGCTAATGTATTCCCATTTCCTTTGCAAAGCAATTTATTCAGCATGAACAATTTGTAATTATATACAGAACATGTTCTGTGCTACATAAGCCTTTTCATAAGTAATTAATATTTTATTAAATTTTTAATATTAAATTACATTTCTTATGAAATAAAATATTGTATTTTCCAGTTCATGGATGCAAATCTACATATAAATAATGTAAGCAATGTTAAAATATCAACAGATATCAGTTTACTACAAAATAAATTACTTAATTCCCTAGAGAATGTTTAGTCTCAATTATTGCTCATGGAAAGCACACACCACTAACAAGCAAGCCAAGAACAATCTCCTTTCCAAACAGCCAAACTACTGCAAACATATTTTGATAAGTAAACTGCACTATATACTCAATAACTTCACCCCAACCCTGCTCCTAGGAACAGGGAATTCTCAAAGCTGTTCAGCTCCTTCATTTAAACTATTTCTATGTTGCCCAAGAGGAAGACAGGTACCTTAGTAAGTATCCGAGTGAATGCTGCAAATCTTGTATTTATAGTCAGTGTCAGAGCTTACAAACATCACTGTTTGTTTGGCACCTGACTTCTCAACTGCAAGATTTCATAGGCTCCTGTAACATGATTGGAGGTGCTCCAAAACTCAAACACGGGCAGAATAAGGTCATGCTGAGCTGACAGCTATTGTATTCACTTCTCCACATAGTGTGGTAGAAGTAGCAGATAATTTTTGGACAACTACCTTATAGGTAAGTTACTCATCAACTCTCAAAAAAAGGGAAACAGGGTCCTAGGCCTTCCTTACCCAAAATGGGATTGACCACCAGACCTACAGCCCAGAAGAGTTCTGTAACCATTTGACTAATAGGCTGTTTTCATCTTTTTTTAATATGCTAGAAATGGAGGMAGTGGTGCAAAATCTGATCAGTATATTGGTGGAGTGTCTCACAAACTCAAAGCTAAGAAAATGCTCTGACACTGCAGCATTATGTCCCACTGGCCAACCAAGTTTGAGGGCAACACCAGCCAAAGCCCAGCCTAGGTCTCCTGGTAGAATAGGTGCTGTCATCAGCTTTGCCGGTGCTCCACAGCTTATCACAGAAGTGATAAGATGACTTATCACTTCAGGGCTGCGGTGGAATATAGCCTGACAGTATCTGATAGCATTGGTTGCTTTATTCTACGTGTTCAATGGCATAGAAAAAGAAAGCATTGCCTGTCACCAAAAGAGAAAATTAGTACTGACTCAGAACAAGCGCCAGGTCTATAATGACTGTACACAGATGTTACTAGAGTAAACTTGAAGAAAATATGATAAAGGCTGAACGATCAGCCATCCCCCATTGGGTAAAAAYATTCAGAGTAGCTGGTTGAGTGGGAACATGTGCAAAATGAATGAATTGTGCATGGACCCCAGATGCATGGGAACATCTGTGATGATGATGCTGGCATTGAGAACTACTTGCATATTCATGCCATCATTATCACTCCTGCTTCTGTGCATCTCCTTATTGCACAGAAGAGCTACAACTCTCCTATCTACAGTCAACAGCTCTGAGATCATTGAGGTATCCAGTTAACACCAGCATCCTCAGTTTTGGTCAGAGTAAAACAAATTACAACACAAGTAGGCAACATACTTAGCACTTCCAGCACTGCATCTACACAAACCTCTTGGTGGCCATCTTGGCAACCATTTGTAATCATCTTTCACTCACACTACAGTAGAAAATGTTGGCTTTTAGAAGCTTCACAAGCTGTCATTAGCTACACTTCTCCAAGGGTAAAAGAGTTTGCATATTGGTGTAGTGCGTTTATACTCATGTCATTGTAGGTCATTTATACTCATGTTCAAGGCTCCTTTGTGCTTCCAGAGTAGAGTTAAAGGTGTCTATGCATAAACAAATCAAACTCTTMATCTTTGCAGTTGTAGCAAGTGGACTGAACTGGACTGAGTGTAAGTATCTATACGAGACTGAAYATGTTCAGTGCTACACAAGGTCAGGCCCCTTGACTATGAGCTCCAGGGCATGGGCATGTTGTCCTAATGGCCCTTTTATCCTGCAYCACAAATAAGTGCAATCAATTAGAAAAAGAATAATAAACATGTGTGTGATATGGACAGATAGCAGATGATGAAAACAGTTGTAGAGCTTGCCTGGAAATAAACTCGTCATCTCTCATATTCTTATTATAGAGGTAACTATTGCTTCCCCAATATTTCTTGCCTTCCACTGCTTATTAATACTTGCTCAAGCTGTTTAGCCCTATGTTATTTGTATAAGATAAATAATAGAATGAACTCCATTGCCACTGTTTGTGTCTGCTATCATTTGCACTTTCTACTGTAAGCTGACATACGGTAATGAAGGTAGGGAGGGTCTCCATCTCCACCAGGTCAAAAAATTACCATATCACCAGCTTTTGCATGATACATTTGTCCCACAGATATCCCCCAGCCATTGCTATCCTGTGCTGTCTCTGACCAGCATTATAGTTAACTACTTCATCTTTCACACACTCTTATGCTCTGAAAATTATATTAGGAACTTTTGACCAGCAAGCTCAGTACTGCAACAGTTACTGCGCCTCCTAAATTAACCTTTATTTGCCCTGGCCATAACATTTTGACATATGTAACACAAAGAGGCAGCCAAGGGGTCATGCTAATAAACTGGAAAGAAAATTAAGAACTAAAGCTACCCTTTTAGTAAGTAAATAATCTATATAAAAGCAGAGGTATGATCTTCCCTGTCTGATAAAGAAGAGTGAGCTGCTAAACAAAGTCTGTGATGGAGGACAGAAGGCAGATTGACTAATTTTTATTTCCCCCAAAACTCAAGAAATGAAAATGTGTATTATGCAATTGTTTCCTTTTCCTTACAACTAATCTGTGAGAATATATAGTCAGTGTATATATGAAAATGTGCATATAAATTTGGATTTGTTACACTGTAAGCAGAACCATATCAGGTGGTTAATACAGACATTAACGCAACTTTAAGCTGATYTACATGGTTCAGAATTTTCTGTATTTGACATCACTTCTGAAAGCCAGATCAACCCTGATCAAAAGTGTAGCGTTACCACCCTTTCTTTGGAGTTTCCTTTCTGTGATGCCTCAGACAGTTTGAGAGTACCTGAGCAGCCCCATCCCGACACCACTGCCCACCAGGCTAACCAAGGCCGCCTTGTTTCCTTTTCCCCAACATTTGCCTATACTGATGTGTTGTTTCTTCTCCTATATGCAGGCTACAAGCCTTGAGGCCAGAGACCTTTGCACACACACCCCAGCCACTGCTTGAGTGTGGTTCCTAGCACACTCACAAAACAAATAAGTATATTGTGGTGCTAGTAGCTTGAAGAGCACTAATTTTAAAAGCTTCATTTAAACATGGGACTCCTTTACAGTAATCCCTGTAATATAACCTAGACCTTGTTAAATTACACCTTAAAATAGTTCCTTGAATATTTTAGATCCATTACTAGTATTGTGAATTGCTGAATACTGATGCTTTTGCTGCCTACAAAYGCAGTACTGTAATATTTGTTCACATTTGGGTTTCTGCAGGAAGTTTCTCCTCTTCTTACATAAAGGTTGTTCTTTTATTATTTGCCACCAGGAACTTAGTTAATGAAAATGTTATATACCTAAACACAAAAGTCATCCAACCTCAAAATAGCAAAACTGCAGTGCACAAGGCGCRGCACTGAGGGACCCCATCCTACACTGTCAGCTTTATCAGTACCTATACTGTATAGCTGAATTTTGCCAGGCACTACATCATAATTCAAGGGATCTATTGCTGTCCAGGAAAAAATTCACATTATGCCAGCTGCAGACAGACTTGACGAATTGGAGGCTCCAAAGCTTTCCCCCCCCACACACACACTTTTTCACCCCCTTGCTTCCGCAGCTGGATACAGAGAGAGCTCCAAGCTGCCCTCTTTGGCACGAACAAGCAACACTGCCCAGGGGCCATGCCACTAGCTGGCACAGTCTGCGCTGATCCTGGGGCCAGGCACATCCTCTTAAGGTACTTCTTCATGTCAGTGGGTTATATATGGGGAGACAGCGTAGCTTAGTAAACAGTACAATGGGTCGGGATTCAAGATAAACGAATTATATATGTAACACTGCCACCTCTCTCGAAGTGGCTTTGGGCAAGTCACTTGGTTTCTTAGCAGTTCCTCTTAAGAAATGAGGGTGGGGGCAGATCTACTTCACTGAGATCTACTGATGGACAAATGCTAAGAATTAGTTGKTTTAGCATCAAATTCTAATGTCTGTTTTCTGTTGGACTAATCTCACCCGTGCCTGACTGCACAGAAGGGAGAAAGAGAAAAGCGGTAAGGTGACAACATTCAATTCCTGATCAAACTGAGCTGCTTCTAATTTGTTTCAATACATCTCTCAAGCTACAGCTTGTCAGAGTCACCTGAATAATCCTGATATAATTCCAATCCATATTTCTACCTAAAAAATTGAAAATCTTTAGCATGCAATTAATATAGTTGGCAACGACACAGCACATCCATCTGCCCTCTTGCATCAGATGAAGTTTAATAACCAATATGCCCAATGGGCTCAAATAATTTAAAGCCCATATTTGTTCTCAGGAGTGGCTCTTGCTGGCTAAAGGTTTCACCACTTCCTCATAAATTTAAGGACTGAATCTGTAGGGGAGGGAGGGGGGGCACAGAGGAAGAGGTTTGTGGGATAAATTCTGTGTACGTGGGTGACAGTTTATAAAGATAGCTTCTCATAAGGAAAAGCTGCTTTTGTACAGTCATTTTGAAGTATTATATTTTGATAACTCTTTAATCACTGCAGTTTAATGAGATAGAGGCAGCAGGTGAAGGGGGAATCCATCATGTCAGTTCAAGTACCTGGCTCTCTTCCTGCTGTGAAGATTTAACATGACACAGTATTCTGAAGCTCTCCTTTTGCAGCTGCAGTTCAGAGAAGGGATTTTGTAGTCTTCCAAGAATGTTTGATTTCCCTGAAAAAACCTCTTTATGCGATCAAAAGTCATCCTTCACTTCCCAAATGAAAAAAAAGTGCAAACAAAGTCCCTGGATTTAAACTTCAKTTTTTTAATTTTAAAATTGGCCAAGACAGATTATTTTATCCTGTAGAAGTGTTTGTTGCAAGTGTCACTGCAGACCTTTTTTTGATGCAGTGCTTAGTTTTTAATTCACACTTAATAAATGTTAGGTAATAAAATCAAAKTCGCCAGTGATACTTGTGGCCTCTCAGGTATTATTATTTTTATTATGAAGTTCTTATATTTTATCCCAAAGAATCTCTAAACATATAAACATATAGACAAACAAATCGCTTTCTGCAGATGAAAGAGAGGTGGATGCGCAGCCAACATTCATAAATCCCATGATCCCATCTTAAGCCATAGGCACACCGTCACTCATATAGGTAAAGCACATTGTTAAAAAGTTTGAGGCATTGAGGCCCACAGTGAGGAAAGGAATAATAAGACACCTTATCTTACAATAGCTAGTAGAAATTACTTGGGCTGTTTCAGCAGATATACTTGCATAAGACAAAAGTGCCAGCACATTCCTGGTGTAACCACAGTGAAAGCTGCTGCTTTCCTTTACAAGASTATATTGCTTGGTTGTTTCTGTTCACTTTGAAGTTCAGCAACCTGTCAAGACAATATTGGAACAGCTATAGCTTGTACCTTTCTCCAATACCAATTTGCTTCTTGGGGAGCGTGGATCTAGACACAGTCTTTGGCATTGGGAAAGTATGTTCTTTGAGATCATGTCCACACAGACGAAAATCCTCAGCCAGTTCTTACCACCCACCCCTTYTGTCAGTGCCTCAATTCTTCATTTATTAATTTAATATTAGATTGTCACAAGAATCAGTCCTGTCAGATAGGATGTTAGCAGTCTGTCAAACATAAAACACAACATGACCARATCTTCCCACCACTTAAGGAAAAATAATTAAATTTAAGGTTTCACAGTTTTCACTGTCTAATAATTCTTAACCCGTTCTAATAACCTTTGAAAAACAGGCATATATTTACAAGAACAGGCAGACAAATATTATGATGGCTGAACTATCATTTTAGGACCACTGCTATTGAAGTGGTCCTATTATGAARCCAGATTACTTTCCAAATGACTGTTCTGATGTGCCAATCAAAAAAATCACTCTGAAGCAACTAAATGGTGATTGTCTTGTAACGCCTCCTCTCAAACTGCTTACATTAGCTACCACAGCGGGGATGGTCYGTACCAGTTCAAACAGGCATACTCCAGAGCAAATTCAACCAATTATTCTTTCTCCTTTATCCATTTCCTGCAGGAATYGGTGCAAAGCGCTTTACGCCTCTCAGCGTTTGACACTGAAGAGGGAAAGCAGTCACAAGGAGACCCAGGCAGCACACCAATGGGCTCAAGTACAGAAGAGCTGGTATGGGAGACTTTCCCCTTAAAATCCTCAGCTCTACAGCTGGTAGATAGACCCTACATTTCAACAAACATGGTTTTCAAGACCAAAGTCTAAGCCAATTGTTACCATAAGTGACAACGTTAGTGTAAACATTAATCCTTTTCTGACTCATTTTTTGCCACCTACTGCATGTCCTGCACTAGGCCACTGTTGCTTCCTTCCTCCTTCTTAAGCATTATTACAAAATTTAAAAGGTTCCAAAATATAAATCCCTTTCAGAATGAGGTTCTGCAAAACAAAAATTGGAGAAATGGTACACTGATTTCTTTTCACATCTTGAAAATACAAGAATCTGACTGCATGTTTTTCCTTTCTTCTTCCCCAGCTCTCTCCTTCTCCTTCCAACTGCCTATAAACTCCCACTACCATGCATGATTGCCACTGGTTGAGTAGATACAGTTCAGCTTAAGAAGTCATTAGAAGTGTGATTTTAACCATCTGACCGTCAGCCTTCCCTCACTGGGAACAAACATTTTGATTTCTCACAGGCAAAGCCTTTTTATTGTTTTATCTCAACCATTCARAAGAAAACATTCCTTCATTTAAAGTCAAATTTCCAAAGCCACTCTAAGTGCAGAAATGATCACCCTTTTCTTGTCTTTTGTCTTTATCGTTTCTCAATTTTTCTCTTTTGACACAAGCAGAATTCAGCTTCCTTCCCTTTATATGCAAAACTTTGCAAACAATATCTCTAAAACCAATTAGAAGTCAGGCTTGTAATTTTCAATCCACTAACAGAAAAAGAAAGAAAGMAAGCAGCACCACAGAGTAATGATGCCTATTTTAACACTGATGACTTTTTTTGGAGAGAGGTTGAAGTGCCATTTAGAATACATATGCTCGCTTGCCTTTATTTTGCACAGAATTGGTTTTAAAATGGATAAAGCCTCTTGGGTTCTCAGGAAAGAATGATTCTTTTTCTTCCCCCCTTCTCACAAATAGCAGTCAGTTCTGTATTGTTTTTCTGTGAAGTAAGTTCTGCTTAACAACAACAATCCTTTCTATCTTGCCTGCTCTTAAGGCCACCCTTCCYCTCCTTTTATGTATTTCTCAAAATTATTGGTCCCTCACACAATCTTTCACCTTTATACCCCGTCACAAATTGATTCCAGGCTTTCTAAAAACCTCTCCAGCTCCCACTTCAAAGATTCAGATCAACACAAAGGTACTGAGACAGGTTATACCTTTATTCAACTTTCCACCATTGTGAATTATGGCAGAAATAGAAGCACCTCTAATTCCCTTCTCCTCTACATAAACTCCAKTCTCCATCAGTGCCTGAATTCATACCTGTATTTTGGTCATTCCTCTCCATCTTACTCCAAAGACTTTCAAGAGAACCTGTAAGGCAGCACTACTTTCAAAACAAACTATAACCATGCCTACAAGCTGGCTGTCTCCCAGGGATGATTACAGTCAAAAACGATCCCCAACGAGAAATAAGAATGTCACCTTAGGTCAGAACCTTCATTCTCTGATGGTTTTATGGAGGATGACTCTATCCTAGATAACATTAAAGTACTAAACTTCTCCAAAGGCCATGGTCTCTTGATGTCAGTGCTGCAGGGACACCAAYACAGCACTGACCAGGAGCAATATGTGTAGGCCGTGAAGACTAGAGGGTCTTACCTTGTTTAGAAACTCCTGTACAAACAAGGTGATGACATTTCCTTCCAACTTCTRCTTTCTCTCATTTTGTTTGCTTGGAGATATCAGGATTTAAAGTTCTTGGCTTCTGGTTCTTATCAGAATTATACATTTGCCGTTGATAGCTTTTAGTAAAAGTTATTATTAGGCAACTTTTCACTTTTATCTCTTATCACTTTCCACTCCAGAAAGCCTTATCAMTCCTTTCACTAAGTGTATGATAATTGGAGCTTTGCAATTACAGGTACAACACACACAGATTTAATGGACCAATTTGACAAGCTAAAAGAATTCTAGTTCCCCTATCTATTTAGTGTTTTAATAGTGCTTCTTTCTAATTAGTCTATAGTTATAGTTACCAAAGTAATTGTCAATGACTCTAACCATAAATAAAGCAGAYCTGTCAGAGCTAGCCTGACCTTACAGTGGATCAGGACCTTTTCCAAGGCATGAGTAAATACATTACACAGTTTCAGTCGGAGCCAAATGTCTCCCGAGGTTTGAGAATAAGATTTGGATTAATAAACAACCCTCAAGAAAGATCAGTGAGAAAAATCGGACACGTATTTCCAGTGCTTTTCAAGTAGTAGTTCGAACAGAAAGGTACTGCAAAGACTGAGTTACAGTGATGTACTAAACCAAGACCACTTCTGTGAGCACCCCCCTGCTAGGCTGCGCTTCCTGGGTTAGTTACCAGGCGCGCAGGCTGTATCACAGCCCGTGTAGGATGCATGCCGCTCTCCTTGGGCCATGAGAGAATACACCAACCCGAACACCACAGGGCTCCACTGCTTATCTCCTCCCATTTCCTCCTTCAGCTGCTGCTCCCTTTCTACTCCGACACAAGTGGTGATTGAATGTCCTTTTTTCTATTGCACAGGCACATACGCCTTACAGTGACTGAATACAGGGCAATCTCGCAAGAAATTCATACCCTGTTTAGTCTTTTGCTGCCCAATCTGGAGACATAGGATCTTTTGAGAATGTATAACAGACCCAGACTTATTCCAAATGAAAATGCATAAAATATTAACATACAGGTTAAGTAGCTGTGACTTTCTATGTGCTGCACCAAGCAGTTCTGTCCTAAGCAACACTGAAGATATTTAAAAGAAGTCAGTTTTCTCTACGTACCGTTTTGCATGCACGTTTGTGCCTGAAGCCCCGTGCCATGGTTTAAATCTCTACATACGAGCACTCATGAGAGCCTAGGCAATGCCATTTTGTTTTGTGACAGAGGTAGCTGTTGGCACCACAAAAGGCTTACCAAAGAGTAGAAAGGTAATGTAAGAAACAATGGGAAAAGAGACCACAAGGAAACATTAAGTTTTTATCCTCCCCTTTGAAGTTTGACCTAATAGCAAAAGAATAAAAATATTTCCTTCTTGGCATATAAGAAACATTTGTTCTGTTGTCCTTAAAGATCTAAACCTACAGTCAATTAAAAACAAACACAGGAAWTTTTTTTCCCATCACAGGGTACTTTTGTTCTCAGAGGGGATGAATCAGTAGAATTAGGCTGTAAAATATTAATAAAAACTGCAAACTCAGGACAGTTCTCTCTMTATATATAGTTGGTGTACTTATTTTTTTAAACTTCTACCTTTTTTTATGCCTGTGAAAACATCTATTTCAAGAAAGGAAAAACGATGCAATGAACGGAAGTTAACAACCAAGGGAAAAAAAAAAAAGAATATAGGACATGATAGCAAGCTTGACAATATAGGTACGTGTGTATGTCTCCTAATCAAACAGTCTGTGGAAGCTTGATTTAACAAACCAGGGACCGACAGGCAGTGTTTCTGCTTCTGTGGGGCAGAACAGCAATTAGCTTTAATTGGTTCAAGTCCCGGTTCGCAGCCCTCTGGAAAAAACCACCAGTTGCTGATTCAGTACTAAGTGAACTAACATGTTTCCTTGGGGCAGACAATACTTCAGGTAAGGCAAGTGACGRGGCACCTCACAAACTGGCGGGAATAAAAGAGTTATTCACAAGTGCTGGCACAAAGTAGAAACATATTTTGGTAGCAGTGCAGAATCCAGACGCCAGAGCCATAGATTTATTTGACCAACACTTGTTACTCAAGGGCAGCCAGACGTGTGCACTTAGCCTGACCAGATACTTTCTTCCCTTGCCCCACCCTTAGGTTCATTTCTCTGAAGTGAATGCTGTAAGAGGATCATGCGTCTCACAGATAAACCTTTGTCCTTCTTCCTGTTCTTCATCCTTTGCAAATTACCCAATTCTAATCACGACCTCACTGAATAYATTCAATTAGACACAATTATTTGGATATTACTTATGTGAATAATTTCCAAATTATTTCAATTGCAAATGCTACAGGATGTATAACTCATTCCATAGCACAAGCAGTGARCTTTAACCAGACCACCACAAACCTTGACATCATTTGTTACTGCTTCTGTTGTATTGTCAAATGCAATATCCAAATTAGAAACCAGAAACAGAATCATCTCTTTCAAACTCAGCACTTCATCTCGAGTCCTGAATGCACACCYTGCCATTCTATAGCCAATTCACTGAGAGTGATGATTTGAAAATTCGGTCTAAAAAATGTCATCTCCCTCATAYAAGCAAAACTTTCCTATTTGTATACAAATTATCAAAAATATCCCCCTCCACTATGGAAAGTGGAAACTGAATTTTTACCATTTTCTCCTCAGTATTTTCAGAAAATAAGGCCACCTCTATACTAGGGGGGCAGGGGGGAAATGAAGCCATGCTAAAATACAGAAAATTCAGGGGTTTTAGTATTCTAGCTCTGAAAAGAGATTTTCCAAATAYTTTTTCCCCAGCTTTAGATAAGAATGCAAAGGAAAGCTTGTCAACTAGCTTCATGCAGATATTCATGGCAGGGAACTTGAGCACTTGGCTTGCAGTCCCTACGAGGCTGAACATTTAGCAAGATTTGCTACTACTTTACGCTTCCTGTACGAAGACCAGCAAGAACTTTCCAATAACATACAACATACTGCTCCAGCTCTGCAATCTGATTTAGCTTCCTATTAAGATTTTGTTGCCTTTATACCTACACAGAATCTTGTCCACTATTTTCTCTACCTGCTTTACTGCCTCCTTCTATCAGAGGAATTTTCTGGCAAAACTAGGAAGACATATACTTTCAAGCATTTTTTTCTGAAGACACAAAGTCCRATGATCAGCAGCAGTAACGAGGTATTAATTCTTTCTACCTCACTGCTCTGAAAAGCACAGTTTTGTCCCTATTTACCCCATAAAAGTCAGGCTGATCTGGGTGTTTGAAACACAGAGCTTAAAGTTAAGTATTGGTTATACACCTAGACCACACAAAACTAAACAAGCAAGTCAATGCATGCCAACAGACTAAATTTGTAATTCTCAAGCAATAAAAATCTCTCTTCAACTGTAATGAAAATTTGCTTGCATAAGGCTAGCAGGATCATGCATAGAAGATCATGCACTGAGAATCTACACAGTGATTGAATTCCTAACTAAATATTCAGTCACCCATTTGTCCCTCTGCTGCAGAAACTCTTCTCCTCAATAAAATCCTTTTCCATCTAGGATTGCAGGACTTGGAAAAGTCCTTAATTTTTGCATATGGACATTAAATTTTTTTCTTCTTTTTTTTTTTTTACTCATTAAAGCTTTATATTTCAGCAAAGACAGAAATTTTCTGTGAAGCTGCGTATTATTTTAAGTATGTGTATGTCTTCAGAGTAGAAAAGAGGGATTGAAGTCTTATACAACTCAGGAAGACCAGAACAATCATCTGTACTAACTTCCAATGAGGCTCAGAGGTCTCAAAAATACATCCCATATTTCCTCAGAGGACAAACATGGCTGTGAAGTCTCAAGAATCAAAAAACAGARGGGAAACTGAGAGTGATCTTTAAATACATAAAATCTGGGGAGGGAAGTGTTCTATCCATGTCTATAACAGAGTGACAGATTTAAACTGAAAAAAAGAAAAGTCACGTTAGGTAATAAGAAATACCTTCTCGGACTAAGCAATGTAGTGAAACAGCCTGCCTCTGGAAGCTGCAGGGTCTGACAAGTCTTGAAAGGATACTTGACCCCTGATGGGGAAAGACTATGGACAGGATGACCTTTTGAGATCTAGTCTAGGTCTGCAGTTGCATAGGGGCATCCTAATTTCCCTTTTTTTTTGCAGTCGTCACAGGTCTAATAGGCACTGGTTTTGTATCAGGTTCGTACAATTCCCCAGAAGTGTTCCTCTATGATCAGAGGGAAGGTTCTTCTTACATCTCCCAGTGAAGACCACACAACTTTTCCTATACTTCCTTTAGCCTCCAAACTCACAGCATTTGGTTCCAAACTCACACCATTCAGTTTGAAATGTGAATTGATTTTGTTTTCCAGTTGTTACACTTGCATTAAAAAAAAATAATAATGTATTGCAGGAGCTGTCATTCAAAGAATAAAAATTTTAAAGAGTGTCAAAAAAAMCCTTTTCTCAATTTTTCAGAATTGTTCTCAATCTTTTTCCTATCAAGACTGAGACACTTTACAGACYCAATATTAATTTATGACTTGTTTTGGATGACCTACATATGCAACCAAAATAAAAAAATAAAAACACAACACAATTTCTCCCATTAAAAAAAAGGCTGCAATAACCTCTTTTCAAACATTCTTTCTTATCACCTTCTCAAGCTCCCACAAATGTTGTTGCTAGTCTGTTAAAATGGTTTCCCATTTGAGATAAACCTAGTCCTGCTCATTTAACCTTTTTGGTTTTGGTATCAAAACTCATACTGTACTGAACACGTTCTTASGCCATGACCATACACATGTATGAACTCTGGAAATATGGCTCTTTCTCAAGTAACCTTGCTCTGTCAAAGAGACAGAAGTGACAATCAAATGTTAAGATGGWCATTTCCAGCTAGTTTTCATTGTGGAAGCATGCAATGGTGGRTATACCATCCAGTTCATAATCCCACTATTTTTGTTCCTCCTTTTGCTCCTCCTTCGGTACCTCTGCTGTTTCCATTTTCTTTAATTTTTAGCATTCTGGTTTGCGGCTGCAATCCACAATAGCTGTAATCCAAGGGCTGGCTGGCGCTGACAGATAGCTAGCCCCTGCCTTCTGGCTGGTGCTCTGCTTCCACACCATCCCTGCGCCTGCACCAGGGTCACACCACCTCCTGGCAAGTCACAGCAGAGAGCTTACGTGGCTGTTGCTCATTTTAGTTGCTATTTTTGGTTGTTGTTGTTGGGTCAGTGTTCAGTCAGATCATTTCCATTATTTGTGTGCAACCACGTGGCCAGTGATGGCACAAGGAAGGAGGTAGCTTTTCTCACCCCTGCACTTGTCTAAGAGTTTCTGTCTGCCTCTATATACCCTGAAAATAAACAAAGCAAAACCAAGAAAAGCTGCTCAAATTTAACTTCCCAACASAGTGCTGATGAATTGTTTTATACTGGTGTTTTCAAATTGAGCTAAAAAGCAATTAAGTACTTGAAACAGTCAAATTCAGCATCTCTCTCTAAGAAACATGAGAAAATTCATGCTGCAAAGAACGTCCTTACCTTCTAATGGAACATAAGTTTAAGGATAGCAGAAAGAGGATAAACCTGTTTGTATTACATGCATACATTATTTGCATTGCTGTATAGCTTAGGGCCAGTTAGAGTCTATACAGACACAAAAGAAAAAGATAGTCCATGCCAAGAATCTAACACATGAGAAAACAGATGAATTTAGACAGATAAAGGAACTGAAATAAACAGCAAGCCAGTACTAATTCCACATCATACGCCAATGGTCTGTCCCAGCAGCAGCAGCTAACCGCTCAGGAGTTGTGAAGGCATTGTAACAAAATGGAGTTTTAGAAGAGAAATTTGTTTTAGAAGAGGAATTTGAAAGAGAACCAAGATGTGTCTTTGCTGTGAGCATGGGGATCTTTTCCCAAGGATGAGGGAGAAGCACAAAGTTGTTTGCTCGTAGTATTTAACAGCTGGAATATAGGGGCTGGCATCTGAGGCTGATCAGATATGGGAGCTGACTTGATACCAGCCTTGAGATAAGGGTTAAGGCAAAGAGAGGCTGCAAACAGCCTTAAAAGTGAACCTGAGAGATTTRATTTGACGTGATAAAGAAAGAGGCAAAGAAGGAATGTAAAGAGCAGTGACATGGTCCAAGGGGCAGATAAGGAAAAAGATCTTTGCAAAAGAATGGATTCAAGCATGAGCACCATGGGAAAAGAAAGGGACGGTGCTGCAGCTTATATACAAACCTTCTTGAGAGTGTTAGCTGCAAGGATGGTTATGAAAGCCTGTATATTCCAGAGACATTGTAGAGAAAGAATCTGAGCATTCAAGCTAAGTATGAATATAAGAATTTAGGAAAAATATGAAAAAAAGCTATAAAACATCCATTTTTTCAGCCAGCACTGTAAGTTTCTCTTACAACCTACAGCCTCTCTTTCTCTCCCTTTTCCATTAAGTCATAGTTAARTCTGAATCTGTAACTGTTGCCTTGGGACGCAGTATTGTGTTCACACGAAGAAAATTTCTTAAATAAAATTGGTTTTTCATTTCAGTTTGAAGAATAATTATGCATACAGCACAAGTGAGGCACAACAAACTCTAGGGAAAGGAGAACAAGAGCAAATGAAAATAGTTTTTGCTGTCTGATGAGTGTTTCTTTACTGCMTCATCAAGGAAGAAAGAAGCTAGTAGCTATGTTTTCATTCATCTCCAAAGGATATTCCTATTTGAAAATGAGAAATTCCTTATTAGATGTGAAAGAGGCAGTAAGCAATGTTCCCACACACAAAACAGAGCACATGTGCACCAGAGAGAAGGGAGAAGATTTTATTAACACAATTCAGACAACCCAGCCAAGTCAACTGCTGGGCACCTGGCCACTGACAGCACAGCAAGGACAACGCTGCGTGCTCCCTGGGCTTCAGCTTTCCAACCACCCCACCTCCCTCTCACAGCTGCAAAAGAAACAGCAGCAGCAGCAGCAAGGCACGTCAAGGATTATTCTGACATCACCCTTTGGCAGAATAAAGCGAGGACAAAAAAGCAGCAACTTACAGATATTGCTGTGTGTAGTACTTCAGGTACTACCATGTCCCCCTGCAGTCACCAATTATTTCCCTGGTGAGAATGCAAAACGGGTTTTTCAGGGGAAGTGTTAAAGTCGATAATGTGGTTTATCCACATGAAGCCATGTATAAGCACATATCCTTAGAATCAAGAAAGATTTTTCTCCAATGACCACCTCTCCAGGGACAGAATTTCCATAGCCTTAACCCAAATCATCTCTGCCATCCAAGGGACGGTTTTTGTAAAACAAGCAGCAACAACACACAGACAAAGCACTCCAGGGCCTCTGCTGCAGCTGGCATCTCAATGAAGCCAAAACCAAAGCATAAACCAACACATAAAAAATAAATAAATAAAAAGCTAGAATTCTGCTCAAAAAAAAGGATAGAAACATTTTTATATTTCGAGTCCCCAGAATAACCATATCCTCCATATCATCTGCTAAAACGTTGGTTATACAAACTCATACTTAAAGGAACACTAAGTAATTTTTCATAATTGTTTTCAGACATGGTAGAGTTTAAAAGGAGTTTTAAAAGCCTGTTAAGGACTCAAAAATTAATTTTTCCTCCATGCTAGAATTTCCTTTTAAAAATGGATTTGCACTTCTCCCCATGATTTAAAAATTAAGAATTTTAAGTTCGATCTAAAAAACTGTTTAAACTTCAAAGATAGTTTCTTGAAAAGTAAAAATTAAATAGGCACAGTAAATTGGAAATGAAAAATTATTTAAAAAGTATAAATACTGCATTATGAAAATCCTGCAAAAGAACACCTATAGTTTATTGAAATTCCTAATTTATATTTCTAAATGAGATTTTTAAAATGAGCATATACTTACAGGAATCTCTAACATAAAAAMCAGCTATTGACTTCATTAGACTAAAGTTAATAGAGCTTAATTTTTATGATGTTCCAACATGGACTTTAACGTTGTCTGCATTGTTGCCAAGATAAGATTTTCTAAAAAGCTAAGCTACAATTTATGCATCAAAAAAATGAACAAAATTATAGAAACTCCAGATGTTTCCACAGATACTCCATGTCCAAAGTGTCCTTATTTTGTTGATATATTCTGAAAATTGGGCAACTTTGGTTCTCAAATAGGAGATAAGWTCTTTTGACAACACAGCCTGAAGGAGATTTCTGTTGCAACACCTCTGAGGTGGAAAGATACATGAAGGAGGAATTTGACCCTGCTATGTATAAGAAATATTGCCATCAGCTTTAYCACAAAGAAAACCATCACARAAGCAATGCTTTTCATKGCATTTCCTTAAYGAAAAAATTCATGTCTTCAGTTTGAAAGCCATGGCCACTCGAAATACAAAAGTCAACAGGAGTTCTTCAGGACGACGTACATTAGCTTTTTGTACCAGCAATCCGTCAGAATGACATCTAGCATAATAATAAACTGTGTTTAAAAATAAAATGTAAAATGTGTCAAACAGTAGGTCTTCAGGCCAAAGCCTCAGCCTCGCTTGCTCTATTTCAGTAGGAAAAGTAGAACTAAACCCATCTGAAAGGCTAATCATCATACTAGCAAGATACAGATATTGTGCTCTATCCTTGGTAATGCCAGTACTGAATTGTATTAATCTCCAGAAGAAATAGTATGACCAGAAGCAAATCTGAAAGAGAAGGGCAACTACTTATGAACACCAGCAAATCTGCTGCTGAAGACAAGATATGGCAGTCGTGTCCAAAGTAGAGAGATTCTGTGGCAGCTCATGTGCACCAGAAGAAAACAGGGGAAAGCAGGGTTAGAACAAAAGCTTATTGCTGCTTTCTTCCTCTTCAGTTCTGCACGAAGGAAACAAAAGGATGCAACTCGCAGGATTTTTATATCAGACCAGAGCACAGGCTAGTATGTTCCTTGCTGCAATCCATCAAGCAGGTCCACAAGTGAGCACCATTGACATCCATCAAGCCATCTGATGGTCTACTGAGGAGCAGACATTCAATATTGAATGTCTACTCAATGTCAAAGCTACAACTTGGTTTATTTTTTCCCCACTGACCCTTTTTAAATCATTAGGACATTAAAAAAATGGTTAGATGTGCAAAAAACATCACCGCAAAAAGCAACAGTCTGTAACTAAAGTAATTTAATTGCATATTGCTTAAATGGGTAACAGGAGGAAAAACAATCTGGGGAGATGTCTCTTGCCTTTTACTGTACTATTTTTATTCCAGAGATGCACAAATCCCGAATAGCTTCATCAGAATGATTTGGCATAAACATGACATTATGACTAAGTGCAGCAAAGCATAGCCTAGATACCAGGCCAGAACACTGTCTGCAGGCAGCACTAAAAGCAGCATACGCTCAGCATCTGGTGATCAGGCTGCAATGTTTTCTTGATGCACAGTACGAGTTATTTTCTCCACTCTTCTGGACTGTTCCTGGTAACATTACCCATCCTTCCAGTGGCCCTTTTGTGTTCCTTTGTGTTGACAAGGATGATGGTAGCGTTAACCTTTTACAAGAACTAAAGAAACTGTCTCACTAAGAAATAGCTTAGCTGTTTTTGTCTCCTTCTGCCCTTTCTTCATGATTTATSATTTAAGAAATGGTTCATTCTGTGAGGGTTGAAGAGCCCGTGCCCATACTATTCTTTTCAGSTGCACCATTCTACTTGCTCAAGTTTTCCTTTAACATGAAGTGAAATTTGAAGATTGTAGCATGGCTGATGAGGCCTGACAGAASTTTGAAAAGGCTTGCAAAACACTATATTTATTTCTGGAAGGGACTCATTTTTTCTTTGTATTCATCTGTTATTACTATTTTCAGAAAGCCAAGGGCTCACGGGGTGCCTGTACACATTTTCAGCACTACCAAAATTCAAAGAAGAGAAAAAAAAAAACCAAACACTTGTTACCTTGAAATAAAGCAGGAAATGTAATTAAAGACTTCAATTACAATTGGCATTTCTGATTCTGTTGCTGTAGGAGGTCATCTTGCCAAAATTGGCAAAGCAAGACTCCCTAGAGAGAGGATCTGAACTACATTTCAGACTACTTTATTAATCATTTCATGATCATCATCAAAAGAGCTCTATTTAAACTCAGTATTTAGTGATTAAATGTTACACACTAAGGGCTGAATATTCAAAGAGATCTGGTTCAGACTCTGTGCATGTGCAACTTTCTACRTGCATATTTCACTTACAGTTTTGTTGGACTGAGTGCACGGAATGGCTTGTTTGCATTCACATTTGAATATTAAGGCTGAGATGAATCACTGCAGAAGACAAGATTTCAGCCCTCTTTCTGCACACTGAAAAGCCCATTGGTGCTTTATTTGCAAAATTCAGTTCATGTAACGTGGAACCTGACATTTATGTGCACAAAAATCATGCACACCTACAGAGAATCCATTTCTAAACTTCMTTTCAGGCTCTTACTAGCCAACTTTTATGTTATTACTGAAAAAAAAGAAATATTATTTACATTTTTTTCCAGTGGGTATGACACTGACAGAGAATAAGTGACTTCTTTTCCAGAGAGGACTAGAGTCAGAATGGATAAAAGAGTGAGGAAACTACTGTGCTATACAACCAGGCTTTGTAAAGAATGAAGCTTAGATGTTACTGATACCAAGAATAAGTATGTATGTCATGAGGTCTTGTGCCTATGCGTATCTATCTATCACTCTCAGGTACTTACACATTATCACAATAGAAGCTGTGTAAGTACTTCACAACCTTTAGTTAACCTGTAGTTAACTTCACATCTCTGTCAACTCTCTATTATCCAGGCCAGTGAAGGAGGGAAGGGTTAGGACAAAGGGTTAGACAAAGAGGAAACACCAACAATGCAAAAATTTGAGTAGAAAGACATGCAGGGAGGACATAGTGAGGAAAAGGGAGAAGATAAAGATCGGCATCACTGCCGAGTCTGGCAAAGTGYGATTCCCACATCACCACTGACTTGAGCATCTAAGTTTATATGGCAAACAACACACTGCACAYAGGAGGCTGTATTACTTCCCAAGGAAAACTGGCTCCTAAAGAGTCAGCATTGGCGTTTCTGTATCCARCCTCTGCAGTTAATCCACAGCCTGACACCCAAGAGATGCTATGCTCCGTTTACAGAGAAAAGTCTGAAGTGCAGCACAATTGGGAATCTGTCCAACATCACACTGAAAGTCTGTCGCAAAATAGGAACTGAAACCAGGAGCCCAGAGCCTTGGGCTGCTCCACTGCAGAACCACAGCTATTGCTCCTTAAAACACTGAGTTGATTTACTCCAAGCTTTCTTCACTGATCTTAAGACTACAGGAGGAACTCTTTCAGCCCTCTACCTAGACACAGCTCAAAAACCTTCAGACACTTCTGCATCATGCACTTCACTTCTTCTGGAGCTTTAACACACCCTTTAGAAAGTCATCCATTCTGAAATGTGTCTGATTTTATGTACTTCCAGCCCCAATCACTGGATCTCATCATACCTTTTCCAACAAAGGTTAACAAACTGTCTACTGTCGGACGTCTCTTCCCCAGATGTCTCTTCATAAATGAAAGACTGAACATTAGACCTAAGTCCCAGAGTCTGAGTCATTCACAGAGCTCTTTTCTGAACCTTTAATTTTTCCATGCAGTCAATTCTCAAAAAGCAGTACCTCTTGCTATAATCTACGTCTACTCTTCGACTATTTAACAATGTCCTAATTATTGATGGGAGCAAGACTTGTTGTTTYGCAAAGCTTTGCATTGCAGCAAAATTGGGTGCAGGCTTCTCACATGGCCAGAACATGTTTCTATGCTGGTGCCAATTAGTATTTAATGAATGCCGCCTGCACAATGCAATATGATGTTTTCAGTGGTGACTTCTTCTACAAAGGCACACGTTGTGATTAGTAGATCAGGACAGTTTTTACCAAAGACATATTGCTAATGGGTGCAAGAAACATTCCTACTGGAACCTAATAAAATGCGTGTGGACAGTACCAGTTCACAAAGCAGACATTATGTGGCTTTTTGATATTTGAGTCATGACAAAACAGGCATCTTTGCATAGCAAAGTTCTTAATTGTACTGCTTTTTGGCTTTCAGCAGTTCAACATTTATTATGAAAAACTGCCTGCAATTTTTTTTTTTTCTTGGTAGAATTATAGTAATGTGAGTTGCTTTCATTTTGGCTTAGTATTGAGTTTTGAGAGTTTAAAACAAAACAACAAAAAATCAAAAAAAAAAAAACCACCCAACAAAACAACATAAAAAAACCCAAAACAAAAACCACAAGCTTATTTCATATTCTTTTCTGCCTATCCTTCTCCTAAATAAGCATCTACTGCTGCTAACAAATGAATCGGATGAGAAATGCAAAGCACTTGGAGTTCTCTCCCCCCAGAGAACTTATGACAAGCAAACAACATATCATMAAAGGCTGCTGACAGCAAATGAAACTGCACCATGATTTGACATAGTAGAATTAATCACAGGGAATGGTGTACAAAAATTTACTAAGAGGGAGATAGATCCTTTAAGGCTGAAAACCCCAATTCTTAAATCAATAAGAGTTGTTAGCGGCCATTTTTATGCAGGTACTCCACGTGATAACAAAATAAATGTTATGATCATGGTAAAAGACACAGTGAGCGATCAGTAAAAAGCCATCAGTCCTCAACTCATCTCAGTTCCTTTCCAACTGTTTCGTCCCCTTTCTGCATCTTAGGACAACTACTCCTCCATAACCAGCATGAACATTTCCATCTGTGCTGGTTTTGGCTGGGACAGAGTTAATTTTCTTCATAGTAGCTAACACCGGGCTATGTTTTGGATTTGTGCTGAAAACAGTGTTGACGATAACACAGGGATGTTTTCGTTACTGCTGAGCAGGGCTTACACACAGTCAAGGCCTTTTCTGCTCCTCACCCCACCCCACCAGCGAGCAGGCTGGGGGGGCACAAGGAGTTGGGAGGGGACACAGCCGGGACAGCTGACCCCAATGACCAAAGGGACATCCCACACCATATGGCGTCATGCTCAGCATATAGAGCTGGGGGAAGGAGGAGGAAGGGGGGGACGTTCGGAGTGATGGCGTTTGTCTTCCYRAGTAACCGTTACRCGTGATGGAGCCCTGCTGTCCTGGGGATGGCTGAACGCCTGCCTGCCCATGGGAAGCAGTGAATGAATTCCTTGTTTTGCTTTGCTTGCATGTGCGGCTTTTGCTTTCCCTATTAAACTGTTTTTATCTCAACCCAAGAGTTTTCCCACTTTTATCCTTCCAATTCTCTCCCCCATCCCACCAAGGGGTGAGCGAGCAAGCAGCTGGGTGGTGCTTAGTTGCTGATGGAGTTAAACCATGACATCATCCTAAAGAAATACACTTTTTTGCACTTCAGCTCATCACATTTGTTTCCTGTGTAACCAATATTTCATTAACCCTGGAGTATGGAAGTTGAACACAGAGAGCACATTATTATCTGAACACATTATTATCTGAACACAAATTTCCAGGAACTTTGAGCAGATAGTGAGTTCATATTAAACTCCTACATTATATGTGAAATTCATCATGGACAGAGCCTAACTTCCCTAGGTAAAACTTTGGTGTGTTCTGAGGTGCACATTAGGAACAATAGCTCTGCATTCATCTTGTCCCCAAACTAGTACAAAAAAATAGCAAAAGATCAAGCGAATCCTCAAAGCTTGTGTGAGACAACCTTACACAGAAGCAAAATCAGCTAACTGAACGGTCAGTGATGATATGAAAAAATGTGTTATCCTATACTTCATCTAAAAGATATTCTAACGTTCAGGTAAAAAATAATTCTGAAAAGTCCATTAGCATTTGTTTGGAACTGATATAGACTAAATTATCTCAATAGTACCTTTGGGTTTAGCAGTCTAGGAAAACAGTAGCTCCTTAGGTCTTAACTGACATCTGGTGGCAAACTTGACATTTTCTGATAAATAAGGCTTTGCAAATTTGAAAAGGTTTAAAAATGAAATGAAGGATTTAGTATGCGCTTTCTATGGGTTTTTTGATATTAGAAGAGGAAGTACATACTTGTCATCCATTTTCTGGTAATTCCACATCTAGACCTGCTCATCAGGCACAATTTCAGTTACAAAGGCTTATTAATAGTGCTAAGTGCGCATGAGCTATCATACATCAAAATAAACAGAGGAACAATTTAATTTAGAATAGTAAAATTTTTAATGCAACTAGCCAATTGAGCTTTCCCAATCCATTTATTCCCCAAAAATCCATAATTCGTGTGTTTTATGTTACATAATATGATAACTACACATCTACAGCAGATAGATGGGCCACTTTTTTTTTTTTTTTTAATGACTTTAACAGTATTACAGGCATGCACATAATTTGGAATTACTTTTTCAAGGCTAGCACAGTGTTTAAATATGCTTCAGTGTGTCAACCACCTGCCAAAACTTTAGCTGAATCAAGCAGTTCCAGATCATTGGAACTCTAATTATTATAAGCAAAAGTGGCTCTTGGAACAGCAGTGAACTCTACATGACAGTGTTGGCAAGCACTCCACAGGCAGATGAATTAAACTCCACTTGCTGATTGTGATTACTGGATCATTCACTATTTTCTGATCATTTGGTTTCACAGGAAATTAGTGTCAGTGCTGAATGTTTCCAACACGATAGAAGGTGTGTTAAAAAAAAAAAAAAAAGGCCMAAAAGCCAACATATTCAAAGCATGTAAAGGCATAAGGCTTTTCTCCACCTATGCCCATGTGATAATGAGAAACTAAGTTGATGCACTTAAAGAAGCTATATTTAGTCGTGATGCAATAAGCAATTTTTATCGCCTATTCCTTACCTATTACAAATGCAAAGTAGGACACATTAGCTGAAAACACCTTTGGCAGTTATGGTCCCCTCTCTATTAACACCATTCACACTGTGTGACAGGAAAGCAACTGTAACATAAACAGTTCATTTTTCGCGTCCCCACTGTGACTGAATCTTTRTTCTAACGTCAGATGTTTTTCAGGCCATGAAGGTATGTTGGGTCATGACTTGTCTTGCCCGCCAAACAAGAGGCAATTCCCGACACATCAGCAAGATGGAAGACAATTTTCAAAGGATCCCAGGATGAAGATGATTTAGAATTATTATTCCCGAGACATTTTCAACAATTATTTGCAACTTCATTTGAGATGGCATTAGAAATGATATATATATATATATAACCCAGTATATCCAAAGATTTTTCAACTTGAGATGTTATTACAGTAAAAGATTTGTGTTCAGATTTTTACTTATGTTTCAGAGGCCATAACTTCATTCAACAAGGATCACTACAAAATGATACAAGTCTGTGTATAATGAAAAATAAATAGCAGAACAAGTTTAGGATAAAGTCCACCAAACTAGACTGTCTTCTCCTATTGCAATTAGCCAGTCAACACCATAGAATCATAGAATATCTCAAGTTGGAAGGGACCCATAAGGATCATCAAGTCCAACTCCCTGCTCCCTGCAGAACCAATTAATGTGGAAATTTAAATCCTGTGTTTCTTTTAGCAGGCAAAGAACATTACTCTCAYACAGTACTATTAGTGCTCTGTATTGACAATGGTCACACAGCTACAATGGAAATTGTAAATCTTACCGGAGTTTTGTTTCACTGCTAAATTAAAATGCTGCACACCAAGTATTGTGTTGCTCTGGGTTTATTCTTCAGAAAAGTAGTAAACAATTCTTCCTCTCCCCTGGARTTCTGCTGCTATCACAAACCTCTCAGCAACTTTCAGTTCTCAGACTGTTACCTATAGTGAAGGTCACTAAGTAGATGAAATCAAGTCTATTCTTAAAATAGTTCTGAACTGCAAATTAAGTGTCAAAAATAACACCTTTTGTTGCTCAAACAGCATTCCAGCACAACATGCAAACTGCTWAGCGAGGTTTTAAGTAGTTTCTCATTTTGGGCACCCGATTTTAAAGCACAAAGATGTTATAGGGCAGACAGTAAAATTACAAAATATTTTCCTTTATATCACATTGCGATTAAATAATCAGACTAAGGGCTCATCATTCCCCGGGAGACTTAAATCCTATGTACTGTGTAGTAACAAGTGATGCAATTCTACATTCAGGCTTATAGAAAAAGCAATGCAGTATTTTATAATCCATGTGCAGGACAGACTCAAATAAAAAGCAAATGAACAGCAGACTTAGGAAGCTATCAAGTTGTTCTTCCAGCTGATGCAAGGAACTGGTATTCAAGACCAACTAGCAGAGCATATTTGTAGGCTACAGAGTACATGCCAATTCCTGAATTTCTCTTTGCTAACTTTTCATCTTCTTCTCCTTTCTCTTTTGTATGTTTTATTTGCTTCTTAGTATATTATCTAACACAATTCAAACTCCATGCTGAGGATCCAACTATAGGCAAACCACAATTACTGAAAATGCACAACTACCCTCTAATTTACAGCATCAGATGTCAAGGGGCTTTCCTTCTTATAGAAAAGCTCCGGCTTCTTGGTATGCATTTGAAAATAATTACTTTTATTTGCAAACCACAAGGATCAATACACATTAAAGGGTACCACTGAAAAGTAGGACAGTCAGTGGAAAAGTGCCAAGCTATGTGTACATAGCAGATGTAAGGAAACACCCAGGATGCTACTGTGGGTGCAGATGATGAAAAGTCATTTTTCCCAAGTGGCTCAGGTACACTGGTCTATAGCTCACTGTATCAACCAATTCCCAGGGGTGTCAGCAGGAACTGGCCAGAGAAGCCGCGAATGTTTCCCAAGCTATCTTTAACTTTGCTTGCTCAGTGGAAAGCAACACAAGCACAATGACCCTGCCTTCTGATTGAGATTGCTTTTTGGGGCTACCTGTCCAAAAGCCACGCTGCTATGAAACACTCCTTTTGTTGCTCAGCAGGCTAGATGACAGATAGTTGTGCCTCCTATACAATCACTCCTCTGACTGCAATATAGATACTGCTTTAGTCATTCCCAGGTGTTCCTAAAACAGTTTTGACATAGGACAGCAGTGAGAAAAATCTCTATCCAGTTTTGAAACAAAGAGAATGGCACAAACTACATTTCATCTGCACAAACATGCTTTATTCATGCATCTTTCATTCTGTGCTTTGTGTCTTCTTGTCCTTGTTTCAGCTGGGGTAGAGTTAGTTTTCTTCCTAGTAGCTGGTATAGTGCTGTGGTTTGGATTTAGTATGAGAACACTGTTGATAACATGCTGATGTTTTAGTTGTTGCTAAGTAGTGTTTACACTAGTCAAGGACTTTTCAGCTTCCCATGCTCTGCCGGGTGCACAAGAGGCTGGGAGGGAGCATAGCCAGGACAGCTGACCCAACTGGCCAATGGGGTATTCCGTACCATATGACATCATGCTCAGTATATAAACTAGGAGGTGCGGTTCTGGGAAGAAGCGATCGCTGCTCAGGGACTGGCTGGGCATCGGTCACTGGGTGGTGAGCAATTGCATCATGYATCACTTGCTTTGTATATTCTATTATTATTATTGTTATTACTATTTTACTTTATTTCAATTATTAAACTGTCTTTACCTCAACCCACAAGTTTTCTTACTTTTACCCTCCCGATTCTCTTCCCCATCCCACCAGCGGTGGGAGGAGTGAGCAAGCAGCTGTGTGGTGTTTAGTTGCTGGCTGGGGTTAAAACCATGACACTTCTGTGAGAAAATAGTCTGCCATCCATCTGGTGAGAGATAGCCGGGTACAGTTTCACTACACTATAATAAAGTTCCACCACGCTAATCCTCCAGGACTGCGGCAATTATCTCCTACCAGACAGGTGTTAAATGCTGCCTTCCGAGAGRTTATCCCATCTTCTCTCCTTCCCTTCTGCCCTAGCTGTGCAAGGGACAACAGTAAATAGATTATGGCACTATTTCAATAGGTAAAGAAGAGTCATTAGCTCTTGATCCCATGACAGGGATTCTGAGTAAAGCGAGGATGAGCCAACTTCATACCATCTCAGTCTCTTACCTACAGCAAGATGAAAAAGACATTTTTCCATGGAAAGCTTTTAAAGTGTTTCATTTGTCAAGATTTGTGTTATTTTCCTTGTCCTTTATTTCTCCTCCAATGTATCAAAATGGGAAAGGGAAAAAGAGGATGGAATGAACCCCCCCACACACACAAGAAGGAAAAAGGTACAGAAAAATAATTTGTTTCCAATTTTATGAAATGTATAGCTGCTTAGAAGATTCATATAACCCAGGAACTTCGTTCCATTACCCGCAAACAGTAGATGCTTTGGAAAAGTGGATAAGAAAATAAGTTGAATCATCCTTCCTCCTGTAGCATCCAAACTTTTACCAATCAGTGTTTTAAGTGTCAGTTAGCTAGAGCCTGTATCTCTTGCCAAAACCAGGACCACATCAAGTTAATATTTTAAATATAATTTAACTGAAGTGCTAGATTTTTTTTTTTCCAAAAAAAATCTGAAGAACACAAGTTCTTTCTCTATGTCTGTCCTCATCTTCTGTGCATTACCAGTATGTTCAGTCTCATACAAGTACTCCTCAGTCATCCATCAAACTAGGACACTGAAAAGCTTTTCTATGTGTAATCTCCCATTCAGAAATCTATCAAAATTATCAAATTCACACTCAGTATTCTTATCAATGCTCCCTGCAATGGGAGAGAGATTTGAAAYATTGTTCCCTGTCCTCCCCTTCCCACAGTTGACCTTAAGCAAACAWCTCTACAGCAGAGTTTGTAGAGTCCTGAAAACAAGCAACCAACCAAAACGCCACCTTTAACAGTACTTTCCGTATATCCTATTGCAGACCTGTGCCCTAGGGCTTGACCAGTTAGTATTGCAATTCTGAATTTTAAAAGAAGAGTTCCCTTACATGCTGTTTGACCTCAAATTTTCAGGACCAGAATATACTTGCATTAGCCTGCATTACTGATTGCACAGGAATCCACACAAAAATTCAGCTACTGTTTGATGCAAGAACATCATGTCAGTTACAAACTTTGTATAAAAGAAAGGTCAATAGTAAAATCAAGTGCGAAAACAGCCTTGATACTACCTGAAGTTGAGACTGAGACTGCTTTAAGACAGCCAAAATGTCTTGCTAGCCATCAGATTATTTTTGAAGAAAAGCACTCCACACATATGGAAATCTGTGTGGAAATACTGGTCTTCTTCCACAACTTTATTTTGGGGATTTTTAAGACTATAAACTACAGTAATAGAAAACATAAGGCAGAGATTTTCAGTACAGGTGTCTTAGATGTACTTTCCTGTTTATATTCTCAGGCGCCTTTTTTTTTTTTTTTTTTTTTTTTTTGAGAATACAATTTGTATTGTCAGGCACCAGAAGTTCTGTTTTTCTAGAGTGGAAAGTTGTAATGTGATATTACAATACTAACAACGCAGAAACATTCATATTAAAAGACTGTGTTCCATTAATTCACCGTTCAACAAAATACCTGCATCCTCCTTTACCACTCAGTTTTTTAAGGCAGGTATGAAAGAATTGCTTATTTAGCTGTCATCATAAGTTTTCAAACTACAAGTCCTTTCCTTAGTTAAAGGCTCTTAGCTCCCCTCTTTTCACGTCAGCAGTGATTTGAGACCAATTCAGATGCTTTTGCTCATCTCCCTGGCTCTTTTTCCCAGAGCCCAAACTTCCCATCAAGCAGGAACTTAAAGGAACTTCGAGAAGAATTTATCTTGAAATGCCTTTGCTCCATTGTAGCTACCAGTGTTAAAAAAGGAACAAGTGAAGCTGAAAAATCAAAATTAACCTCAATTAATAGACAGCCCCTGCTTTAGCATTAGCTTGTGTTTGCCACACAGTGCSAAAAAGACTATGAGGTATTCAGCCTCCAGAGCGCAGTAGAACTTCCTAGCAGCATGACTCTATTAATCCCAGTCCCTTGTGGCCACGTCTCTTAACAGAGTGGCCGTTAGTCAATCCCTAGCACTCAAAAATGATAAAGAAAAGGATTAAGGTAGTAATCTGGAATCTGAGCATGTGTCAGAAAAAGAATCCTTGACATTAAAAAAGGCTTCATGAAAAAGAAGATATCAAAATTTGAATGCTGCCATGCAGCCACCTGTCATYAGAGCGAGAAAAAAAAAGTTAGTATCAGGGCAATAGTATGGTTCCAACAAATATGCATTTGTAATATTTTTATGACATTAATGTTGACTTCACCTACTCTTGTACAGCAGCCTAAGCTAGGGAGTAAGAATGCTGATGCTGCCAATCTGATGCTCTCTAGCTCAGGCACAATATCATACCACTACCAAACTGCTGCTTTAATGCTCAGGAAGCCTGCAGCAATCTAGTGGGAAAAATAAACATTCAGRGAGAGGAGAAACAGTACAAATAGACCTAATCAGTTAAAAACAACATTAATAGCTCCTTTGGTGGACTGCTGGTAAACCTACCTTTCAATTAATTAGGATCCCTCTGAGTAAGGAAGTGCTCCCCTCAGAAAACCTGCAAGAGCCAATATTACTTTCTGCTGTGCAGCCCTGGGACTGTTCATCTGTGGCAGGGCCTCGGCACAGCTACAAGGGTCTCAAGATGCTCTTTTATCTTCACACTGCCCTCTCCTCCCACAGAGGAAGGYAGTTCTCCACCCTCCCCACTCTCGCTACTTCACTTTTACTGTCCAGAAAGGCTCTGACATAAAGGAACCAATTCAGAAAGTTCCTTACCAACCCTAGCTACTCCATTCCCTTGACTGAACACAGGGGACAAAAGACAACCTCTACCCATGTCCTTCATGGCCACCACATGCAGCCTCCAAGCCACCAAGGGATACTGCCRAGGGGTTGAACCAGCTGTGATCTTGACAGAGCAGGAAACTCAACAAGGGGCAGAGGTAGCTCCAGAGCATCTTTCCTGCCACCCCCAGAGGGCCGTTACAGTGGACTTTAAAGCTCCGTTGGCCCTGTCAAGATGAAGTTGTCTTACCCACCATCTGGACCTGTCAAAACCAGCATAGGTTATGCAGTAGCAGTTGTTCCAAACATGAAAAATTACCACCTGAGGGAAGTTAGAGAACAGAAGACAGACAGGAGTACTGGTGGATCTACTCTGTCTTTCACCTATTCATACTAAACTGAAGTCATTGGGATTTATAGGGAAGCAAGAGTAAGTTTTGGTTCAGGCCTCACCAAAACATAAAGAAAGAGAGCACAGGAAAGATAGTTGGGGTTTATGACTCAGAAAAAAAGGATTCTTTGTGTTCAAAACTCATCTCTATTCTTTCCCTCTAAGGAAGCAGCTGCTTATGGGGCAGGTGCATAACCACAAGCTATGTCTCCTGGAATTCTTACTCCCTTTGCATAGCCCTAACCTGCAGACTGTAACAAGATTTTTTGTGTGAGCAAGATGCAATGTAAGACACTCAAATACCTAGCAGTCATCCTACTGCGTGTCATTTCCCCATGTGATGTCTAGGAAATACGTAAAATAAGAGCATCCGCATCATATTTGTAGCCAGTTATATTGAGTAATATCTTCTTTTCGACTAGCTCAGCATCACAATTTCCTTACATATTTTACATCCTCTTCTGGTATTTATCTGCAATTCATATGCTTTCCAAACCATATCTTCCCTGGGGATGTGCATTCAATCATAAGTATGTGTTTACTTCTTTTTGACCAGAACCTACTTTTGAATTTGTTGTGGCTATTTTTCCTGGCACTACTTGCTACTGCTGGAAGGATCCCCCATAGAAATGTTCTACTCCTCTCTGCTTTGCCTCCTGGTGATAACTAGAGTAATTTTATATGCCTTATATCTACTCAAAATTTTTCTTCCTTTTTATGAAGCCAGTTCTTGTAAAATTAAAACGTCTTTCCTACAATGAAAAGAGGATTGAATTATCACCAATTTCACCCCCCCACCCCCACACTGACTGGACCTTCCGTCACTGTGAGCACAACATTAAGAAGGATACTGAAGTATTACTTTTTTACCTGTAGCTTTCATCTTTTAGTGATCTGGAATAAATAAATAACAGTTTTCACGAGAAAAAGATGAGCACCTAGTCAGAGCTTGGACTGGGGGAAAGGACTGAAGCGAGGGAGTATAGCTGATCTTTAAGATGAGACCTGTGGCTATGCAAGACATCAACATGAAAGCATAATCACACTAAATTCTCAGATGTTCAACAAAAGATAGTACACGGTACATAAGACTCCATGAACACTTGAACTCTTTCGTCAGGTTAGTGGGACTGGACGATGCCATGAGACTTGGAAAATCTCTTTCTTTGGAGAAACAGCAGACTAAAGAAAGGACAAACATATACCAAAATGAGGTTGTATTCACAGTAAAACTGTAACCTCCTGTGATTCCTCATGTTTTCTTAAAATTCAGAAATTTCAGGTAACTACRAATATAACTCAGCATATGGTTTTCTGTAAAGATTAAAAAAGTTAAAACCAGGGGAAAGTTGACTATTACCTGATATTTTCACCAAAACACATGAAGCCATTCATACTTGTTAGACTTCCAGAAACATCTCAGCTTTGGTCATACCATTTTCCAAAATTTTCCTTACAACCATGGTAGCAAGGGATTTACTGCTATTTTTAGCAACAAAACCAAAACTCTAAGAATAACTCTCAAGAGGCATCAATGTGTTTTTCCAAGTGAAACTGAATCAGTGGCCAAATACTGGTTGAGGCCAAATTCCTTTTAAATAAAGATTCTTTCTCTGCTTCCCTCACTCACAACTCTTATGACTCATTTTAGGATATACTGTAAAGCCACAGCTTTGGGTTTCCACCTTTACCAGCCTGGTGTGACACTTGCCGAATCTGTCATTGCCACCACTATGACTGAGCCTTTGATAGGAACCTTTGAMCTTTTGACATTTATCTTCAGCTGCGCTAGGACACATAATTAAATACATAGATTGGGTTTTTTACTTCATTACTAAATGCTGGAGAGCACTGATCCTATAAGCAAGTAAGACATTTCTGCGGATAGCCAGAGGAGAATCAATACAAACTGCTAGAGGGTGGTCAGAGAAAAAGACTGCTGTGCAGAATTACAAAGCCAATGGACATCCTGCCACATCCATCTATAACCCTTTTCTTCAGATCCTCTGCTGTTTGTGAATTTGAGGCATGCTGCTTCTTCCCTGCTCCCCTCCTGCACAGCTTCATCTGCATCAACTCTTCTGTCACCTCCACAAATTACCTATTGCCTCTCAATTGCCCAGGAACAAGTGTATTCTATTCTTTTTTCCCAATACAATGACAAACAAAAATAGTTTAGAGGCTTCATTTTTATGCAAGTAACACAATAACAACTTTTCAGAATGCTTATTACTGTACAGATTTTTCTCTCCAAGCCAGCAACTACCTCTACAGCAAGGCAATATACTCTTTTCCTTGCCAGAGGCTTCTGTGACCTGAGCTAGCACTTCACACATGTTGTGTTAATGCTCATACTGAGATTAACTGTCCAACCCACTAGCATCCAGATTTTGCTGTTCCTATTCCCACTGAAGTAAGAAAACCAAGTGGTTAGGTAYAAACAATTTTGGCTGGACTGCTTGTAGGGAAACATGCACAGACTGTAACATAGCAACAGAAATGGACAACGTGGACAGTGAAGCGACCACAAATGATCCAGAAAAAGCCTCTGGCTATTTAGGAAGAGGAAATAGCATTGGAATAATGGGACAGCATATACTCTTCTCTCTCACCTTATGGATTAGTCACATTTGTTAGAGCGTTTAATCTCTCCCCTGCTCTAAAGGGCTGCCCCGCTAATGAAAGATAGCGCAGCACAAGATGCCACTGCTGCTCAGCAAGATGAAATCAGGCGCACAGCACCTTTGATCCTTGTCAGAAGCTCCTYGCTTTTCCTTCACCGCAGAAAGCAGGGGCAGAGGAACATTTACCCATCAACAATATATGCATACAGTTACATGCCACCATGCACATTAGTTGGCATCAGCACACATTTGTTTTTATTACGTTTGGATTTAGCGGATCATTTTTCTTGAGCTTGCCATCTACAGTTTAAATAAGAATACTGCTCAAGGTTAACCGCTGATCGCTTCCCAAGAGGTACATCTTTGGTAGATATTTTAGAGCATAGGAAATACTATTCACAGCTAGTGTTTTGGAAACAGAACTTAATTTTTAAGTGGCACCATTAAAATAACATCACACAAAAAAATACCYGCTTCTCCTTTTGACAGAAACACATGTAATTTTATTATAAAAAGTAGCCTACAGTCTGCTTAGGAGAAAAAAGGCTCACAGGCCTTTGATCATAGCTTTGCTCAATTTTTCCATAATTTCAGCTTGTTTATATTAGGAATGGCTGTTATTAAACTATATTGAGGAAAACCACTGGGGGGGGGGGGGGGGGGGGGGGCACCAGGAAGAAGAGGGTGAATGGTGAGAAGAACAATTAAACCTCAAGAATGCTGTCAGTAATAAACTGTCTGTGTCATATCCCTGACTCAGTATTACATCAACCTCTGCTGCTTCTCTTTTAGGAGGACTGAATCCTATGAAAGCAAACTTCTTCAGCTCAACACAGTCAGAAAAGGCACTCACCAGAGACTAAAAGTATAAAGGTCTACTTACGATTTATTGTTAAATATCATATTAGAAATTTAGTAACAATGTCCTTAGATTAGTAATTTCAGTCCACAAATATTGGATGACATATTGTGTTATAAAATATTTGGCTAGAATTGATTTTTAGAAACTATCATGCCCTCTGTCCTGCCCATGACAAAGGTATATCACATATACTCTGAACATTCTTGAAATCATTACTGGAAACCAAAGGAGAACTGGATACAGTTTGTGTTCTGAATTATATAGTATTTAATGACTAACTAATCAAACATTAAACCTAATGAGGTAACCAGTTCAGAATAGAGCTTGATAAAGTGCATGCTGCAGCATCAAAGCACTCAGGAAATGCAGACAGAAGGACAAAGCAGCCACTTCAGACTAAGCAGGAATATTCAACTATACTAACTTTCATAACAGACTCTTGCTTCTAGCTTCCTCCCTTCTGGGGTTTGAAATAAGGTTGATCATGGAAGCTTAGTTGCATTTCGATCCCATACCATGGAAGGGAGTCACAGTCATCTTATGCAAGAAACTGTGCTTGCTAGTCCAGGATTGCTGGTCAAGCAGAAAAAGTTTGGAGAAACATCTTCCAGATAATCCAGTAGTCCCAGAYCACATTTCTCAGTGTCAGACACTAGTCCTAAAACTAAGGTGAGGAGGTTTACAGATTTCTAAATGAATAAATGCACTTTCCTACTCTGAAGGATTTGCCTTCTAAAACCTTGGTCCAACGCAGAGGTAGCTAACATAGATCCTTTCAGAAATTCTGGTGTGTATCCTGCAAGTACAGACTCCTATTCAGGATCAAGGAGAAACCATAGATATAGGACATTAAGTTTAAGCAATGACTTATTCAAGGATGGGTAGAAGAAAGATGATGCTCTGTGTGTGCCATATGCACAGCATATTAAGAGGGATTTTCAACATTGGTATTCCTATTAAAGACTTCAAACATCTATGACAAGAACTCTTCAAAAATCCCATACTGTGGATGAAATCCTGGCCTCAGCAAAAGGAAAGCTTTGCATTTGYCTTCAACTGATCAAGGATTGCATGCTGTCTGCTTATAATAGAGAAATCCTTCTTTATAAGTCACTTTGAATTTCTTTGTCAGACCTTTAGAGCTTTTAACAACCTGTATTAGAATACCTTTGAAGTGCAGTTAAGAATTAATTTTACTGGAACTGACTTTACTGGGTGAGTTGAATCAAGATCATCCTTACAGTTTTGTAGTCTTTGGAGCAGGAACAAGTATCAATCATTTAATTCAATGAGATTTGGAAACAAACAGTTATTCAGAATGACCACAGGCCAACTATGGTCACTCGGTATTTGACAGATGCAAGTGAAAGTATATGGTGAGGTCCATTATGTGAACTACAGAGAAATTACTATGTCATTCAATAGACAGTAACGTACATTAAATACAGGTACCAAGATCTGCCAAGAACAAAGACATATACATACATGTGTGTATGCATGCACGTGCGTATATATATACACACACGTATGTAGGTGCTGTCCTCGCTCTAGTAATTCTTTACTACTAACAACTTTAACAGGAAATACARGTAGTAAAGAAGTCTGAAACAGGATAAGAAAAAACCTTCATATATTCCCAGATGTCATTTTAACAACAGCTGATATATTACAATTGTATGCACTTTTTAACTGCAAGTAAAATAGCCATTACACTTGTAACATTTTATGTGCAATGTTATTGGAGAGAAAACGGCTTTGACAATATATATTTGAAAAATTGTTGCTCTTATTCACAATTCATGAATGCARCCTTCCTGCAATATATCAAATCTATAGCCAGGCTTCCATCACATTACCTTTTAGGCAACAGCTAAACTGATAGTCTATGGTTTATAGAACAGAAAACCAAAAAATACCCTACGAGGCAGGGGGAAGCAGAAATTATTTTGTCTGGTGATAAAAAGAGGGATTTAATTAAAATTTTCCAGKTTTTTTTCTTGAAGCCCTGAGATCTAGGGATATTGAGACTAGCCTGAACACAGTCGTTGTCATAAGTAAAGCACGAAATCCAGAGAATGTTAATGCATTAACTGCAAAGGATGAAAAATGTAACTGCTTGATTTCCATTTTGTTCAGTTGCTATTACTCTTTGCCTGGTCAAAAAAAAAAAAAAATTCACACTTCCCCACCCCCCCATGCATTTTAAGTTAGTTGCATTACCATAGTGCAAGAAACCCTTCTGCAAAAGGGTTAATTAGATAATTCTTAATTGCATAATTATTTTTTTAAAAGGCAAAATTAAAGTTGAGAAGTGGAAAACAGAGGTACTGTTAAATAACTTTAGGTCCTCCAAATCATTAYCATGTGAGAGTAAAGGGGACTAATAATGGACTGGTTTACAGGTTAATTTCTGTCTTACTGCTTGAAATCTAGCTCACATTGATTCTTTTTTGTGTCTGTTCAGCAGCAAACATGAAGCGAGTTTGGTAGTTGGGACTCCTGCTCCTGAGCGAATAGGCTCCTCTGATTTACTGGAAGACTACAGTCAAGCCTTATCTGTTCTGAGAAGTTGTTACAGCAAATAATTAGAGTTATCTAATCTTTCTGTATACGGTACATACTTTAATTTTCATCTTACATTTGCAAACCATCAGAGAAAGCAGCTGAGCAGACAGATGGAATGATAGAGTTTACTGCTTGGTGCGTGACAGCTATTAAAGACAGACTCCAAAGTACTCTCTACCCACAAACCATAAAGACAAACTGGTAGATGATTCCAGCTTGATCCTTACTCACATACTTTGGCATCAGTGACACTATTGAGAAAGTACAGCTAGGTAATATAAGCGAGAAAATTTAAAGTATTTTCCTCTTTTATTCCAAGTGTCATTATGCTATTTAACTGTACAGTCTACGTCATTTGGCTTTTATATTAAAATTCCCTGGTTTTCCCATTGCCTATACATAGTTAACGAGGGATTTTTATGCTAGACGTTAAAAAAAGAATGCATTAYCTCACCTTCTTGCCCATTAGAGTAACTACATTATCTTTTTACTGTGATATTGCATCTGTAACTCAAAAAGAGCACTATGAACCTGGATACTTCCAATGCCTACCCAAAGCATCTCTCTGTTTGCACATGTGTATGTATATATATATATATATATATATATACACACACACACACAGAAAGTGCACATGGAGGATTTGGAAGTAGTGCTTCCCATCTTAGTGATGGGGAATCATTTAGTGTACACTTCCTCAGTAATATAATATCAAGCATAACCTGTAAGTGTCAGCACATCACAGAAAGAGCTGGAGCATTTGAATAGAGATGCTGACCTCAGCTCCAGAGGAAAGGGATATTCAGATCTGTGACCTTGGTTTAAATGTACCTCTGTAGCATCGATTGCAGTTACCCATAGAAAGCTCACTGGAATTTGCCAGATATATCCAAAACATAATTCTCACACATATCAAAGACTTTATTCCATTCTGCTGGCCATGATGTATGTTCATGACAATAGCACTGCCAGGGAAGGTTGAAGGAGAAATTAAGTTAAATGAAATTCAAATTGACAGATTTACATGTACTGTTACCTCTAACTACACACAAGGAAAGGTGCACGTATACCCAAACACACATCCCGTTATCACTAGTAGTTGTTGTCCCACTTCCAAAAGAAAGCAAAATAAATTCTGGCTAGCCTAAATCAAAGTAGGTAGTGGCAGTAACTCTTTAAAAACAACAGGGAAAAAAGTTTCAAAATATGTGCTCCATAAATAAAATATACAAGTGGAAGCTGCAAGTGCAGTATTGATCCCAGTTCGAAGTTGAGATGTAGAGAACTGCAGAGTTGGCACTCAGAGTCTTCTGAACTGACAATAAATCCCTGGTTTGCCAGTATCCAAATTACTATTCTGCACCTCTCCAGTTGGAGGGAAGTCATTAATTAGGTTGGCTTCCTTACTCAGGAGGTAAAGGTAGAATTATCCCACAATGCCTTATGTCCTGCTCTTTATTTACAACTTGTGTGGGACCTTCTGCAAACTCATGGGTAAAAATCATCTCTCAGTAAATGCAATGCGGTAATGTAAAACAGAGCCAAAGAAAGAGAAAGGTAAAATGGTCTGAAAAATTTGTGGTGCAACTGATTACTGATACTAAAAAAATGAATGCTGCAAAGCTATGTGGTGAGGGCTTTCGAAATGTACAATGAATTTGAGATTGTTTTCCACCTGAGTGAAGAAGAGTTATTCAAATGTTGCACCAAGGGAACCGAGTTACAGATATCTTCCTGTGTATATTCTGGTATGCTTTCCTATAAGAGGATTGYGAGGAAGTCTGTCTGCCTTATGAATTCAGCTGGGAGAGGAGCAGATCTAACATTAGATCTTTTAGATATTCTTGAAAACAGTGGCYTGGCTGATGCATGTGTGGTGTAGTGACAGAGTGACAACCTTTTTTTTTTTTTTCCAGGAAAGCATTTTTCTTAGTTTCTATGTTGAATACATATTTATTTCTACCCTGTTACTGCATCACAGTCAAAGAACCACTTTAGGTAGCTCTGTCATGCATTTATAGTTTGCTGTCTTTCTTTGAAACCATTCTCAGATACAGGAGGTGCTGACTTGTAGGACATGTTTTGCAGTTTTATCATCTTAAAAGTAAAGAAATCAACATTCAGAAGAAGACTTTATAATCCGACACAGTATAAAACAAAGTTCTGCAACTTTTCATGGCGGAATTTGTTTTGATGCAACTTCATTTTTGACATGTTCCTGATGTCCCAGAAAAACACCTACAGATAAGTAGGCAGATGAAGGAACCTAAACTGGGAAAAAACTAGACATGCAGAAGAGTTCACTAGTTAGACTGCTAGATTTGCATTGTGAATTCTAGCATAGCTGACACCTCCCACAGTAACGTTTATTTCCATTCTGTCAAAATTTCCACTGAGTCCCACTGAAAAAATCACCTACCCCTCATGGTGGAGAGGTAGCTCTTAAAGGTAGTCGCCACCAAATCAAATTAGCTATCCCTCTAATGAGATATTAGACACAACTATAGTACAAGTCAAGGTCATAGAATCATTAAGGTTGGAAAAGACCTTTAAGATCATCGAGTCCAACCATCAACCCAGCACCCATGCCCACTAAACCATGTCCCGAAGTGCCACATCTACACGTTTTTTGAACACCTCCAGGGATGGTGACTCCACCACTTCCCTGGGCAGCCTGTTCCAATGCTTGACAACCCTTTCCGTGAAGAAATTATTCCTAATATCCAATCTAAACCTCCCCTGGCGCAACTTGAGGCCATTTCCTCTTGTCCTATCGCTTGTTACTTGGGAGAAGAGACCRACACCCRCCTCBCTACAGCCTCCTTTCAGGTAGTTGTAGAGAGCRATAAGGTCTCCCCTCAGCCTCCTCTTCTCCAGGCTAAACAACCCCAGCTCCCTCAGCCGCTCCCCATCAGACCTGTGCTCCAGACCCTTCACCAGCCTCGTCGCCCTTCTCTGGACACGCTCCAGCACCTCAATGTCCTTCTTGTAGTGAGGGGCCCAAAACTGAACACAGTATTTGAGGTGCAGCCAAGGTCATATGAAAATGCAAGCCCTAGTATATTCTGATATGATATCATGCTGCAGGGAAGGAAGTATTCACTTTCTTGGAGGTAAATTAGCTACAGATTGGATCCAAACATTACCAGAAATATGGCAGACACCAGAAAATACCTCAGCTTGCCTTGATCCAACTCTGATATTCTTGTACAGAAAGCAAATTCAGACCTCCTTTAGCCCAAGCCCTAGTGAAAGAATGAATTATCCATCAGACTGATTCTTGATGTTTTATGGGATTACAGAGGTAGTTTTATAGCACAGAAGTTTTCTAAGCACTGCAGTCACTATTAAGAGCTCACTGATGGGTAGCTTTTGCACACAAAGTCTACATTCAAGATCAAAAGGTGTTTKGGGGTTTTTTGGGGTTTGGGGTTTTTTGTTTGTTGGGTTTTTTTGACCGCAGCATTATTACAATCACTTGTTAACCAGCCCAAGCTGGCTACTCTAAGCTAAAGGTCAAAGCATCTTGGATTACACTTTTTTAAAAAAAGTTCAATATTAACATCTCTGATTTTATTTCTAGACAAGCTTCAACTTTAAAGGTCTCGTAGAAGGTCAGAGTCAGAATCATGAATCTTTTTTCAAAACAATGATGCTGACCACTCCTTCAGAAGGGTCACGAAAGGTTAAGGACTTAAATATGAACCATCATGTTCTTTTCCATGTCCATTATATTTGTCTCTTTTCCATCCCTCTCTACTACTTCTTGTTCCTCTTTATTAGAGCCAAAATCATACTTTAAATGCATTTCTCCAAGGCTTCAGACCATTTTTGGAGAGAGATGTGAGCAGAAGCAGGAAAGCGAAGGTAGGGGAAAGAGCAACTCGTGGTTAAGTGGCAAGATGGGGAGCAGAAGGACTAGCAGTAGATAAAAATCTATACAACTTGCTTTACTGAAGTTGGAAAGAAAGCCAACAAAATATTATACTACATTCATAAATTTAATAGGGGTTAYATGGGTGGGACTGCAAATATTCTATTAACTGTTTTACAAACCTGATGGGACAGAAGGCCTTAAAAAAAAAAAATCTCTTTAACCAATTCTATTCAACACGTTGTCAAAGAATATCATGGGGCTAATGCAAAGCCAACTGAAACCACCATAAATCTTTTGTCAAACCCAATGACTTCATGTCAGGCTTCATTTGATAAATGTACAGAATAAATAAGGTGTGTGCTTTTCCAAGGCATCACAGGAATCTCACAGCTAACACACAAACCAGAAATACCACAAATCAGCTAGGCCAAAGTAAATGACTGTCTGCTTAGCTTGTAGGAAGTGCAGTATGTAACACAGGGAGGGGAAAGAATGTCAATCGGAGAAATATTTTAAAGGAATTGAAAAAGACTCTGAAATATTTWAAAAAAAAAATAATAGCTTTCTACATATTTCCTTTAACAGTACCACTGAATCCTTATCAGTCATGAACCTATTTTTATAAAAGCCTAAAAATAAGTCAAATGTGAAAAATTTACTAAGAAGCCCTCACCTGAATGTCTGTGTTCTTGTGAAAGYCAATAACTTCATTCACCTGTAGGACATAAAGCTCATCTTGACCACATRTATTAGTTTTCTTTCAAAGGCCTAGCCCATAGGACCCAGTAMAACCAGGGACATCACCAGGCTTGGCATTTTGCAAGTCAAGATGAAAGCCTACTTAATAGCTGAAGCTTCTTAACGTAGAATACCACCTTTCCTCCACTTCAGGCAAAACCAGCAGTGAACCAAKGCAAGTCTCTCTACCTATTGCAATGCTTGCAATACAACACAAGAGAGAAATTTCTAGTAGTGCAGTCCCAACCCATCCAGGACTTTATATTTCAAAAGCAGCAATATTTATTTAATCCAACAAACAATTTGTAGTCAGTAAAGATGAAGAAGGTACTACTGAAATACACTGCTTTGGACTAGCCAACACATTCAACACTGGCTTCAGTTCCTGCCTCAATCGGAGGATTCCCTTGTGAACCAAAATGTAGTACCCTCCTCCAAACATAGAAACAGCCAAGAAAAAAAAATTTTTTCTCTGGACTAACTCTCCACTTACTTAAGAGAAGTTTAAATCATTGCACAGGTTTTAATTAATATTAAACAAAAAGATTTATCATTAGGGAGAGGAAAAGCAACTAAGACTGCAAATAACAGTGATAAAAGCATGAAAGAAACAGGAACCAAATGCAGGGGAATCATTTATCAAATGTCATATTTCATTATTATTTTAAAGTCTTGGAAAAGCCACCAGCCCCTTATTTTCTAAAGTGACAAGTTACTTTGCTTACCTGACAGATCAGGTCACTGCCTGGCTCAGATTTCCTTGCGTGACAATCTTTAAGCATCAATTAGTATTGCCAGGTTGAAATGGTCACACTTGATATATTCAACAACACCTCCACCTCCTTGTTSTAGATGTGTTAGCACAAATGTTTCCAAATAGATATTCTTTCACAACTTAGAAAATATTTTCAAGTGGCTAACACTGACTTCAATCCATGCACCTATTCCAGAAGCTTTTTGATCTTGTCAAATCTTGCACCGAGTCAGGAAAGCACTCGTTCAGGAGATCACAAGTGAAAGCACTACACTGTTGTTAAGCTGGGATTCCAGAGCCTTCTTCAGCAAAAAATGCAAAAGAAAACTTAAAAATCCTCTGTTTTTTACTGCCTCTCTAAGTCAAACTTAGTGACTTTATTCCACCTTTTCCTAATAGAAGTATTCTACAAACATAACGAATAAAGATAACCTACTTCAGCAGATTCTAAGGACTTGCAGGATATTTACAGCTTCACTGAAGCTGTGGAGCCAGATTCTTAACCAGTATAAGCAAGCAGAGCTCCAGTGATCAGTGGAGGTGTATCCATTCACRTCACTTTAAAAACTCTGTCCTGGAGATTGCTGTTAGATACCAGGGCAGCTCTTATTCCCAACTTCTCAATCACTCAATGATTGGAAAATTAAAAGAATAAAGCTTACAGGAATAGAAAGCAAATGAAAATTAGAACTTAACATTTAAATATGCATTTATAACTGAGGAAATTTCTGTAAGAAGCTTCAGTTCTCCCATGTTTCTAAGGAAAGATGAAGCTTAACTTTCTAATACTTGTTCAGGCATACCAAGATGCATAAGCACTAATGGAAAATAAATACAGAAAATCCTGCTGCAGACCATTAATGGAATAATGAGAAGTCATTAACATGTAAAACAAAAAATTAAGATACTAACATAACATAGTTCCACACAATCAATAGAATGATTGACATGTGGAAGAAAAATACCTATATATTATTTGCTCATTTCATTAAATTGTTTAGAAAAATCTTAAACCTTTAATCCAAATATTCAGTCTCTAGTTCATGAATTATCCATAAGTAACTTTATCTCCTATACTCCCAAGAAAAAAAAAGCTTCAGAAAAAGCTGAGGGAAATGAGAAAAAAAATGCAGACAGTTAAAAAGCTAATTGGTATTTTGCCCCTCAGACCCAGCTTCAGCTTTCTGATTTTGGTGATCAGCTACAGACCTAGCAATACRTAAAGGTTATGAGTTAACATCTCACTCACCTCTAAATGGAGAGCTAGGTAAGAAATCCATACTCCAAACACCTGCTTTTTCATCTGAGACCTCCAGTAACAGGAAACAGAATTGTTGAGTCCAAGAGTAGCACAGACACTTCTTAGAGAAAGTGTGTCTTTATGAGAATTGCTAGCTAAGCATTTCACTCTAGGTTTGTAGCACTTCCATCCTGCTACAACGCTCATAACCTTSAATCACATATGCAGCCTATTAACTACATCAGAAGCATTACCCTCCAGAAAATATTAATAGATTTCAGGTGGCTGATCCATGTGTTTTCTCTTTTCCATTAGGGGAAAACACTTCTTAAGAGGCCTTGATTAAGGTCTGGAAAGCACTTACACATATGGGCCATGCTGAAAACCTTTATGAAGATATTAAAACCATGAGTCAGCTGAGCTGTTGCATGTGCGTAGTAATCCATGTGGAAAAAGAATATTTTAGGCAAAACAATGCTCTTATATTCCCCAGGGGAGGCCTGCATTTGTTTTTTATATACATATGAAACAGCTAAATGCAAAACTTTTATGAATAAAACCATCCTGATGGACTTACAATAAGAATGAGCTTAAGAAGGCAGTTAGAGTATAACTAATACCAATAGAAAAAAAACTTGGAGGAAACTAGTTATATGAGACACATGCACTCATTAAATTAGCATTCCCTTTTTCATAAATGCAGAACTTTGCAGTTTGCATCATTAAGTTACGCTTTCTTGAACATACCCATGAGTTCTGACGTGTTGACTCAACACACCAGAGATGTTGCCTGAAGATCTTGCTGTGCTTTAGGGACTGCAGCTGAGATGCAGTATAGAATAGTTCACTGCACTTACAGCGAGAAATGATCCTAGCTTGAGTTTCTAGGCTATCTCCAGGGAAGTGKTTTTTTTCTATCCCAGATACTGCTTAAATTAAAGAAACCATTTCTACGCACCTCACTAGATTCTCAGCTGGTGCAAGTCAGCACAGCTGCTTTCATTTCAGTGTAATGACTACAGCTTACCTCCACCTGAGCTTTTGCTTAGGGTCTGCTGTTGATGGACCCATTTAATCTGGTTGGGGGATGATGGTATTTCAGGGAATAAAGGACCTGAAAAGAATTTTAAAAGTTTACGTATCTGCAAACRTTCTTTTAAGAGACCTGTTCTATCATTAAACCTATTGGGACCTGAAATAAATGAACTGGAGACTTGCATGAAAGTTAGCTACAGTAAATATTTATTCTTAGAAGCTTCCTCTGCCTTTACTACAGATCTTGCCCATTAATATAAAAATGCCAACGAAATTTGTTTATTGTTAGCTCAAAGCCCTTTAAGTTCTGTGCAGCATGGCACAACTTAGAATTCACAGTCTAAGCAATAGGGAGAAAATACCTTCTCTAAGGCAATTCTACCAGAGCAGTCAATGGGTGCACTTGCACAAASTCAACTAACCTCCATCTGTGCAACGCCCAACAGAGGTGTTCCTTTCTCTGCTGCTGGCTGYGTGTTCTTGTTTTCCCCCTTTTGCTGGCACTAGCACTCATAAAACCACCACCACCACCACCGATCAGGGTTGGTTTTCAACTAGATGACATTGCCACATAAATGTACAAGATCAACGTACAATGGGCAGAAGAGAGGAACTCTTAATGGGACTGTGTCCTTTAGCGGCTGCTGAGTTTTAGACTGGTTTCAGCCTATAACATTGACTATACGCTCTGCTTGCCTATCCCAAAGTCTGTGCTACTGCAGCCCAGCAGGCAGAACACCCTCTTTAATGTGGTTTTCCCATCAATGTAGCAACCAGATGGTTTTTCTCCCTCAGGGATCACCCTTGCACTTCAGTGAAGCAGATTCTCAGAAGGAGCTCACTGTGTTTTCAAGACAGATTTCCTTTCCATTTTCATTATTCTTCCATCTCTCTGGGAGGACAGTGTAGGAAGCATTTAAGTAAATAACTAAACCATGATAGGGGGTGGAACAAGTGACATTTCTGGCTTCTCTTTGCAGTCATCTGTCAAGACTTCGGTTGCAGAGAATTAGAAAGCTTGAAGTAATAGTGGTTCAGTGTCCCCGTAAGACAGAACTTCTCACTGTGACTGGCTCACTGTCAATTTATAACCTGGAGCATGAAGTCTTTTAAATCCTCTGTAATTTTTCAGCCGCAAGGGATTTGGGAATGTTATCAGTGAAGAAATAATACTGCTAAGGTTTCTTTCTTGCAAGTGTTTCAGGCTTCATATTAAATCTGTGAGCTCCTTCTGTTAGTTGGATTTGTCTAATATTTTAACATTTCAAAAGTTGCAGAATAGAAGTTGTAAAGTTTGTGTGCTGCCAGCACTAGGCATCTCCGAGGCACCTGGCTTACAGCTGGATGTACAGACAGTTAGGCATAAACATTCCTACTATGTGACATTAATCAGCATCCTTTATTAAAGGATAACAACAACGCTTAGCCAGAATATCTAATAAAGGAAACTCTCTGTTGTGCAATAATATATTCCAAGCAATGGCCTTGCTGCCCTGTCATTCTGATAAGAGCCTGTCACATCTAATATTCCAGTTCCAAAAACGGCCTCTGATTCATGACTCAGAGGTGGAATGTCTCTCCACCTTGGCCCTGCATTGAGACAACACTTGCTCACCTCTGTAATCCATAGTACTTGCAGGTTCCCTGCTTAAATTATGACACATGAGACGTTATCATTTTTGCTATACAGAAGTCCTTATATAACAACCTAATTTTCTGTTTAAATCTATCCAATCACAGGTCATTTCCTGTGCCCCCGAGTTCCCTCAACCAGCTACATACTGTCTATAAAGTACATACAGACCAGGAGCTTTCCTCCCTTGGTTGCCTTAGTTTAAAGTCATAATACTACTAAGCGTTTCAGCTAGAAAGCAAGCGAAGATGAGCTGTAGTGCTGATACAAGTAATGCAAGTCAGATTAGTTGCTGTGAAATGCTACATATTATTTTTGTAGGGAGTCTTTAATGTCTCCAAGCTAACTGCACTGACAAAAAGGATTACTGCACAGTAACTTATAGTCATGTTTACCACATCACCACCTGACCACGTGAACAATAACCTGTGTTGCTGCTATAACCTTTCTAGTACAGCTGCAAACACATTTTCCTATAGCTCATCAGCTAAAATAACATCCATATCTGTGTGGCTTGAGAAGTGCAGCATTCAAAACCTAACCTCAGAAATCAAACAAGTAGCCCCCAAAGAGATGAGAATAAAATGCTAAGCACATCATCTCAGCTGGGAAAGAGGTTATTATTAAATGTTTTCATATATATATAAATATATATTTAATCTAGGAGTGGGTTCAAAGTATTAATCAAAGCTATATTCTGGCTATTCTCCCAGCATTGCTCRCTGCAGTAATTTTATTCTGTACACATATGCAGATAAAACACAAAAGGTCTTGGCATTTGAAAGACTGATAAAATTTAATTTGTAAGTTTGTCTGATAAACACTTCAAACTTATCAAAATGTAGGAAAAAAATATTAAGCTTTCCAAACAATATGGTTATGGCACAGTAAATGAAACTCTCACACGCACTTCTAGCCTGCCTGGTCACCAGAGATGGCATATTCCAGAAAACTCAGGTCTGACCCAGAGCACACAATGGCATTGGGAAAACTCCAATTCCTTTTAATAGGCTGGGGAGCTAATTTTCAGGCAGCAGACTAAGGAGCTGTTCAAATTATCCTCCTGTACTAGAATCCTTGTTTCTTTTATGGTTACTGCTTTATTCAAAGGAGGAAGGGGCGGGAGGAGAGAGACGTAACTGTCTTTTAAAAAGTGTTTCAAACAAGTAAGTAGCGGGTGTTGCTGCTGTGTTGGTGTTAAATGCTGCAATAAATTGGGGGTGATTTGATTTGATTTGACTTTCATGATATCTAAGGGAAATGAAAATAAAGTCTGCAGGAAATGTGTCAATTCCTCATACAAATCAAAATAGAGTGATTGTTTCTGTAACAACAATATAGTTTGCCATAAACATTTCTATTGGGAAAGCATTATTGTACTATGATGACTGCAGCAAATAGCATTAGAAAATATACATAAGGCAGTAGAAATTAATTTTATGAACTATGCAGTTMAGGATATAGAAATAGTACCTGGGAGGAGGGGTGGGATTTGTCTGTGTGTGAACACAGTATATGTAGCTGTGTACAGACATATATTGCAGGTTAAAAAAACAAAACAAATTARAAAAAAAAATCAATTAATAGATTTCTCTGTGGAATCAGAAGGGAAACAGAGGAACAGTGAGAAAAATAAGACATTACCAAAATGCAATCTTTAMTGTATTCCTTCTTCATCTGTTTTTTTTATAGAATAAAGAGAACTAACATTTCTCTTCATTGGTGATTTAGGCTTCCAGCCATTTTCCCTGGTTTGTTCTGCATGTCTGTATAATGTGAAACCTAATGAAATATATTAAAAAGAGAGAAAATAAACAAAACTGGTCAGGCCCTATAGTTATGGTGTAATTCTGTCAGCCTTCAGATTTTCCAGGAGCAAAAGCTGGCAAATACTTTTTTATTGCATGTTACACACTGATTAGCAAAGCCTTCTGGTCTGGAAAGTATTTTTTGTTTGTTTTAGAAATATGCAGGTATTTTATGAAGAAGCCCAATTATTTCCCACTGAATTATGAAAAAAAGGGACACTGCAYAGACAAGACACCAGTTTTCCGAATGGAAAAATGTCACCTGATGCTCACAACGCCCAGAAATCTGAAGAGTCATTTCTATAGACTGGAATACCCGTGAAGCAGAGGATGGGATGGGCAGGATACTGTATGAACGACTAAAGCCTGCCCTCAAAAAAGATCACTAGGGCTTTCTGCATGACCCATCTCTTATATAAAAATGATGTTTGAAAAGAAGTATTTTCAAGAGAATAWGGAAATTCAGACACACCCAGGCACAGGGGCAGTAGTTAGAAGGATGTGGTCTTCTAGAGATCTCCTGGTGTTTGGGAAAAAGCCATAACCAATRCAGGTGAGAAAGCAAAAATGCATGTTAAGTTGAAGATAGACAGATTGTTATTTACTTTTATATTTTGGCATCAATGCACCCACCAAACAACCAGCTGTCCTGAAATGTACTAAGTCCTTTCCAAGGAAAACCAAAAAACCATCAGTATTTCAATCTACAACAAAACATTGTTTTTAACTCAAATATTTCAGCTGGGCCTTCTAAACAAAACACACCTGGATGTAATAAAACTAAGTGGGACTGCAAAATATTCCCATTTGTGGGAAATATCCAGCACATCACAACTTAGAACAACCTATAAATCAACAGGTCTTAAGAAACCAGGAGTTCCTCAATAGCACAGTGGCACAAAGCCCAGTGCACTGAGTAGCTCAGCTCTCTCCAAATCACTCCTCCAGTTCCTTAAGTTGGAAGTTGATCTCTATATTTGGATGTGTCAGTAGTGGTAACACAGATTCACATCATGGTATTAATGGTCAAAATTTATACATGGCAAATGGTTTTCATATGGGTTTCAAAAAAGGCAGATAACTGGCTCACAGGAAAAATCTTCCAAGAGTGAAAAAATTCAGGTAACAMTTTATGCAAAGAGAAAGGATTCCCTTTTGGGAAATTTCTGAACAACCGTGTCTCCAGTATATCTTATTTCATATTTTACCCCCCTTTTTAGTTTTCTAAGTTAATTTTTTTGCATGTGTCACATTCTTTTCTCTTTCCCATGACATATAACTGTCATTCACTTCAGTCTGCAAATTTTGTAATTAGCCCCATAGTACATGCATTGCCTAATGTGGAATATAACCAGCAGCTCTGGAGAACTGAGATATTTGGGTCTGACATGCTTGGCAGATGTTCACTGGTGTTTAAATTGAAGGCGAGAGGCTTGCTGCATCTCTAGGCAAGATATTCAGTTCAGGATACCTTAGATAAAATTCCCATTCCCTTTCAGTAAGCATAACTCCTAAAGGCTTCCCTTAAACTAGGATTTCATAATAGGACAGTAAGGAAAAACAGGGTGATTTTATGATACACTCTAATTACTGAAACCAATTAAAAAAAATACATACCACTTAAAATCACCCCACACATCACAAAAATTTAGGTACAATCAGCTTTTTGTGCACCAATCAGGTAAATTTCACGGTGTGGACACATGTGGTTTACTGTCTAATTTCTGTATTTTTCCTATGACTGAAGTAGAMGATACTTATCAGATTAGATCCCTTACTTTCACAATGTGTCCATGACAGGTTCTTTWGCTAAAGGAAACATCAAGCAATTTTTAAGTGCAACTTATTCTTCATCTAATTATCATCACATTGTTAGCCAGTTTAGTCATGGAGAAAAGCATGATTCCAAATTGAAAGTTGCCTTTGACATTTTTGCTATTTCAAGACTTTTGTTCATGTTCAAGTGAGTAAAAAACCATCAACCCTGTTTTACCGGCCATGCCAGCAAGATTCAATCATGCTGAGACACACACAGTTATCCTAACCCTTCTCTTCATAAACCTCTCGGTATMTGTTGTTGAGAACTGACCAGCTCATCACATGCTTGTTCTGCCCCTGCAATTTKTCTCCTTGCTCACAAATGCGTAGCTGGTGCAAACAGCCGTAGCTTCACAGAAGCCACTGAATCCATGACAACTTCGGCCAGCTGAGAAGTTTCATTTCTGTGTTTTACTGGTGCCTAGCTGGTAACTTTTACAGCTATAGGATTCACTAAAGCATTACAAAAGTTGCATTTAAAGAAGAGAAGACAAAAAGGCATAAGTCCGAAATACCACAGAGCACCAGATGTGGCTGTAACTGCTAACAGTAACCCACCTCACACACTCCAGTCCTACTGATCAGAAGGAGGGGTTAGAGATTTGTGTAACTTCCCTTGCGTAATGAAAGTACRCAACCAGCCCAGCATTGTCCATCTGAGGCTGCTCTACCAAAGTCTAAATAAATAAACTTTGCATTCCTCTCCAAAGGGAAAGCATGGGAATCAGAGTTTTCTAAAGATGCCGAAACAGTCAGCTGAAACACATTCCTGACCCTTCCTGGGTTTCAAAGCCTTGCCCTGACAAATTGCTGGCTGTGTAACTCTGTTTAAATACAGTTATCCCTCCTGTTTCCAAATTTRCTTTTTAATAATACCACATCATAATTCCATTCATCTCTCCCCCCAAAAAAATTACTTCCACAGACATCCATTTTATTTTTAAAGCAATCTGCATAACAGCATTTTAGGCTGAAAAAGTCACTTTTTCTTTTCTGAGGAGAAAAAAGCCATTATTAGGCTGAGACACAAAATTCATCCAAAAGAAGAAACGAACAAAAGTGTGCCTGTTGCCTCACTTTAACTTCAAAACAATTAATTCCATTGTATCAATATTTCTTTAAAAATAAAAAGCTTTCYCAAATTATGACCTTCTGCTGCCTCACTCTTAGCTGTTTCATGGCTGACTTACAGCCTTGAGAAAAAAAAAAAAGCAGCTCATTACAGAAAAATCAGTATAGCCTTAAGTCCAGCAGCACAATCAGTTACTCCAGCTATTATTGTGACTAATAATCACGTTATTATGAATGAATAGGGGCAAAAGACTGGTGGTGAGAAATGCAAAGAAAACTGTGTACATAAATATCCATTACTATCAGTGGATGACAAAAATAAAACAAAAAAAGGTATCTAATGGGAGACAGATTTCTATTTTAAAGGCCACTATTAATTCCTTTTTAGTTCAGATGGACAAATATCGATTAATACTTATGGCTAACACCATTACATAGGTAACTTCAACAGCAGTTGCTCTCACGAAACCCAGGGGAGAGGACACCATTAGTGCCACCTTGGGTTGGTCATTTGAGAATTTCCTTTCCCTCTTTTGCTTTGAAATGTAACAGAAAATAGTGTACAGCTGGGAAGGATTCTCAGTGACAAATGTTACATTTAGAGCTGTCATAATCATATACTTTCCAATACCACTCTCCAGTGTGTGCGAAATCTCCTGAAGGCCTCCTTTGTATGCATTAGGTACTGGAGAAAGTTGACCTAGGATGAAAATATTCTGCCTTGAATATTTTCATACTTCCAGACATCAAGATATACAGCCAGATTGGGTCAAAGWGTTGAAGCTATAAAGAAAAATCCTCATCTTTTTATCATCTTAYAGTRCCTAGAAAATRAAAGTATCCACAAAYAGTGGAATGTTGAAAAGCTGTCTAGTAACTAACTTGCTATAAAATTTAAAATTCTGTCTAATGGATGCCACGCATACATGTTCACTACTTTCAAACAATTCCTATTCACAATGCATATATACGCAAAGAGGTCATGTATTTTAACACATTGTGTTTCCATTCCTATGACACCTACAGACAAGCAGTAAACTSCGTCAACTCCCCTTCCAGAAAACAAACCATATATCAACAAAAGATTAGATAGTCCTCCTCCTTATAGCAGTTTTTGCAGGATGCTGACTTTCAGAGTTACCTAATCATCAGTAGCTTCAGCTGAGTTCTGAAAACTCAACTCTTTTGAAAATGGGACAAACTAAAGGAGCACCCCCTTGATTTCAAAAGGCTTGTTATAAGCACAAAAGATGTATGGGTTCTACTTAAGGTCTTTGTAGGGATATCAACATATGGTGTTGCTGTTTGTTGTAAAGGCACTCTGCCTACTTGATAAAGCCCTTAAAAGAAGTGAGGAGGTTAAGTTCAGTATTTCACAGAATTCTTGGTGCAGGTGAAGTCAGATTGCGTCAATCATTCCACAGTGGCACTTCATTTTGGAGTCTCTGGGCTTTTCCCTATTTCAAGTTTAGAAACAGATCACATTTCATMCCCTTTTACTATTAAAAGAAATTCCGCAGTTGGGTACAAATTGGCAAAAGACATCCAACAACCACTACTTTCTGCTAATTTTTCTTTAATAAACCTTAACCATTCCACTCCGAACTCTAAAAAAATATACATGTTTAGTGGCTACATTTCGCAGAAAATATGCTTTATTTTTCAATTCAAAATGATTTTTCAGTTAGAAATGTTGATTAGTTAAGRCTTTTATAATTACTTAAAGGTAACCTAATTCGTAGCAGATGATAAACTGCAATGACTTCACATGATACTTTTTCAGTTTATCAAGGAAATGTCAAATTCCCTTTGACAACAGGGCCATTTTAGAAGACAGCCAAATTAATTTATTTTCCTACTTTCACAATATCAAACCATACATTTAGAAATTAATTATTTGCATATTTGAATTTGATTCAATTTTTTCTTTCAAAAAAAAAAAAAATAGCAGAAAGCCTAGGAAGAAATATAGCTTTCTTTAGATTTAAAGAATTTTTGCACATAAGAACTGTATTTGAAAAAGAAATACATATGAATTTCATACGTACTGGAGTTCAGACTCTATCCAAAACCTGTTTAAGTAAATGGCTAATTTTAATGGATAAAAGGGGCTATGAAACTTATTCTTTATTATAACTTGGCTCTCCAATTACCTTATGTCTCACACTGGTAAAAATAGAATTTCAATGGCTTCTTATTTCCTTGCAAGTGCTGACTACTCCCACAACACTGGTTCAGGATTATCAGTGCAGGAGGTGCAGAAGCTCTGGTACTTCATAATTTGGTAAAAACAAAATCTAAATTGTATGGATACGTTTATATCCTATCCCTGTTCCCTTGCTCTCACTCTCCTCTCCGTGCGATATTGCTGCGATTTCATTCCATTTTTGAAAACTGAAAAACCCAGGCTAAATAAAGGGAAAAACATAAGCCCTGAAGAGAAAACACCTGTGGTCTTTCTTTGTAAGCCATAACCATCACCAGAGAGGTGGGGAAGCATTTCTCTGCAATACAGTCCCAAACAATGCAGCTTTCTTCAGTTTTCAGATAACATATGTTATCATAGGATAATCTCATCTGATGCTCTCCATTTCTTCCATGCTTTTTCTTTTCTCTTATAGGTCTCTGCTTCGCTAGCATTTAATAGCATCAGGTTCAGAAACATTACTCATAAGGAAAGAAACCCTGGCTTTTGCTTAGCCGCCTCTGAGTAAAAAAAAGTAGTCACCCTCTGTTTCCAACCTGCTGATAACAGTGTTGGAAGTAAAATGTAGCTAGAGCTCCCGAGGACTGCTGGCCTTTGCCACGTTGCACGCTCCAGTCAAGCCACAGCCAGGTCTGTACACGTCTATGTTCTCACCATGGAGATTTTTCAGCAAGCAATCTAGTTCAGTTAAAAGCAGACTAAATCCTACCTCTTTTTTTCCTACTGAAATAACCACTCACATCACTGCTCTTCTAAAATAATTATCAGCATCAGTCACTACATACAGTCAGGGTAAAAAGCATACTGCAGAATCAATAATAACAGGATCCATGTCGAGTCACAAATTAAAAGCCTATTACCTCAGAAAAATCAAGGACTTACTCTCTCATGCTCCTTCTTTCGACTGAGCCAAAGGGAATAATTCAGGGCCCAGGTGTAGCAATGCTAGGGAAGGGAAAGGAAATGTGCTTGTTACATGAAGCAGGTGTTGAACATTGTCATAGCTGAGGCCAAGTTAACAACATCCTAATGAGCAGTAATAAAGAGTCAAAAGCAATAAAAAAGGAGAAAATAATCTCTAGAGTCATCATGCTGTGCTTTTTATACATGGAGAGCAAAGGGCATTATTGAATGGGGGAGGAGGAGGAGGAGGGGTGTAGCAGAGGAAAAGGTGTGAGCAAAGAGTATTGGATCTCAGTACAATTTTTCACTGGAAAACAGAGAAAACTGATAGTTTCAAGAAGACTGTAAACTCAAAATTTTTATAAAGTAGTGAATTTCTTAATACCAGCATACAACACATTTGTGATCCTAAAAGCCTCTGGTGTTAGCTGGCATAAACAAAAATAATTCAATATCCACTCTTTGTCTCCTTTGSTGTTTTGTTCACAACCAAACAATTTACAGAACCTGAGCCCAAACAAGYGTAAATGCACATCTTCACACTGTGTGTCTGAAATATCTCCTGATAATAAACAGTGAAGATGAACAAGGTATGTATGCAGAGGCTTCATATTGTTACTATCTGTATGCAATCTGAAGTAGGGATTATTTGGGTAAAACACCTTTACATTAATTAATTTTTATTCACAKTAAAAATAAGTCACTTCTGTCTGTATGCAGGTTTTAAGAGGTAAAATAAATAAAATAGGAAAGGAAAGCATTATTTGCCGAAGTTGTCCAAGTGSTATTCTGAACTATACACACAACGCAAAACTACACGCATTCTCACAAAGGGTTATGGTCTTTCAGGATTTAAAAATATACAGAAACTCAATGTATCTCAGAATTAAATTTTTTTGTAAATCTGAAGACTTTCAAAGGCCTCTCCACTTGAGAAATGTTTGTGTTTCTTGGTGAAAATGTGCACAGAGGGTTCCGAATGGAATTTTCCAACGCTAGCCTCTGCCTAGTGATGACACGCAGGTGGGGCCAGCTATACATCATTTGTGTTTCCATGCCTCACATACTTGCCCTGTCTCACTGTTCTGTCACAGGCACATTATAGTCCACATGCCTGTAATTTTGGATGGAAACCCAAATTGTGGTSTACAATATATTCATCTAGAAGACAAACACCAAAACACGTTTATCCAAATAAACTCCAATTTATAAATGCAGTGTGCTTAAAAACTAGGTTGTAAAGAATGGTATCTGGACTTTGGTGTCGGTTTTAATCCGACATTACTATAGTCCACAAGGTAAATTCTGTGGCTTGTATCCCTTTTATGCACTTCATGAACAAAAGTTCAATTTGTCATTAAAGCAAATGCAAATGTAACCTGTCCACACAGGTCCCCTGTGGGGTCAGAGAATTATCTACTCTTGTGGAGTAAGCAGTCATTTTCAAAGAAAGCCTCATCCAAAGGCTGTGGAAATCACTGGTGGTATTTCACGGATTTGAGCTAGTTTTGGATCATGACCTATAAGAAAATATGTCTATTCCAAAAGTGGAAGGGAGGGAGGAGCAGAGAGGCTGTTGTCTGCCTTTGATCATTTTGTAACTCTCATATTTATACTGCCATGAACAAATATTCTGACATCTCAAGTTGGCAGTGAAAAAGAACCATTTTCCCCTGTAAATAAAAATTGGTCCTTCTTTCTTGCTGCAGGAAATTAATTTGATTTGTATGTTGTCTGCACAATTTGAACACTGTTAAAAAAAACACAGCAGACTGCTTCACTGAACCTGGCATCCATATACCACCTGTTATAAAAGTTACATACTTTTACAGTAATTAATGTACTTAATATTTAGCATGCATATGTTTCAAACCTTCCTTTCAGCTCTGATTTCTCCAGAAATTCCTATTTTTATCCTCAGTGTATTGCTGGTAATAACAACAAAGAAACTACTGCACTGATTTAATGCTCTGACTCCTGGCTACCGTATAATATAATAAGACAGCTTTCTTTCTATGCTATTTTAGAGTTTTCTCATATCAACTGCCTGCAAAAATCTCTAAGCTTTCTCCGATCAGAGTTTTGAAGTCTTGAATATATGTTTTTCTCAGAAACTTCAGGGAGAAGTCAAGGTGCCCAGAACTTCTGGAAATCAAGATACTGTTTTTATTTTTGACTTTTCAGTCTAATTCATCAGGTAAGCAACTGAAACCAGACTCTGCATCTACCTGCATCCCTATCCCTGCACAAAGCCAGCAATGCAATAAGAGCCTGGTCTGCCACTCCCTAACCTGTCACTGCGCCAACTCCAGAGCCCTGGTTACATGTGTAATGTTTATTTCCCCATGGAAATGCCCAAATCCCATATGCTATATGAGTTAGCGGGGCGGTTTCAAGTCCTTGTTCCAACTCCTATTGCCTTACTACTTGAATTTAGCTGGAAGGATCTGAAAAGAAACTTAAATAAGGATTCTGAATTCAGTCAACAACTGCGTGGACAGAGGAGGCATGAAATTGCATGCACAATTTCTTTACGCTTAGGTCTTTGCCTCTACTCTGCTCAGCGAACTTTACTCTTACGATTCAAAGTGTCATTATATTGCCATTATCACTAAAGCAGAATACTTTTTCATAACTGAAGAATGATTTAGGAACTAAATAGCTTGACATGGTGTCATATTTTATCCTAACACCTTCTAAAGATGCAAATGTACTCCATATACTCATTTTCCAAGAAACTAGACAAAAAGTGACAGCAAAAATATTTAAAGCAAAATGAACCCACTGGAAAAAGCATTAAAATACRGTGAAGGTAAATGTAATTGTTTTTAAACCCAATGTTTTTGTAAGATAAATTCAACATTGGACAGGCTCTTTAAAAATCAATTTGCACTTGCTTCCTCTATAAAGATTTATCCCAGAGAAAAAAAAAATCCATTAGTATTAAAGTGCTTAAAAACTTGGCAGTCTATCTCCAAAGGCATCAATTTCTAGTGCTAATTACCACTAATTATTCACTCAGCAGTTGTAAGTTGCATTCAGTCCCTGAGGGTGGAAGAGAGATTTGTCTCTCTCCAGCGTAGCGTTTCTTATATTTGTTTCAAGAGACTTTTACATTCAGACATCAAAATAGCATGGACTTAGACGTTTGCAGAACTTTCCTGTCTGTTACCAGGAGCGGAGCAACATTTCCTTGTGTAGTATAAAGAGTCTATATAGTCCCACAACATCCTCCACCTGGCACGAGGGGTTTTATCTATCACGTTTCTCTTCTATGTGGTAGAGATTGGACGCCACAGATTTTTTCAGTGTCTAAGTTTATTTAATTTAGCAGTTTTCCGATTGCTCAGGCTTGAAGATCTAKTGTCCAACCTGGCTGTTAAACAACTATGCGTAACTGACTCAGAGCTCATTGTTCATGRCCACAGCTACCAGAGAGGCCATCACATCCTAGATCTTCAATGCTTAGATTTGGACTCATACCAGAACCCCCCCATATCCCTTGAAACTCACTCCTTTAAGCACTGTGAGCAGCTAATAGACTTGGACACTGGTACTGGTACTCTAGGTACACCTAGAGAGGATTCAACTCTTTTTCCCCAAGGTGAGTCAAGATGAAAACTGGAAAAGAAAAACTTTTCAGGGAATTAAATGTTTCTAGGAATGTTTATTTAGAAACAGCAAATTATTTCATCCTCGTAATTTCAACCCAGACCAATTAAATTAGTGTTCCCTAATTTAAAGGTTYGTCTTTGTGATGCAAAATTAAACTGAAACGGACCTTTTCTTCCCCACCCACCCCCCCCCAAAAAAAAAAAAGGTGATAGTAAATGAATCCCTGTGTTCTGGAAAGAAATTTGGTTTTTAAATGTCAGAATTTCCCAGCTTGCCTCTTTAAACACCTTGCATAGCCCTGCATTTTGTTACATAGCCAAGCAAGCACTAGCAGGGGGGGCATGGGTGGAAGAGAGATTYGAGTTTCCTGATGCAAGAAAGAAAGAAAATGGGGCTGACTAGAAAAGCTGCTGAGAAGAATATTAATGCAGCATGACACCCCCTCTGCCCAAGAAAAAAAGATAGATGTATGTGAGAGAGAGAAGCAATAAAGGGTCAGTAATAAAAGAAATATATCACTTGTAGAATTGACTAGGCTTTACTTGAGATTTATAATCCATTCTAACTGTAGTAATTTGTGACTCCTGGAGACAGACTGCCTATTAGATGTGATATTTTTGTAGGGCACCACCCAGGAATAGAATACATGAAATGCGTGAGACAACTTGCTCTTCCCTTGTGTTATTTTAAATAATACTCTTTGTACCAGAATTTTTTATTTAATGCCATTAACTACCAGTCAAYGGATGACAGAAGCAGGCAGAAAGGGTTAAGTGACTTGCCCCAAAATTACACAGCGAGTCAGCAAGAGAATTTGCCTGATTCCKTAAGTCTCCTAATTTCTACACTCAGCCTAGGACATCACAGCTTCTASGTGTCTCTGTAACTTTCTTAGATCTACAGATCTGTGTGGTCCTGTCTTGTACATCACAGAACACWCTACTCTTAGTCTCTGAGGCACTCAGGAGAGTTAGGTGCTTTTCAAGATCTTGGTATTAAGTTTCAATAATTGATCCAGGAGAGCCCATCATAGCTAGTATGGCAGGATCACAGCACAGGGCRATACTGCACTATAAACTCTGAAGAGGCTAATGGTAGCACGGCATGAGTTTCATTATCCATGGGATGGACAGCTCTATGCTTGGAGATCTCCAAGCAGCAAAGGGTACTTTGCAAGAACTCTTACACAGCCCTCTGTTGTCAAGGTTGTGATTTCCTGATATAATGAATCAAAGCCTCAGCTGACATAAATTTCCAGAGTACCAGTGGCTGCCCTGAAGCTGTGCTGATTTACAGCTGCAGAAATTAGATCCACTGACTATAGTGAAAGTAGYTGCAGAGTATGGAACCCTTTGACATGGCTAAAGGCATGTTTAATACCTGAGCATGTGGCAGGTTTATGAGCTTGGACTCAGTGCTATGTTAATACACTGAGTAACAACTTCTGGTAAGCTCAGACCGAGGTAGAGCAAGCTTATGTCTTCCTAGAACTTCTAGAGGTCAAACTGTTGATTCTACAATATGGTAGGTAAAAGTCCTTTAAATTTGTCAGAACATCATTTTGAAGCTCAAATTCACTGCTTATTCATAGGTTTAAGTAGTCATATAGTCTGACTTTAATAAGAAAATGAACAAATAAAATGGAGGTGAAAGAGCAGGGAAATTTCACAATTTCCAGTAAATGCTAAAATTTAATTTCTCAATATAATTCATATCATCCTGCAGAAATACAAGTGGTTGCATGAAACCATTGCCTTCACATGGGATTTGCAAAAGAAGAGTTTAAAGGATCTGATACCTGAGTTTAATGCAATTTGGGTTTTTTTCTTTTTATCTTCCTCTCTTTGCTTCTCAGTTGTTTGACCAAATTTTTTAGAATAATCCTTGTTTAGCTCTTCCCCTTGGCGCAGAGGAAAGTATGTCTTGCCTTGTTAAAGAGTAATTACGATGTTCTATTAATCATTTCATTAATAGGAAAGGACCATAAGTGACTCTTGAGAGTTTTGAAAGTCCTTATTGAAAGAAGGAAAGGTGGAATAATAATCCCCTATGGATATCACTTTTTTTTCTGCATTCTGTGGGACTATTATTTAATTAMAGAACTCTGTACTTCTGTTTCTGGTCAATGTGAATAAATTAAAGTTATTAAATTCAAAGTATTGCACTAGTTGAACTGACAGTTCCACTCTTGCAAACTGAAAGTAGAAATCTGTTAAAAAGAGAAATCAGTCATAGSAAGTTGTTCTTGTATTGTGTTTGCAGCTTCCCTTAGCACATTTTATTTTTCTATAGGACCTCAATTTGTTTTCTTTGAAAGCTAGACTTCTGCACATTTTGCCTGCCCAACAAATACAGCTTGCAGGGAGTTAATTATTTTAAAARAAAAATTTTTTTTAAAATAGCCATTTCTAACACAATCTTGTCTCCCACTCTATTGAGCAATCTAAAGGATTTCATAAAAGACCAAACTTATAAAAGTAGTGAAATTGCGTACAACCTCTAAGGATCTGGACGACAAAGATACAATTTAACTTGGTGTTTAGGGCTTTGGAGAATTTCTCCAAAAAGAGCAGAACTGTAGAACATAATTTGAAAGCACCGTAAAAAATGCAATTTAGCTGATACTGACATGACGTGCAATTATATAAAGCTTCTTGAGGATCCAATTCAAATCTACCTTAATTTCTTACAGGAGTTGTGGGAGATCATATATTTGGGATCTGCAGATTCCTGGCTATTTCTATACTGGAAGATTAAGAACAGACTCCTCAAAAGACCTAAGCACAGGAAACTCTGGCCTGCAGCAATTTGGCTTTGTGGCAGCCTATCAGTGTGGCTGCAGCTCGGTCATAAAGTGCATGCACTGTGTTAGTCCATGTGTTGCAGGCAAACAAYATGGATGTCAGATGAGTCTGGACTTGAAAATAGGTTCAGAATTGGCCTATTTGAAACAAATAATGTTGATACATACACAGATGGATGTAATGATGATTTTTATGGCAGCTGAGAAAACAAGCATGTGTATTCTACTTGTATGTTAATTTTTGCCATAAAAACTACCACTGTAAATGCCTAAATTCCCCCAAAATAAGCATTTTAGTGATTCTCATAAAACTTTCTCTAGACGGTCAAATATTTAATGAAGCATGCACGGGTGCTTAAAAAAAGGACAAGAAATTCAAGGCACTGAATTCTTGCTTTCGCTTGAAATCCAGAATAAGTTTACAGAAAGAATTTGATTAATCTGRTTCTATGTAAAAAAGATCAATTCATCCAAATGGAAGCAGATCCCATTCTCAGAGCCTACTGAAATAGATTGAAAGACATCAATTGACTTTACCAGGCTTTGACTTTTGTCCCTAAATCCACAAATAATCCACAGTTACAAAACAGTTAGGTGGCAAAATCAAGAATGGAACCCCCAAAACCTGTTTCATCCTCCGTTGTGCTAATCAGTAGATAGCCTTSCTTCATATCAACAATAGCTGACTTTTGGGAGCATTTCTATTGAAATTTGCATACAGAGATAGGTTTACACTTTCAGTAAACACAATTTAGACTCTATACCCAGAAATAGTCATCAGAGTCACCAGAAGTATCTTCTCAAGGTATAACTAGAAGGAGCAATGTGCACCTTAAAATACATGGGAGATCTGCTTATGTTCCATGCAGTCCTTTTCTCTTGGAAACTCATAATGACCAGTGATGGTCGATTAAAGATTTTTAATTTCCACTGTATTTATGGATGAAAATGAAACTGCMGTTCTTTCAGAACACCTGTGTTTATGCTGAATCTTCAAAGAGCTGTCAAAACAACTACTATCATTTCATTATATGGAATTAAACTCCTYTGTGAGACTCATAAAATTTTAGCAGTGGCCTGAGTTTGGGGAAAAAAAGAAAAAAAAAAATCAAAGCCAGAACAGAATTCATCAGGCCAGAGACAGCGAGGAAATACTAAACCATGAAAGAGGTATGCATTTCAAGAGACAGCCCAAATGCCAATATGAGCAGCATTTCATCTGGGATCAATGATGAACTCTAATGTGCAAGAAAAGGTGTTAGTAAGGGCCAGCAAAAGGTAAAAACTGATCTTTAAAATATCTTTTAGTAAAGCTGACTCCAAACCATCCTCCTCCCCTTTCCTTCTTCATTTTTATTACATTTTATGAACAAATAGCAATAAATGGGTTATTTTAGCTCTGTGCTAAGTGAAAAAAATTAACCATTTTTTTCCTTCGCTGTAAAATATTTCAGGAGTGTATATAGGGACAGGAAAACAGTATAYCCCCAGGGAGAAAAGCATTTTCGTAAAGATTACAGTAAAGAAGACCTCAAACATGAATCCAAGGTAAACATGTCTTTATCCGTTACAGGGTCTTGCTCATGCCATCAGCCTGAAAGAGGACGCCATTGGCCATTGCCAGTCTCCTGCTCATTAGAGATCAAGCAGCTGCTGGTGCTGGCAGCAAACATATGAGAATGAGAATTTGCTGCTTGGCTTATCTGAGCTCATCCATATTAATACCTTGTTTCCACAGAGCAAAATTTAGGTGCTTCTTGAAAATGCCCTTGGTGTCATCACCTCCTAAACCTTGCCAGGTAGTTYGCTCCAAACATTTATTACTTTCAGACGGAAAAGATGCTCCCCTGTGTCTTTATTTCAATTTAAATTCCATTTGTGCTCTTTTGTCAAATTTTCTGCATTGAGTTATGAATAATGCTGACATTAGCTCTACCATTATAGAGTTTGAGCTCTTTAATTAGATTCCCTTATTCAACTTTTTTTCTGAGGTTAAGGTTTTAAACTAGTCCTCATAACTAATTCTTTTAAAGCTGAAGGCAACAATGTCAATGCTTTTCTCTCATGTTCCTCTTTTTTCAAGTGCCATAATATTCTTTCCAATGCACTGACTGGAATTGACTGCTTTGATTGAGGGCTGCCCACCCATTGTGCAATGACAGTCATGCACACGACAGAATTTCCCCCATGATTCAGCCAAGTATTTGATTTTCTTTTATTTGTCTCASTTTGGATATGCATACTACAATATATCCTCATTTCTGCATGCCTAAAAGCCAGCTCTGGTTTCAGGACATCCTTTTCTATTGCTCTCCCAATCCACAATGATTTTACATCATGCAGAATTTGAACTCTTGGATTTGTTTTGTTCCTTTTGCTTTCCCCATCACTTCTGTCTCTCCTGTACATAAACAGCCACCTTAAAAATTCTCACCTATGTTGCAAGGAAAGAGAAGCACCAGGAATTATCACAGTGTTTCTGAGTCTTTTAAATTAGTTAGAACCAGCTGCAGTTTGAGAAGTACCAATAAAGATGCTCCTTATGTACATACCATCAAGTACTCTTAAGGAGTCTTGTGAAGGACCCAATTACAAGTTCACCTTTAAAATACGCAAGTTCTGCTGCTGCCATCTGGCAGAGAAACTGAGGCTAGGCACTGAAGTACTAAGGGCTAAGAAAGAAAGAGTAATATCTGAAAGGGCAACTCTCCATTTCTGAGTTCTCAGCTTTACCTACATGAAAACAGTGCATCTGTGAAAATACGAGTCTCATTTGCTGTATCTGCTGTCTCAATACCAAGTATGTATTCGTTGTCGCCATTGCTTCTGCCTTTTTTCCTGGATGTGAATTTTTGAATCTCATAGAACAAATCATTCCTGTCATAGGAAACTTTCTCAAGGACACCTTAAGATGCAGACGGTAAGACACATTCATGTCTCAGTGTGCTGGGAGTAATGCATGAAAATCTCTTTTTATGGAGAACATAACCGAGTCATTTAACTAGTCTGTCCATAAGCTCTGGTAGGCAAGACATTCCTCTACACTATTAACCCCCTAGTGGTTTATATCTTGGTAAGTGATGCTAAGACAAGATAATGTCCAGCCTGTAAAAGATTTGATGATAATGATTCTAAATGGTGGGTATGAAGAACAAAATCCTCAGGCTATTTTCTAAGTTTTAAAAAGATTTGGGAGGTGGAGAGGGGGATGGATAAACCATACTAGCCATTGTTTTTTATAATATCGAAATCACTAAAGAGATATGGATTCAGTATGTAGGAAAGATGCTGTACCAAAAATCAAATTGCAGTATATTTTCTATTTCAAAGCAACTTCTGAAGCGGAAATTAATTTTCCATTTCTATTAAGAGGATCCCTGACAGTTTGAGAGAAGGGAAAAAACACAGTGTAAAATGATATACTAAATCCCCCCAAACAGGCATTAACAATAATGATAAGGGACAAGCCACAGTTCTCTGGCAGAACCAAGGCAGCTGAAAGAGTGGCATCACCCCTTCAATGACTGCTGCTTCCAGGATGGATGTTCAAAGTGGTGACACAAACCAGAACCAGCATGTGCAGTCCCTTTGGCAGCTTGAAAAGCCAGGTGGAAAAACAGAGTCTATCTGTGTCCAGCAGCCTCAATATATAAATCCATTTGTATTCATTACAACCTAATCCTGCTTCTTACCTGCCAGGACACATGGCAGGAAAGGAAATAAATCCATCAAGGAAGAACAAAAGCCAGGATGTGATTTCTCYCCAAGGAAAGAGATGATGGGCTAAATTCCCTTTCTGTGACAGTGAATGGAACTGTAGCAACATCTCCAGAATTGTACCCACTTGCAAAACAGCTGAATTTGGCCCTTCACAAATAGACAGCCAAATAATCAGGTGTTATCTGTCTTCAGTGCAAGCCACAGGCGATATTTATTTGGAGGAACATTCCGAGGAACAATTATGAAAAGACTAAACGGAGACAACCTGAGCTGTAACAGTGGTGTTAAATAGGTAAATTACTGTGGAGGAGCTGGGTGTTTAGCTCCCCTTAGCATCCAAGAAACTCTGTCCCTATGTGTTGATTAGTTTGGACAGAAGCACGTGTGTCTGCTCCTTGAAATGCATCCTGGAATACATGTAAAAGAAGAGGGAGACACTTTTAATGTGAGAGAGTGYATTCCAGTTTCACATTCTCACCAAGCTTGAGAGGGATGTATCCAGTGATATTTAGCCAGGACAAAGAGATCCAAGGCAGAGCCCATCCTCTCAAGACAAGTCATGAAATAAAATTWAAAAAAATATCTCAAGATGTACAACTGGTTTACTACCATGAAGAGCTTCCTTCCTGTCAAAAATTGCTTAGTATAAGCTAATAAAAATATATGCAAATCTGTCAGAGCTGAGTTGCCCCAGAAAGCACATAGCCCTACCCTCAGCCATGGGCATGTGCCATGCGAACCCCAGCCTGGGGCCATTCTGGAGCCTGCTGTCTGCCTCAAATTAGCACAGCACAGGTAGCTCATTCACAGCTTCTCTAATCAATCAGTTATGCACACAGTCCTTGCGTATCCAGGCACATCACATTTGAAAGTATAATTGCCACAGCAAGACAACACAAACTAGAAACATTAACAAATCTTATTTTTTCACATCCCCCTTCCAGTCGAGAATCTGAATAATTTAGTATGGGTTGCCAGGTCTTGATTACATTTTTGTACCTTTTTAAATTGTCTAAATGAAATTTTAAGTAATTTAAGCAGCAAGTGAAAATGACACATCTTTGTGTTCTGCTTGCATAGGAAAGCATACTGAAAGTGTCAGTTTTTAGCAGCCACAAGTCAGATTCTCCAGCATTTTTCTGCTAGGACAGTGAAATGCCTGACACTGCCCCTGGGTATAAGGAGGAAGACTACTGATGTGAATGAGGATTGTAGAGCTCAGTCAACACAAAAAGAGGGTAATAATAGTTTTAAAATCATGACAAGTTGGCTGTGTGTCACTTTACTTGGTTACTGGGTATAACAACAGCACATAGCCTAACGAAGGATGAATTTCATGGAAAGACAGGATTCAGTTTGCAGAAGCATCTACATATTATGGGTTATTCAGACCTGAAACTATCCAGGGGATTGAGGAAAGTGTAATTCCTGTAACTGGCGCAGCCTTAAAAAGGTGCATGCAAAATGTCATGCAATGGGAGAAACTGCTGCTACCTTTCATCAGCAAGCTGCTTCCAACCTTGTTAGCTGCTTGTTTGGGCACTAAGTTTGTTAGTAAGGGAGTCTTGTCTTCTATCTCTGCAAAGTGATATGGGAGTATATGGTATTATATAAATAAAATCTTTATAATTAATGTTTATAAAAGTTTAGACTGTGTATAAACTAGGCAAACATCTTGGGGATACTCAGCTTGGCCAGAAGGCTCATAAAAAGATTTTTAAATTGTAGCTTTCTACCTTAATACCAAGAAGCAGATTTCCTTGTGGTATTTCTAATACACATTACTGAAAAGTTAATCTGACACTTTTTTTTTTTTACCTTTTTTTTTTCATATATAAGAGACCCATTAAACGGGATGAAATATAGGTGAATTTCACCTTTCAGCTTTAAAGCTCAGGGAATACAGAGAAGGTTGCAAGTGCTAAGCAGCTCCCAAAAATAGGTCCATTGCCCTTCAAGAAGGAGGAAATAGAGGACTGTAAAGGAGTGAATACTTGCAAGATCTCTGAGCAGTTTTAAACCTGTTCTTCTAGATTCATCTCACATTCCAGGAAGAGTCTGGTTCATATTTTATCTTCTTCATCAGGTCACACATCCATAATACACAGTCTTGGGGATTTCTGTAATCTAAATTGTCCTTCTACTTAAAAGGGAAATGCATAATGTGATCAATATTTTTTACCCTGTTAGAAATGGAACTGTCCAATGACAAATAAATCATTTGTATGTGACAGGCCCAGAGCAAATGAGAAAAATATTCTCTTCTACCCATTATGTCTAAAATTTACAGTTTTAAAATGAATTAATGAAAATGGAGGGCAGAATGACTTAAGACTACTAAAGGAATTTGAGGAATACCTAGCATGCTTTGTCCTTGCTATTACCTATTGATTAACAATGGGAGAATTTTGAGTACAGGTTGAAAAAAAACAAAAAACAAAACATAAACAAACAAACAAAAAAAACACACACAAAAAAAAAAMCCCAAACTTTTATGTAAATCACATAGAATCAATGCCTCCTACAATTGCAATATGAAACTAAATTGTGGATAGAAGAAAGCCTGGATAATTTCTGATAGCAAAAGAATGATACTAGCAATACACTCCAAGACATGCATAAGATGCTATTGAAAAATAAATGCTAGAATCTGGATATAACTAAAAACGTACAAAGAAAGTTATAAGGACTGGTTTTCATCTCGTTTTACTGAGGTCCCAACTCTTCACACAGTGAATTAATACTTGGTGTCAATATGGCCTTGCAAATTGCAGCTTCTTTATAATTTGCCCTCTTAGACCACCTTTCACTGAATGGTTTCGAGGACCATTATTGAAATGAGACTGCATAGCTATGCCTATGCTGTAAGGCTGTTAAGAATTTCTTTTTAAAAAATTACTTTTTCTTGTTTCTCATTATTCTAACTAGTTTTGGGGTCCTTTTAAAAAGGGGGAATGTGTTTATTAACAGGAAAGTGAAAGTATTCAGCAAAAATTAGTATATTTTTCTAACATTATTTTTTTTTAAAAAAAGAAAAAGTAATTGCCAAAGAAACCCCCAAAACAACCAAGGGTAACAATCCTAAAAAGTTATATGAGAGAACCTTTTTGAACAGCCCAAAGAGTTATTCCCATTTAGCACTATGTAAGGTCCTTCAAAATATAAATTACATACAAGATGTTGACCCTGGAAATCTAATTTAGTTATTACCTTTTTCTTATCTAGAACAAATGAAAAGAAACACGGAGAAGCACAGAAGAAATGAATCCATCAGAAACTGAAGCATGTCAGCATGAAGCACTGACTTTTCAACTCAATTTTGCAAATACAAAGAATGTTTAGAGAAGGAAAGAATTTAGGAGTGAGTGATGAAGGAAAAGAGGCATTCATTACAAACTCCATCATGCAATGCCCGATCTGGTTAAGTACAGTATGCCACTCTCTCTATAGTTAGGTGTTATTCAGTTTAAATTGAGCTAAGTTATGACAGCCATGAGTGGAATTTTTTATATAGTGCCACAGAAATATAATCAGCCTCCAGAAAACTCTCACTCATCTACCTATAAAGCAGCACAGCAGACTAATACAGGTGGAGGCTGGGCAAGGCCATGATGATCTAAAGAACCACACTTCACAGTTCCTGGAGCATACCTAACACATCTTTTTGAACCGTAACTGAATTTGGTGGACAATGTTGTTCACTGAGTCTGAATTTCAAAATGAACATTTTTTTTTTCTCCAAAGCACAATCATTCCAGCCTAATGACCTATCTTCAGAGTTCCTGGACCAATGCAAGTGGAAGATTTGATGCAAGTACCTTGGCACCATGAGGGACTCACACACTGAGATCTTGTCTTGCTCCCATTCCTGCTGTGCACATGGTGATTGTGTCTACCACAGGCTCTGGCTTTTAGAACCAAACCTTGCAGCTGGACTCATAAAGCAGACACGTCAGAAAAATGGGACAGAGATCACATCAGGCTGATGAATTTGTAATTGCAATGGCTGTGTCCCTCTCCTCCCAAATATGTAAATTGTAGAGTGTCACTGTATGCAGAATATGATTATAAACTAGAGAGGAACTCTGAGCCTGCATGGATGATGCTCACTCACTACAAGAAAAAAAAGTAATGGCTGGTAAAAGTGATGGTCCTGAGCATTTTGTTTGCTTGCCTTTGGCAGAGTGTTCTTGTCTGCGTTGCCTTTTGCCTGCAGTCCATTTTCTGAGACACACTGCAGAATGACATTGTTATGAATATAGGTATTATTGCTGCTGAATTTCAGGTGATTCTTTCCCACAAAATAGTGAGCATCATTAAACTAACTTTCAAAGTATTCCACAATTCCTCAAAGAGACCAGCACATCATATAGACCTTCTTCAAAGGACTCCCCTAGGCGCTACTCAGGAGTCTCCCCCATGACAGATATTGCTGCAAACAGCAGCTGCTTTGCCTCTCCCWGTATTATCTTAGAGTGAGAAAAAGTGAAAGCTATGAATCAATCTGCTATCATGAATCCAGGGATAATGAAACAAGGAATAATTAAGGTGCCAGAAGTACCATTTGGCACATATAAATTATAAGTAATTTTTGAACACCGGTTTTTCTCAGCTCCATAAAACTCCTATTCTTCCCCAGYGAAATTAGGCCAGCACCGCAGCACAGAAACTGTGGAACAAGTTCTCAAAACAAKTATATTCTACCCGTGTTTCTGTTTTGACTTCAGAACAGCAAGGTTTCTGATGGAAGAATGAAGGTGCTTATATGTGTTTACAGATGGCTGTCTATTTGAGTGACAGACATATGTGCTGGAGCAGTGTTAAGTGCTGTCACTTTGGTTTATGGAGCAGTTGCTTTGGAAAGATTTCATTTTAATGCTAAATAAATGAGCTCAAACTGAAAATAAGTAGGGCAATTAGAAAGTAAACATTGTTTTCCTTTCAATTCTAGACCAATATTAAAGCTTGAAAAAATTGTCATGTAGACCAAGGTACAAAGAAGACTTTAAAAACAAGAATCATATTCAAGTTTAGGAAGAAATGCACCCTGCTATCAGGGGAACTGTGAGTATTTGCTTATCAATTTGCTCAAATGAGATGACTATTGCACCTGGCAAGTCCGTCTTCTGCCACGTCTTGTCACCTGAAGGGCAACCATCCAATATGGGGCATTTTTTGACCCAGTGGTGCAAGTCCCACAGGTGATGGAGGTAACATGATGTATGAAATGAGTGTATGTCCAGAAATATGAAAAAATACTGTGCCAGGAAATACAAAAAATATATGAATATTTTTGTTTGCAGAGAGTGGGCTGTGATCCTCTGTCTTTTTGCCAGTGAAAAGTGATTCACTACTGTCCTTAAATCCAGGAAAAGATCTGCAACTTTTAATGTTTTGCAGAGGGAATATACAGGAACAAAAGCAATTAGGTGTCACTGCAAGAGCCTTTTTCCTCTTATTAAATGYATCCAGGGAAAACCAGGAAAAGAACTCCCTGGTTTTCAAAGGAGATTTTTTTTTCTCCTTCCCAAACTGTTTTGTTCTTGTGGTTTCTCTTTTAAATTCCCGGTGCCCAGCTGACTTTGGCTCAAACAGTACATACATACTGAATTTACTGAAATTAGCATAGCCAAAAAGTCTTTCTAAACCAAGTATTGTGGAATTTTACAAGCAGGAAGAAAGCATGAGAGACAGAAGGGTTCTTTCAGCAAAACAGATTCTTATATTTGCATTTTAGTTGGTCAGTAAAAAGAAAGAAAACAAAACTCACAGGTGCAAGGAGGGTTCAACAGCAAGTGACTGGCTTTTTACCTAAATTCTATTTTTGTAAGTTTTTTGTGCTGTAGTGAAAGAAACATGGAAGTGCTTTCTAGCCGTAAGGATTATTAAATACTTTGCAAGAGCATGTTCAATAGAGTCTATCAGAAAATCAAAGATCAGAAAGAATGGATATCTTTCAAGAGTTCAATGAGAACAGGYTTAGGAGATACTTAAACTACTCAAGTAAACCACTGAAAAATTTTGGAAACATGTAAGAGGGCAAATGTTAAGCCGGTAATCAGGAAGACCAAATGAAATGGCTCAGCAGACGCTTCTTAGCTTATCATCAAAAATCTGAAAAGAAACTCATCTGATAAAGATTTAAAAAGGATTGTGAGTCACCATGGTTCTGTGGAAGAAAGTTTGCCAGACTAACCTAATTTCATATCCTGGTAAAACCACAAGTGCAGTTTATGGAGGTAACACACTTAAATTCTTATAGATGTAATGTTAGAGTATTGTAATGCACAATATTCTGTTTAAATTTAGTATTGTACCCTCTTAAGATAAACATTAAGTGGAATAATAACCAGCCATATGGAAGACTTTACAAACCCATTTTCAACGAAAGTTGTCATGGAAAAATGGAATTTTAGTGCATCACTGCCTACTAGAATTCAATGTTTTTGTCAGTGATCCAGAATTAAATATAAAATCACTATTGAGAAAATCGGTGGCTGCTGTAGCTAATGCTTAAGGGAAAAATTGGTAAGAAACCTGAACAGAACTGCTTGGTAAATTGGGGGGATTCAAGCAAAGGACACTTAAATACAGCCAAATGCAACTGGACATAGGTAAACACAAGGAATGCTGGCCATGCCTATCACACAAAGGATTTATAGCCTGGAAAGAAATTACTTGGAAAAGATTTGCTGCTCAGAGTGGATATGGAGCTGAATGGATGAGTYTCCAGGATGATGCTGTACCAAAAAGAACTAATGAAATCATTATATAAACAGAGGCAATGTGAGTAGAAACAGAAATGTGATTTTTATCTCCTCGCCGAACACTCGAGAGTCTGATAGAGAAATTCTTGCATTCAAATAGATGCTTTACAATAAGGTGCTTAAAAGCTCACTCCATTTAGCTTATCATAAAAAAGAAAAAAGGTGTCTTGAGGACGAAGAAGAAGATAAAAATGCCATGTCCTGTAGTTTTTTAATCTGGTGGAGTAAAAGACAGGAAGATAAGGGAATGGAATAGAGGTCCAAAAAATTAAAATCATTTTTTTCAGATTCAGTCTGGATGTGTCTCTACAGAAGATGTTTTAGTAAAACACTCCTCAGCACAAGCAGCATGTGAGAAATCCATGATCTTTCATACTAGAGATGGAAAATTTAGATCAGTATAGACCAGGTGCAGTCATAGATCAGATCTAACCTACAAGTTACTTCCATCCAGCCTACCATCTTTTTTCCAAAGGTTGTAAACAGCGGTTCCTTTAGGTGGTGGATACTGCTCGAGCAGCCAAAAACTCTTGGGTTATACTTGAGTATTTTAGATGCCTCTTCTGCTTCCATAGATCAGTTAAGAAGAGGAAGAAAGGCAGTCACCATACGCTGGGATGGGCACCTGTGCTCTCGATATTGCACTGCATCCTCTGCAAATGCTCTGCAAATGAGTCAAAAACAGGCAACTTTTCTTTTCCTCACGACTTCTTGTGGTATGCCAGTGTCCAAGGCTATGTTAACTTCCATGTACTTTTAAAATATCTGCAATACCTGTACTTGAAACTGGAGTATGTAACAAGTGTGATGGTTTAGTGCCATCATGCCATATTGTTCCAAGAATAAACTTTTCAACCAAAGAAAACACTTATTTTGGCATAAATGTCAAATGCTGTATCTTTTTCTTCACCTTTAGAYCCTATACAAGGCCTTCTGCAACCTTCTCCTCTCAGGAAAGTCTTGTTTTCCTATTAAAGATTTTGTTGTCTGCTATAATAAGCTAGCTTCCACTCCTTCTGCTGTGTTAAATGTTAACTGCTCTCAAATGCTCTCTTTTTGCCTGAGTGGCAGGGCTAAAGTTTGGGGAGACAAGAATCCTTCTCCCTGCAAAGGCTATTCAAATCTTGCTCTTAGACACTTGAGTCCAAGAGGAGACTATCATAGGTCCCATTCATTTCTTTCTTTCAGCTTGCTTCCTTCAAAAGGGAGACAACACAATAGCTTTTCTCCACTCACAGTTGATCTGCTTTTCTATTTGTGCTAACAAATAGGGGAAGTGGAACATYCGAAAATGAGATCAGGGCTGAATGACATCTATCTTTACCCTTTAGAGAAAAAGCAGAGTATTTAAAAATTGATTTATGCATGCTTTTTATAGAAATTTAAGAAAATATGTAGGTTCGCTTGTATCTTGGTGTGACTCACCTGCTATTGACCTTACCCTGCATCTTGGAATAAAGCCACTAGATTCTATGTTGCATCTGACACTGGTTTATTTTATGGTCCTCATTGACACAGTTATTCTTTTAAAAAACTTGAGTATTTAAGGGGAATACTATCTACTGACAAGGAGATGGGCCCTTTTAAATGAGGGCCATTGGATGAACAGATGTGAATAGACTGATCGTAGCTACTGTTGCATAAAAAAAGAAAGAAAAGGTATTTGACAATTCTACTGGAAAGGAATGCTCACTGTAAGAAGTACAGTCTATTTCTATAAGGCTGAAAATTTAATTCTAGAGTGCTGCCATCCAGATAATGAGGTCAGGGAAAAGGATGTAGGTGCATGAGGACTGCAGTGTATCAGACTGCATTGTACTGCATCCAGTACAATGGAATATGTTGGAAGACTGTTYTCTTATTGAATGGCATTACAGGAAGGAAATGCATTTTATATCTACAGCATTTTAACCCATCTTAGAAATGCATTTTTTCCTAATTACATAACTATTGTATGAGCTTGTTCACGAAAAAAATTGCTGCAGTGCATTTGGATTAGATCCCCAGTGCTGTACCACAGAGAAGATGAATAGGAGATGAGTGCTGTTAGGTCTTGTGTGGGTGCTGCCAACCAAGAATGAATACATGAGGAGGGCTTTTATTTCAAGGGCTGCTTTGGGAACTGAGGACAATCAATTTAGATCAAAATGTCTCTTACTGAAAGTAACTTATGAAGAAACGTGATCCTCAGCTGTTGCTGAGAAAAACACACTGCAGCGCAGGAGATGGTGAGTAAAGGTGGCTTTAAGTTGTGTTTGAAATTCCTTGAACTTTGGCTKGTTTTAAGTCTGCCAGCCCCACGCTGGCTGCACACTACCTAGAGCCTATCTGGGCAACTGGCCTGAMGGAGAGGTTTGACCACACCCTATTCCTCTAAACCACAGTCCTATTTCTCTAAGCCACAGTTGGTGTTGAAAATGAAGTGGCAAACATTCACTGAAATATCTCCCTGGAGGAAGCCCTTTTTGAGTTGGATTTCCCCTCCCATCATAATCTAACTCATCTCTAGAGGGAGAGGGTGAAAATTTTACACCAGACACACAGCCCAAATTGGTTGCAACTCTAAGGAATCAGATCTAAGGAGTCAGCTTGGTTTCTTATTAGTAATGTCTTGGCGTATTATCACAGGTATTCAGCACCCTGGCCTTGAGAAAATCTCTCCAGAAAGTGTCATGGTTTAACCCCACCAGCAACTAAGCCCCACACAGCTGCTCGCTCACTCCCCCCTTGGTGGGTGGGGGAGAGAATCGGAAGGGTAAAAGTGAGAAAACTCTTGGGTTGAGATAAAGACAGTTTAATARGSAAAGCRAAAGCYGTGCACGCAAGCAAAGCAAAACCAGGAATTCATTCACTCCTTCCCATGGGCAGGCAGGTGTTCAGCCATCCCCAGGACAGCAGGGCTCCAGCACGTGTAACGGTTACTCAGGAAGACAAACGCCATCACTCCGAACTTTCCCCCCTTCCTCCTTCTTCCCCCAGCTCTATATGCTGAGCATGACGCCATATGGTGTGGGATGTCCCTTTGGTCAYTGGGGTCAGCTGTCCCGGCTGTGTCCCCTCCCAACTCCTTGTGCCCCCCCAGCCTGCTCGCTGGTGGGGTGGGGTGAGGAGCAGAAAAGGCCTTGACTGTGTGTAAGCCCTGCTCAGCAGTAACGAAAACATCCCTGTGTTATCGTCAACACTGTTTCCAGCACAAATCCAAACATAGCCCCGTGCTAGCTACTGTGAAGAAAATTATCTCTACCCCAGCCAAAAGCCCAGCACAGAAAGGATTCATCCTTTTGCTACTAATGGAGAGAGACAGAAGGAAGAGAGAGAGAACAAGACAGAGGGAAAGAGAGGGAGCGAGAGAGAATGTCTTGGTACAGAAAATTCAAGCTACAGTTGTAAGTTATTTCACCTCTTTCTGCTGAATTGTACATGAACAGCTCATAAGTTTCTGACACTATTTCAGTGCCAATAAATTTACTTGAATAGTTATTGGCTGAGTGCTCATTTACAAATATTCAGTATTAAGAATATAAATTGTTTCAGCTGCATACATAGAATTTGTTGTATATTTGTGTTTCCCAAAATYTAACATTTAGATCAAGGTTTCTGGAGTGAACACTGACAGTTACAAATGTGCCTTCTGTTAAAATTACTCTTAGGTTGGCTATTTTGATTAAAATTGCTCAGTGGAAGATTCATAAGAAATGAAGTCTGAAAAAGGACTGAACTCAATTTTGATGAAAGATCTTTTCAGAACTTAAATAAGTATTCAAGAGGGATGGTGGGAGTGGAAAATGAAAAAGTATTCTACCAGCCTTCAGTCCAGTACGCAGAATAGTCAGGCATCAAAATCATACCGTTTTCCTCAACGTTCTTGATCCAAACCCCAGAACATGCACTGAGAGGATATATCTTTTGCAGTGTAGCTGCACTTCACTAATGAATTCTAATTAACATCCTGAAATGCATTTACTGGGTAGAGACAGTCACTCTGTTCTTGTCACATTTCATAGATGGCTACAATTACTGGTATCGCGCTGGGAGGAAATGCTGACCTGGAATCCATGGATATCTACCACTTTTTTTTTTTTTTTTTTTGCCTAAGCATTGGAAAAACAAGATTCTCACTTGTGCTTACAGGGGGAACTACTACAGGCTGCTCATCAGAACTCCAAGCTCCTTCTGCTATTCATCTTTTTGCAGCAAATCCTTCTAATGTTTCAAAGTCCTCTAGAAGATTATGTTCAGAAAAGGGGTACTTAATTACCCAGTCATTGAACACATGATTCACTTTAGCATGTTTAATTCCTGATCGTCCTTACTCCAGTGGCTGCTATTAAAAAGTCAATGATACCATGGTTACTACAAAGGCTTACCTACAACTAAGGCCTGACTTATAACCTATGAGGACTTTTATTAGAATAACTTGGGCCACTTCTGTGCTGAAAATTGTGTGAATATTTCATTCCCTCCCTGAATCAAAGCTTAAGAATGCCACAGTTCTTCCCCCTGCATTAAATAGTAAATAATTGTATTTTATAATCCATCATAAATGTAAGCTACCAACCAAGATCATGTCTCATTCCAATCACTGTCTCTCTCTTACAAGCTAACACTAAATCTATGTATCCATTGATGCAGTAATCAGTTCATTCTGTTTGATTTCTCTTCCCAAGTAGAAAAACTATGAAAATATCTTTTCCAATTTTAATCTTCATTCTAGTCCAATAAATAGAAATATGTAACATATCAGAAAAGTGAGAATATCCTAAGCAGCACTGCAAGCCATATATTTKTGGTATCTCGATTCATGCATGTTAGGTGATGAAGAAAAAGGAGAATTAATAGAACATGTATAATTTATTTGTATGTGGGTAATGTATGCATGATCTGACATTAACACTCTCATGTAAGAAGCCATAATGTAAAGTCCATATAAAATATCTATAAAAGTGAACATATGTCTTTAGTGAAAGTACAGTGAAATATTGTATGGATTATAAATGGACTAGAGCTAGAAACTAAACTCCTGCTGAGGTTGATGCTCAAGTCATTYCAATTATGCAGGGAGCTTGCCATGTCTCCAAAGAATCAAAGTAGAATATTTCTGGCTTCTAATAACCTGCTTATTACGGTCTCACAGATGAACATTCTTTCACAAAAAATGAATGAAGCATCACTGAGAACTATAACAAAGATAATCTGGAGGGTACTCCTGAAAAGTGGGTAATACATTTTTGTTTTACCTTTTCAGGCACAACTGTTGGCCCTACTGGCAGCCAAATCTCCAGAAACTAACAATTAAAATGAAGGTGGATGTTCCCACAATGCATCTGCCATTGATGGGGTTGCAAATTTAGATGAGYTGGAATTTAGATGGCATTGGATTGCACCCATGACAAGGACTGACTATCAGGAGAAGGAGATCCAAGATTCAGGCTGATAACAAAATAAGTTTCAAATTTCATCTTTTCATGAATTTTTTGCCCTTCAGTGAACAAATATAATAGGAAAAGTCCCAGAGACACAGCTGGGTTCCAAGTAACTGTGTTACAAAGAGGTAAATTGCTGGCTTCTCTGAATGGTGGACAAGTGATTATTTTATGGTTCCTGTTGATACAGTTATTTATTAAATGGTACCCAACACAAAAAGCATACAGACAAATTGTTTAAAGAGACATAACCATATTTCTGGAATGTTCTTGAGATGCCTAAAAGGTAAAAGAAAAAAAGGAGGAAACAAAAGAGATTATTTAATAAAGCCAAACTCTTACAAAGCTAGTCTAAAAGCCCCTAAAAGGAGACATCAGGCCTAGCGAAAAGGGAGGACACAATCATATGCACCATATAAAGAGGCCTTATAAAAAGACCTTGAATACTGTGCATAGGGCTGGTTCTCTCATCTCAAAAGGAATATATTAGAAGTGGAAAAATTTCAGAAAGTGGAAACTAGGCTGTGCAATAACTCTTCATAAAAGCAATAATAGAGTAAATTGGGACTATTCAACCTAGGAAAAGAGTCATTTGGTGGGATATGATAGAAGTGCACAAAATTCTGAAAGGATGGAGAGGGAGTAACTTTTTACTAACTGTTCACTAACTCATTCAAGCAAGACTGGGGGCATCAAGTGAAGTAAGGGGGGGGCATGTTCAACACTACTGAAAGGAGGTAATTTCTACCACTACAGGTAGGAAACTCTTTGCCAAAGGATGCTACAGATGCCAGAAATTTACATGGTCTTCAAGGAGAAATTGGAAGAGAAATTAATTGCATATAAAGGATTAACAACCAAATTCAGCTCTCACTATGTATGGTCACACTGTCAACACTGAGACTAAGTAGATAATGGATTTATTTCTTTACTCTGCACAATGCAGCATAATGTACAGCTCCAGGCAGTGGAGACTGAGTAAATTCTGACACTAGGAAACTGCTAGCAAGGTATTTCACTCAAGCAGGGTGAATAGGCAGGATTAGGTATTAACACGGGGATTGCATCACAAGGATGTGTCAACAGTGCTTTTTCAAGACTTAATCTACCATATCCACTTGGTGCTATGCTCTACTGAGCAAATGTACCACTCAGGGTACCACTCTTTGTGCTGTACTAGCACTATAAAAATAAGAATCTTAATTCTAATTTTATTCTTGAGCTAGTAACAGAGTGTCCATGCCTGTGACTTGTGGGCAGATGTTTGACTTCACCTACATAAACCTGCAAAATCATGTGCATGGGGTTAGTTTTGTCAGTTAATTTACAGCCAGATTGAGACCCCAGTGATGATCTTGATGTCTCATAACCATCCCAAGGATCTTGGGCAGCTTAACCTGATCACACTTCTTCAGGCTAAACTTGTAACAGCAGTGAAAGATTTGTTATTAAATCTATTAGGCAAAAGCACATGAACTTGGTCAGTACTTTAAAACAATATTTGCTTCATGCAAATGGGGATGCCACTCAGGGCCACAAGCAATTCTGGGAGCTCCAAAGAGCCTATTGCTTGAAATGTTGACCTAATATAACCATTTTGTATATGAACTTAATTAGAAGTCTACTAATTAGACAGCTTCTTTGTAAAGTAAACATGCATGGATTATCATATGAGGTTTAGAGAAAAATTAAAATCAAGTTTATTTTTTAAATGGAATGCAAAAAAACAGAGCAATGGAGATGGCAACTTGACATGTACACGATGTGTCAATATTTGCTCTACACAGTTGTTTCTCTGAAGATTAGGAGGACTGAATCTATGGACATGATAGATAATTTGAGTTGAAACACACTGCAGAACATATTTTTTTGTTAGGAGGAGCTGCAGTAATAGATTTTGATCAACCATTCAATTAGTAGCCAGTCCATGAACTCCAATTACTCATCCAGTATTCAGGGAGTATATTTTCAATGAAAACTTTTAGACCAAGAGTGAATAAAGCCTCCCAATAGTTTAAGTTTCCCTGAATCACTTCAATTAATTTGGGGGTCTGTAAAATTGGTGTGAGTCTGCAAAGCAGATTTCCACCCGCACCCCTCAATTTAATTACTTTTCTTTCCCCAGAGGCAGCTTTATTTTCCCCTCCTCCTGCACCCTTATCCACTTCTCACAGAAAGATCTTCTAGCAAAGGGAAGATTCTACTATTGAATTTCCCTTTAGCCTGGAAAAATATTAAGCTGTTACCAGAGGTGCCTCATGTACAATGCAATAATATTTGCACATGTTCATAAACACTTATTTTCATACTAAACATTTTCTCTATATATAGTGTTCCCCTGCTCTCCCTCAAGTCTCTCTTTAGTTGCTTATTTCATCCTAACTATTTTCGTTCCACCTGGTGCAAACAACATTAAAACTCCTTTTTAAGGGATGGGTTTAAAGCACCATTGGACTCTAATGAGGCAGAAGCACAKACTTAACTGCTTTGCTGAATTGGGGCCAAGAAACTGAAGTAACTTGCTCGCATGTCTCCATAAGCCAATTGAGTTTGTGTCTTTTATCATTGTAGGTTAACATTGGGTTGAGAATAGCTCAAGGCATCCTCAGTGGGAAGGCTCTGCTTAGGGAACTGCTGTCTTGAAGGCAGTGAACAGTCACTCTGAAAGTCCTTTTCTGAGTMATTTTCTTGATGACTATTCACTTCCTCTGCTCCCAAGGTCTGATATTTAGAAGACCTGCTGCTAAACTTTAAGAACCACATTTTCTGTTATTAATTGTTGGATATTACTTTAACTGGGCACTTCGTAAATTGGCTGAACAAGGAAAAGGTATTTCCAGCAACAGCCATCTGCAGCTACAGTGCTTTATAGAATCATAGAATCATTAAGGTTGGAAAAGACCTTTAAGATCATCGAGTCCAACCATCAACCCAGTACCCATGCCCACTAAACCATGTCCCGAAGCGCYACATCCACACATTTTTTGAACGYCTCCAGTGTTGGTGACTCCACCACTTCCCAGGGCAGCCTGTTCCAATGCCTGACTACCCTTTCAGTGAAGGGTATCTGCTAGATTTTGTATCAATATACTGAGAAGTTCTACTAGCAAAACAATCTTGGCTGTGCCTGTGTTACAGCCTGCAGAACAATGTACAGGCAGAGAAGCCAGCTGTAAACAAGCTACAAGATACTGGAAGGAAAACAGCGATGGCAATAGCCTGCTCACAACAGGTTAGTTTACTCCATTCCTCAGATGCACAAACCAACAAGTTCTGTGACRCACACAGGTATCTCATTAAAAGAGAATTCAAGATAAAAATAAAAGTGGTGATATTTGTGTAGTAAATTAAAGTGGTAGTACTTATAACCACAATAAAAATACTATTAATTGTTAAGTCTGCTCAACTGGCATGCAAATCAGTGCTGCAACCCATGGAAATTTTATGTAATATAAAACCAATCCATTTGAGTTAATGTAATTTTGAGTGGCAGGAATAGGAAAGGAGGAGAGAAACAAGCAAAATACATATTTGGTGAACACTGTTGCAGTAACATACTGAGATCAATTCAAGGTAAATTCCAGGGAGCCATAGACACTGAAAAATTATTCTTATATTCCTTATTAAGTAATTACTATGCGTTACCACTTAGAAAACTCCAGTGAAATACAGACAAGAGTCTTTTTATGATGAAACTGCATCTAAATTGCTTCATGCAAATAAGCCTGATAAAAGTAGATTCATTCAGTGCATGCAAATCCAAACTGCTAGATCCAGAACTAGGCTCATCTTGTGTAAAATTAGGTCATTCTCTCCAATAGATGAAGGAATCTACAATGGCCGACGCTTTTCAGAACAAATGACATCCTTCTCAAATTCACTTCATTAGCCTTTCCTGCATACAAGTAAAATGCAATTTAGTTTCTTAAAGGGACTTCTCTCAACTGTAAAATTCATAGGACTTGGTTTATGGAACAATATTTTCTTCTGAGTTCTGATTAAAAAGTATAAACTTAATAATCCGTAAGGCTATGAACAACCTTTGTATTCAGTACAGAAAGCTTTTCAGTTAGCTGGAGTGAGCATTTGGGTTTAGACACTTCCAGTCCATTAAACTAATTGAATAAGCAAGAATTCATTCTTCCAGAATAACCAGTTGCTCTAGGAAGTGATGCTGACAATTAAGTAAGTGACACTCTTTCTTCTGAAGCATAACCAGCAAGTGTCCCAGCAAGGAGCTCTGTTGAACTACACATACCTTCTTAGAACAAATCATTAAATGGAGGCTCAGAAGTACTGGGTTTGCTGCAGTTCTTTAATCATTTCCCAAAYGCAAGTGCCCTATGAGCTCCCCTCTGACCAAAGGATGTAAGTCTGCATAATTCAACATTATTGGGCAAAGGTGACAGAGGGGCTGCCATCCATCTCCCCACATGGCAATGTCTGATGCTGTTTATCTGCAAGTGTTTCTCATTTCAAGAAAGGCAGCTGAGGATATTTAAACTAGCGATATGAGAAAGCTAAAGTGATTTTGCTGGATGAGCTTGAATTTAACAGGATTACTTCTTATTTTTATTAGAAAGCTATAATGTGATTCTGCTCTCTTTTTTTCCCCAGAAAGGTCATCATGGTAACAGCAGAATTATCTGCACTCTATAGAATTCCTGCAGCAATATTATTGCAGAGACTCACAGTGGTGTGGCATATTTAACTGGTTTCACCATCCATCATATATAACTGTCTACTACACACTCAAGCCTCTGGAAGATTTCAAAAAAATGAACTACATTTTTCAGCTCCTTGCAAATTAAGAGCACGCAGAGTTCAAGCAAATCCTAAAACCAGCTACCACACACAAAAGAAGTTTAGATTAAGAAGAAATATCTGAGATGAGTGATTAAAAATATAATAGAAATAAAACTGCTGAAATTTCCAGTTTTCCCTCCACAGAGAAGGAGGCTGGGTTTCAAAGCACAGTATTACAATTATCTTTAGCAGAGCGGAATTGCTGTAGCATTGCTTCCTAATGAGAGATTACCAGTCCAGGATGTCTACCTACATAAATAAAATTGACTTGGTAACACAAATCCTAGATGACAGACATATGGGCAGTCACAAATCATGATATACTCAAGGACCCCCAGCTGACACTGGAGAAGAAAGACCATGCAGTCCATGGGTAACTGGCAGAACCTGAGAGACTCAGTGACTTTTACCAAAAATAGCCACTACCTTCCTGAGTAATCCAAGGAAAAAATGTTTTTGTTCGGTGCAGGAGACAGTAAGATAGTAAGATGCTTTCTATTGAACAGAAGCATAAGTGTCTGAATATCAGAGTACCTTTCTACACAGCATGTGTGAGGTGGAGTGATTCGTTTGCTCTTACTCTAAGGGTAACAGCCACAAGTTTCATTTTGCAGGCTGTTCATGGATCACTAATGGTGAAGGCTGTGCACCAACAGGGCTTGGTAACACCGTCTGGTTGATGCCATTCAACCCCTTTAAAAGCCTCTCTGCATCCTGCCCTTTGAACCAGGTTTTCTGAGTATTGCTTCACTTTTTTAAGTACAACTTTTTGTAATTGTTGTTCTCAATAAGACAACTGTGGTTATAGAACCAGACAGAAAAGATAAAAAGCCTGGCCTTCTGGTTACTCAGTGATTTGGTTTTTAGGAGAGTTATGCTGAGTTCAAACTTTGGAATACTTTAGGAACCTGTTGGATGGAGCATGCTGAATAGATATTACTGTTTGTTAGACTAGATTCCTTCAAATACTACAATAAATCCAATACAAAGCTAGCAGCACAGCTTTCCTTTCTGGTTCTGGGCAACCAAACAAGATCTTTGGGCATGAGTTTTGAAAGGCATGAGTTTCCCAAAAGAAAGCTCAGACCCTTGTCAGCTTCTTCAGGCCATGTGAAAAGCAGCTACGGTAGCTCTTTTACAGCCTGATTGGTGCAGTAGTAACTTAATTTGGCTGATTCGATAATTAAGAAGATACTTAGACTTGTCAGCAGCAACACAGCCAGTTTGTTCTAAGTTTAAGCTGCATGACAAGGAAGATAGCAATCTTCAGGCTTCTGAGCATAATACATTAATATAATTGTTAATGCCCTGGTAAAATTTTTTTTCTCAATTTTCTTTTCTTTTCCCCTCCTCCTTTCTTCTCTTCCATTTTTTTACTACCGAGACAAAACCGAATTAGAAATAGCTCTTATCATTTTAATAGTCTTTAAATTAGGCTGGCACAGCCTTAAATAAAGAGATATTTTGTGGGAGAAAAAAAAGAAAATAGAAAAACTGTTTGTAAAACATAACTCTTGTGCCCAAAGGGACATATCATTTTCATATATTAAATCTGAATGCATTTTAGTTATTTTGTGTTTTTGCAGCAATCAGTTCACATTATGAGAATAGGGTACTATAATTATGGAAATTAAGTACAGATTTCAGTTGAATGAACTCATCAGATGGAATTACAGCCTTTCTAGATTGGTCGTCTGGCTTTATGTCAGATGATTTGCATAAAACATTTAGCTTAATGAGAAGTAAACAACAAGACTGCAGAATGTATTAACCCAAGGGGGTCTGAGCTGACATGTAAGAAATATTAAGATTGTAGCTTTTTTTTATTGTAAAGACAAAATGGAAGCCTTGAGAGCAGATTAGGGACACAAAGGTAATTCTGGCTTGGMTCATAATTCTTCATGACTGGTATTTTTCACCACCTACAGTCATACACTGTAAAGTAATTTTTCAGGTTTATTTACTTTCAGTTGCCTGTAAGCAAAATCTGACATAATCTAGTTACCCTGTCAGATAGTGTTCATGGCTGCAAACGCATCTTTGTGTTCAGTAGTTGAATTTTCTTCTGGTCAGTGGTCTGGAACTTGCATAAGTTACGTTCTGGGTTAACTAGTCATTTATCCATAATCTCTGGAGGATCTAATTTTCATTGTGAAGTACAAAAYCAAACCATACTTTTGCATCTTTAATCATTAAACTCAAAAAGGCTACCATCCTAAAAGCATATTGATAGCAAGTCTACTTAATGCACAGAATATTAAAGGGCTCTTTCCTTCTGTTCCCATGGCAGCATCTAATTCTGGGAGGGGATTCTCAAGGAGGCCTAAGCAAAGTACTTGAGAGGTGCTTTGAAATCACTATTCTTCCTGTTAAGATTTTCAGGCTCTGCCTGTGGGCTGCCCTCCTAGCCTGGTACAGCTTGGCATTTCCACAATACTATTAATTCCGTGCTTCATCCCATTGTAGATGACCTCTTGACGTGTCTCCCTCTTATGCTAGAATTTGAATGTGGCCATTTACCATAACCCGGTGTTGCACTTGCACTAAGGGCACCTTGTTCTCTGTCTACACCAGCGTGGGCTGTGAAGTAGAAAGACTGTCGAAGGAAGCAGAACTCCTTCCCTAATATTTAAGAGATGTGGGACTTAATTAAGCCTTCAACACTGTACCTCCAGCGAGAGTAAGAATGTGGACAGATGATCACAAGAGACCAAGCTAGCGCATCTTAAGACATAACCACTCATTAGTGAAAATTACCACCCTCAGCAGATGGACAGCATTGCTTGTGAATGCGATTGCTTCTGATCATCTGGCCATACCTGTAGAGCCTCTTCAAACTCCAGTCCCTCTGATTGCAAATAAGGCGCTTGATTACTTGAAAGAAATGTCCCCAATTAAGAATGTACCATTCACCATCCTTACACAGGGAAAAATAAAAGTCTGCAAAGGCAAATTAAGCCCTGTTGCTCTATCTTTCATTTAATCCACATATGTGAACATTTCAGGGAGCAACCCACATTAGCCAGTAAAGTGGTAGTTAGAAATTCTATGGCAAGTATTTTGATTAACACATTTCTGTCTTAGAGGCATGAAATAAACTGCAGTGTTTAGACAGGATCCTGCAAATTATAACTTTTTTTGTATTCTCCAAAGAAAATCACTATATGAGACTGTCTGAGTAGAAGGGTATGAATAATCTTTCATCTAGAAGGCAGGGCTTCTATTACCCTTGCCTAGGAAGGAACAGTACTGGGAGAGATTGCCTTTCCCCAGTTCATGATTGCTAGTGACAACATACAGAGAAGCAAGTTACCAATTCATTGAGTTGAAGAACAGCATGCCACATGTTGTGCTTAGATTTCAAAATAAAAAATCGTATGGCAGTAGGAAATGGAAAAAGCCACTCTGCTTTTGCTGCCACATGTGTTCTTTCTACTGCTGAGCTCTCCTTAATGAAAAATTGGTCCAGGCTTGAAGAAGCAGAGCAAGAGATGAGAAAGAAATGGTGGTGCGGAAAACTACTGACCCTTGTGTCTAGTTGAATACAGAAGCAGCATAGGTAGGGGGTTCCTTAAAAGAGTATGTCTGAATCTATGAGCTTATGACTGGCTGCATTTAGGGAAAAAATGTGAAATGAGAAAACTTCAGTGTGCTGGATGAATGTGCAGATCTGACGAGAAAAGATGAGCTACAGCAAATTAAAGGCTGGCGGTTCAGTGACCACACAGCCAGCGTGAGGAGAACAGGATAGCTGCTCATTTCAGAAACGTTATATAAAAAGCCTTTGGGACCTGTCCTGTAGCAAGTCAAATCAGTGGGAATTTTGCTTGCTATATAGCTGATATGGTGCTCCRTTTTGAAGTCAGACCATGTGCCATCACCACAAACACCCTGGAGACTCTCTCATCCTTCCAGCTGGTCTGGAGAATATCACCCAGAAAGAAATCAGTATCAAACCTGCAATGGTCTCTTTAGAGAAGTCTGAAGATCTCTCTAACTGTTCCTTTTTTAAAATGGGCCCAGTTTCGCCCTTGGATAACTCTGAGATTCAGGGCCATCCCACCYGCCTCAGACACTCCAGAACGGTCCTGCTCACAATGAGCAACTGCCACCTTCTGTCTCATGAAGAATTTCCTCTCAGGAAAATGATTCCCCTACACAACCTCAGTATGGAAAGCACTTTGGGATGGTTGGGGTGAAGGAGGAGACTCTGGGACTGGTATTTCAAAGATGTGAAGGAAGCAAGTGTCCTTCCTCTGTTACCAGAGATAATGAAAATTAYGTGCATTTCATGCAGCTAGAGTAAATCAGCAGCAAAGCCATGCCTCTTTTTATTTGTAATTCAACTGAATGATTGTTTCTTTCTCTTTGCCTTGGTTTATGCTCTGCTATAAACCTGCACGAGGCCCTCAGCTCAATCATCAACTAAATAAAGTGATACTTCGTGCTAAATAAACACATTCTACCCATTGATCACAAAATCCTTTCCAAAGGTAAATGAGCATTCAAGACATGGAGAAAAACTATATCCAATTATTGAAGATTATAAAATGAGGCTGAATCAGAATATAGGTTCTTAAGTACAAAGTATTCTCATGCTCCCTCTTCCTATTCTTTAGGACCTTCCTTCCCAGARGTAATACAGCTTTTACTCACAATYTCCTTGAGTACCTGAAAATGATATTTCATAGCATATGGTGCAGAATCATCTTTTTTTAAGAGGAATGTACTTCTTGCTCCTAGTTCAGGCTCAACAACTTACACACATGATTACAAACACAGCATTCAGCAAAATTATTAACTCGGCGAAACATGGCAACAAGATAGCCTCTGCCTTGCAGARAGTGTGATGATACTGCTCATCACTTGATTGGTAGTAGCTTATGCCTTTGAGATATATTATGTCCCATCTCCCCATAAGTTTCTAACACCATCCTCACCTATAATTTGGGAAAAATAAAAAAATACAGTCTTGCATGTTACCGTGAAAGATTTCCAGCCCCTGCCCTAGGAACAGCTCCCACTTTCAACTGAGCATGRTCAGATACAGAAATTAGATGTCCACCAATGATCCCTTTGATTGTATTGGTGTGTCTCCCCTCGCCATTTCTCTCAGAGATTTAGTGCAATCAGTTTTCCCAGAACAGATACATCCTAGGGATTGGGAAAGGATCTGAAAGAGGAGATTCAGAGGAGGAAAGACTGTCACAAAATGAGTACTACCCTCCAACTGTCCTCTTAAAGCYGGCCCCTGTGCAGGGAGGAATTCAAGATTCATTAAGCCAGAAATGGGAGCACTAGAAAACATAGCCTGGTGATACAGAATAGTTGGAATTCAGCTGGAATAGTTTGGGGATATAATTTAAAGATTGTGAACAATGATCAAGTTCTTTACTGCATGTGGCCCCAAGTCATTTGTCCCATAAATCAATGTTAGAGCTCCTGATGCCTCTACTAGTGCCTTATCCATCTATGTTCCATAGACCCCTCTTTTATTAGCTACAACTTTTTAYCAATTCTGCAGCAAACGAAGCTGTAGAGAGGAGGAAAATTCTCTGCTCTTTTTGGGACCAAGAAAGCAATAAGGAAGTTACAAACTTTCAGAACTATGGGAAGGAAAACTGTAACAAAACCCRAATCCCTCCAGATCATTCCCTCCTGATCTGCTCAGGGTCACCAGGACTTCTTACATCTTTCACCCTCTCCTCATAATGAGGGACCTGAGACTTCTCACTCTTCTTGAGAGATCTGCTCACAGTTCTGATAGACAATGCTGTGATATCCTATTAGGGCAGGAAAACAGAAAGGCATTACAGGGTACATGATTGCTTTATATTTGGAACATGAAGTGATAACTACATTGATATTGTGAGGGGCATTTTCATACCCTGTCCTCTGTTTGAAGTATACACAGTCAATTAATGTAATGCTTTGAGCTGATTCACAGAAATGTTTGCTGTTCATTCCAGAACTTCCCCCATGGTTTAGATTATGCCTCTTGTGACATAAACTGCTACACCACTCAGAAAAACAAACAACATGTCTTGTAATCACAATTTCTTGTTTGATGCTGTCCGAAGGTGCAGAAAGAAAACTGCAGGTGGAACTGCAAGTGTTAGTTGTGTTTCAACATCTGTTAAAATGTATGAAAAGGATATTTAGGTTTGAATAGGCATTGCCACTCCTACACATCAAGCAAATGTGGCATTTCTGAATGACATCTTTACACCCAAGAGGATGAARAAGGAAACCTCCTTTTGCATGTATCTTCTTCCTCAACACTTTCTTCCCCGGGTGACTACAGCCACAGGGACTGCTTCTGACTTGCCACCTTTGCGTCACAGAGTAACTACATCCTCCTTAGAGGCAACCACTGGGCTGCCATTTACACATCACAATGGGAAGTGATGGGGACTGAGAATCTAGGCCCAGTCTGGTTTAAAAGTTGACATTTGGGGCACTATACTTGCGATCATGCTGAATTTTTAATTATCTCCTTATATAAATCCTTCCTGCCCACACATATCTGTTTCTCTATTTCTCTATTTATTTATTTATTTATTTACTTGGGGGTGGGGGGTGAGATGTGCTAAAAGCACACACATTTGAGCAGAGAGTGTGTGGTGTGGGCGTGCTTTTGAATTAACTCCTATTTGAGGTTCCTTAACAGTTTGATGAGGTTTGTAAAAATGTTGAAAAAGACCTGTTGATTGCATCTGTTTGTAATTACTAGTTGTGGAATGTGAATATGCAGTATGTATTTATTGAATTATGCTCTGAATGTGAATAGTATACTGCTGCTTCTTAATTGCCTACTCCGATAGGTGTCTGACAATGGGGYTTTTCATCTCATCCCACTTCCTCAGGAAAAAATAAATACTTTTTCTTTTTYYTTTTTTTTTTAACAGTATGCTGACATTTTGTCAGCTAGAGCACATATTTTAGGAAATATTACTTCAATACCAGTGTTGCTTAGTAAAGTTTAAGGGGGCTGGGGAAAGAACCAGCAATAACAGAGACAAAATTACTCAAAAGCAGACATTATGAATAATTGTAGTGCTTTACGAAGTGCCCATGGAGGTCACTGAGACCTTCTGAGAACTTAAAGAAATTTTGCATCAGGTTCTTACATGTTTTGCTTTGTTTTGTTTTCTCCAAAACAAGGTTAMATTTTCTACCAATGTTAAGTGACGAAGTTTCACTGAAATCCCTGGAAATGCACCAGCTTATGCCAGAAGCATATGTCATCTACAATATTTCTACAGAAAGACCAAACTCAAGCAAAATGTGTCTATATGAAGGTTCCCYACCCATGTCACAAAAGAAATTTTATAGTGATCATACTCATTTATCCATCTATGCACACAAACACTGCTCACAAGTCTTAAAGTGGCAAAATTCTTCTTCGTCTTATGGCATACCCTTGCTTCCATTCCACAATAAATATCTTAAATATAGGTAAAGATGTATTTATTATACCTGCAGTCATTCGCACTAGTTTAAAAGGAGCACCAGCAAAAGGTACCTTAGGACACAGTTTAGAGATATTGACAGATCTCCTGGTTTAATGCATTACCACGTCCCACGTGTGACTGTAGCAGTTTTATATCTTTGACAATAAAGGAGACATGCAGCCTAATTGAGTTCAATTTAGAAGGGCTGTAGAATAAGCCAGATACAGTGGAAATTCTGTATTTTATAGTAGTATTGTAGCAATTTTTTAACAGTAGCTGAAACTCATTTCCACACTTCTGACTTAAGAAAAGAAAACACAGCCAGGGCTCCCAAGTATAATTAAATTGGTATTCATCATTCAGCAATAAAGAGTACCATAGCACTGTGAAACAAAATCTCTTGCAGGGGGTCTTAGCCCTTCTGTTTCAATTTCCTGAAGGCCAAGACAGCTGAAAGAAGATAAGCAAACATCCCTCCAGGAATGGGAAATAAGTGTGTATTTCTGTGAAAGACTGGACAAGCAGTAGCATAGCAATGAAAATATTGAAGTGTTTATGAATACTTCAGAGCGATGCTGTGCATTTTTGGAGATGGGGACTCTGCATACGGATGGATAAACTCCTTTTCTTTTGAGAGGCTAATCCAAATCCTGCTGAAATACATGCAAAGAGCTGGAGTTCTGGGTACATGGATTTGATAATGTCCCATGTGATCTATTCCCACCTGTGTCACCCAAACTACAGGGCCATGAGGCCACAATAATCATTACAGTATTTCCATATCATATATGGGAAAGTTTAAGTTAGAGATGTCTCTGTGGGCCAGGAGCATAACAGTCATTTCCCTTATACATTTAAATCATTGAAATAACCACAGAATTGTTCTTCCAAAAGAATTGTTGCACGTAACTAAACCCTAGCAGTCTTAGAACCCAGAAACAGATACAGCTGACAAGGGGGTTGAATTGTTTTCACAATCACTGTCATCCCTAAAAGGAAAAAAAAAAACCAACACTGCATTTCTTTGAGTAGAACTCTGTCATTGCAGGCAATAGTTCTCACTTAATGGCTCCGTATTGCTGCAGTTTCTTGAGGCCTATCTCTGAACTTCAGTAATGCCAAAGACAGTGTTAATAAATGCCATGTGTGAAGCATTGTTACCTGCACTGCACCAAGTTTGCATGCATTAGCAAAGCAGAAGTTTTAATCATTTATGTAAATGTATGATGTAGCACTTTATGGCATATTAGTGAAGTATTGATTGCTGTTTAGACTTATGTTTATGCATTCTGTGCTAATGAAATTTGTACCAAAGACCAAATTGGACAGTGATGTCAATATACATACATATAAACAAGGGTTATTTTGCAATGGTTCAGTCTCCACAATTATTTTAAGTAGTTTTATGGGAATAAAAGCAGTAAGCAGTAAGCTAGTTAAACTATCCTCTAATGACCAATGAAAACAATCCAGATTTTCTGTTTTAAATGCTCGCTTCACAACATAAGCATCAGCCAAGCAGCCTTTCCCAAATCTTTTCCATTGTCAAAGTGTTTTGGCTCAAAATGAATGCAAAAAGAGTGGCTCYTGAGACACAGGCAAAGGCATCTGTTATGCAGCTTGTTGCATCCAAAAGCCACCTGTGTGTTCRTAGATAATGCAAGGCATTCACATGTCAGAATGGATCCTTTGTGGGATTTTCTGAAGTTATATCTAAATAAATTTCTTCTGCCAAGTACATTTGATGGGGTTTCCAACCAAATGATAACATGATTTTTCTGAGTCCCTATTAACTTGACTGCCTCAATGTGTGTTTCTCACCAGCCTATCTGCTTTGATTTGCATCGCTGTTATTTTTTCCCTCTTGCTTCAGCCAGGCTTTCTTATTTTGCTGACTCTCTTGCAGTTGCACAGCCTTTATTTTCCAGTTCTCTCACACTCACCTCTGAACTGGACCAGAATTCCAGTGGAGGGGATTCTCGGCTGATGTTGCTTTCACASTCTGTATTGGCTCTTCAGCGTTGCTCAGAAACCAATGATAAGACTAAAGTAGGCAATACTTTGACACGGCAGCTGAAATTATGGTCACTTTTCACCAGATTTAATAACAGTATTGGAAGAGTTACAAGAATAAGACTTCTAAAAATCTGGCTTCCAGAGCTGAATTCAGTAACTACCCTCAGGTTTCCAAAAAAATAATAACAGTAGTAAAAAAGTCCAAGACTTTTGGGGTGGGGCAGGGGACAGGAATTATAAAGTAGTGCTGAGGGGAATAGTTCCATTGCCCTTTGAAAATGTTTCAAATTTTGAAAATATTTAGATTCTTGGATACAACAAAAGGGAGGCAAGGCAGGTTGTTTTGGTATGTGAATAGGCTTACGAATTAAGCACATATGAATAAAGCTTTGTGTTCTGTCCACATGGTAACCTCCTGCCCTCACAATCAGAGGAATCCTGACTGATGGATGAAGCAGGCAAAGGAGTGCCCTGATCACTGCTTTGTTTCCTTTTGTGGCTAGGCTAATACATTAATGAAATTCTACCTTAGATTTGAGACATCCTTCCTATCAAAACTAGCAAATATATTCCCATGAAAAGTTTTTGTTTCAACAGCACTACATTTTTGCCRCAGCAAAATTCCAACAGGTTTCGCTGACTAGATATAAGGAAGAAATTTTTTACGATGAGAGTGGTGAAACACTGGCACAGGTTGCCCAGAGAGTTAGGTGCCCCATCCCTGGAAACATTCCACGTCAGGCTGGATGGGGCTCTGAGCAACCTGATCTAGTTGAAGATGTCCCCGCTCACTGCCGGGGGATTGSAGTAGATGACCTTTAAAGGTCCCTTCCAACTCAAACCATTCTATGATTCYATGATTCAAAGAAAATGTGGGTAACAATGCTATCAGAGACAAGAAGATGGGTGAGGATAGAGGAAGTCTGGTCTACCTCACAATTTAAGCTCTGTATGCTTTCTACAAAGGTCTTCAAGACCTTGTTTAAAGRTCTTTGCATTCAATAAACAGACCACAGTGATTCAATGAACTTTGAATCATATTCTGGGTATTGATGTTGGACTACAAACATTAAAGACTGAAATCCTGTTTCCTTGCTAACGAGGTACAGCCTTGTGACAAAGCTCATCCATACTGCCAGCCAGCATGCCCCAGTTCAGTGTAAAGGGCAATTTCCAAACAGAGCCATTTGGTTTCTGTGCTGACACTATTAACAATGATGCCAATGGCAATAACACTTCTCATGCAGTAGACACCTGTATGCTTGGAATAGGATAGAGAACATCAGCTCATTTCATTTTGGCTTGCAAACGGCTGCAGGTGGCAAAGCTATTTGCTTGCTTACAGCACAGAATGGACTTCAAGTACGAAGGAAAAGGCTCTATTACTTCACAGACCCCTCCTGTCCCTTCCATATATGCTCATKTAGGATTTCGTAAGACCCAGATGTAAAATGAAATACGTTCCTCAGGAAAAAAAGCTGAATGATTTTATACAATTCTGTAAATATTCTTAGGCCACAGAAATCAGAGAGCACTGCATTGTGTGGCATGACTACAGTTTGTCACAGCACAGTTATCAAAGGCACTGCACTAAATTTAATAGAGCCATCTTTACAGAAGCAGGAATGCTCCATAGTGAAATCAAATGCTAAAAGCATGGACAGGATCTGAGTTCTGGTTCAGACTCGTATGTGAGTTCACAAAGATCAGTTAAACCCCTTTCTGTGATGGATTTGTTTGGTTATCAGGTTGTGTTATATCTCTTTTAAAAACAACTCAGGTGATGTATGGGGGCTGGGAGGGAATGGACATAGGTGGATTCTGGTGGGCAGCTGAGAACACTTTGGGGGTTTCAAGGACGGTAGGCAGGAGATTTGCAGCGCAGCCGAGAACCTGTGGCTCATGATAAGAATGTCAAGAGCAGATAATCAGGCCCCAGAGAAAAAGGAAAAACAGTTCTGGAGCCATAGGGAATTGGGTTTGCTGCAACTCAGAAACTCATTGAATGAACCAAAACCAAGCTTGGMGGCAAGACGCCCTCTGCTTGGACACAGTGGACAAAGGAGGCATCCTATTTTCCCTCCATTTTTAGAAAGGAGACAAACTACATTTAACTACATATRAGTTTGAGAAAACAGTAATTTGTGAAGCACTTTCAGATCTTCAGAAAAGAAAAGCTATGTCCTAGGGAGGAAGAAAAAACAGCAAATGAAATTGAGTGGTAGGAATAAAAAATGACACAACATCCCTATGCAGTTATTTTCTATGAATGGTTTCAGACAATATTCAAAACATGATTAGTGAAAATCAAAATGCTTTTCTCAGCCCAGGTGATTTCCCTGTGCTTCATCTCAACCAACATTTTTGCAGCCACAACCAAATAGGCCTTTTAGTTTACGGTGCACACAGCAGAACAAGACAAGCAGACTAAAAGTAACAGAAACTCATTTTTGTCAATAAAGGAAGCAACTATGAACGGCAAGACTTCCACTAGGACAGACACAGCTCTACCTATCAACAATTACCTAACCTTGCCTTTGAAGCCCCCACGGTCAAAGAACGTTTACTGCCCACGGTACTGTGCAGGCAGCCACAAATGGAAGTAAAAGGTTTTGGAGAAGTCTCTGCAGTAAGATGCGGGAAAGCGAAAGAAAGCAAAAAGAAGAGACAGAGAAAACTCGGTATGTTCCACCTTAGCAGTGGTGGGCATAGTGGCAGCTATAAAGACAGACTCAAGGATGCAAAGTGACAGTGGCAGACGCAGAAATCAAGCATATGCTGATGGAATCATCGCAATACTGTCACTCAGCAAAGACACAGATGTCTGCCTCTACAAGAGCTCTGAAGCAGGATGCAAAGACCCTGCCATCCCTAAACCAACAACTTTACATGAGTGCCTTTGCAAAGCCCCAGACAAAATCTCACCTCTGAAGTCAGATTCTGAAGTGCAGATGCCACTCTGCAGACAGGTAATGCACCTGCACTGAACTGCAGCCAATTTCTCAGAATAAGAGTTTTTCCTCCTTGATTCGCATATGCCAAATAATAAGTTCTTCTTTTGCTGTAAAGCTGCATGTTTTTAAAATATCCTAATTTTTAAATAGGAAGCATGATTCTTCTTTTCATTTCTGTCATATTATGAAGCCAAATTTTCCTAGAAATATGCCCTTAATCAATAGAAAAATAAATCATTTTCTATAGAAGCTGCTATGAAATATGAAAAAATAATTATTTTTATCCTATTATTATGTAATCTTGATTAATTATATTTTTAAAATTACTTTTCTCCTGCTTATAAAATGCAGAACTCTACTGTTTATCTTGTTTTATCTAAATTAGCAGCATCCCCAAGCAGGTGTTACATTTGGAAGACAACATATTGTAAGCAATTAGAGAATTGTATGTAAATACATAATTTGTCTGAGGAAAAGAAAGCTCCTTGGTGTGATTAAGTATCATTTAAAAATTTTGTGTTAAAAAAGGTAAACAACTTCCAAACTGGATGATGCAGGATTGGAAAACGTGCTTCCCTGAAGGATCAGCCCAAGGAGCTCATTGTGTGTGTCTCTGTGATCAGCTGGTGAAAGTTCAGGTCTGAGTATGCTGTCRTATTTCACAATCTTCATTCCCAAGAGACTTTGCTCTTTGAGGAACTGATGTACTAGAACATGATTACTTCTCCACTAGCTGCTCCTTAATAAGAGTACATATTTGTGGCACACACACACACACATGCTCTTGGGATACTCTCACTGGCTTGGGAGGAAGGAGGCTGTGATAGGAAACGTGAGCAGACAGGGAATGCGCAAGCAAAGGTGGACAGACATGTTCTGATTTTTGGCTGGAAGTCTACAGGTGTTAAAACTGAGCCCACATAGAGATATTTTTCCATTAGATTTTACCTAGAGTTTTGTCCTCTCATAGGATTAAAAACACCCTCAACTTCGTAATACCCAGAAGGGGAAGAAAGCCATAGCCTTTCAGACAGTTGCAAACACATAATACCCACCCATGGATTTATATCTTGGCTTATGGACCCAGTGTAAAACTCTGCAGGAAATTTGTGAAGGACCTGGGAAAACTCCTGCGCTCCACAGCACTCCTGTGAGAGTGTAAGTGGAATTATCCTTATTTTACTACTGGATAAACCATTGTGAAAGAGAAAAAAGGAGCAAGCATTCTCTCTGCCTAATTTTTGGTGTCCACTGCTTTCCAAATGAAGGAAAACACCCACCCTGATGGATCTCTCCTGTCATACGAACACAGTTTAACGTGAAGCACAATGAAAAAAGAGTGATTTTTATCCCTATTTCTGCCACTAAGTATTGTAACTTCACAGGCTCTGTGGAGTCTTGCCACTTAAATTAGACCCTTGAGGCCCCAAGTGGTTGAAATCACTTATCAAGAATCCCTGATTCTTGATACACCAAATAAGCAGTAAAAGCAGAATTTTTTTTTTCCACCCCAATGTTTATTGGCATTGTCTTTTAGGCACACTGGTGTGCTTGTAGCAATCTTCTTAATAGCAGAACTAGAGACTTCCATCAGGTCTGAGGTTTCCCTCTCTCCCAAGTCAGAAATCTGTTATCCTAGTGAGTGCTACAGCTAGCTATAGTGACCACAGCATAACCATAATAAAGCGTGACTACAGCACGACCGTAACCATAGCAGCAGAGTGTAGCTTTGCATTAAAAGACTGCCTGCCTAACCAATACAGCCTGCTCAACCTAGGAGAAAATTCTCCAAATCAATTTTATTTATTTTCAGGGCATATGAAATACATCAATTTCCCCTTCTGTTTACCTGTTTTAGGTACAGACTGCCTCTCTCATAGGACAAGGAAGAGCTGAAGTCCAAGAAGTGAAGTTTCCCTAGTGGAAAACCATGAGATACAATGTTAGATCCATTTTAAATATGACATTTCAGAATTCAAAGTTAAATACTTGGGTTTTTTCCTTACAGTCTATGAGACAGAGTTAATTAGATGGGGTTGTTGTATACTACTGCAGCTGAAGTGGCTTTAGTATCCGACCTTATTCATTTGAACTTAGCTTGGGTGTCTTTACTATACTGCACTTTGCAATGCAAATATACCCCAATTTGATTATATAGAAGTTGTTCCGCAAAGATATTCACTGACCCCACTAACAACAGGAACTGCAGTTCTGTGCTAAAGGTGAAAATAAACCCATGAGTATTTCTTTGGCCACTTCACAAGGAAATAAAAGTAATGCTGCAGTAATTCAGGAGCAAATCGGTAAACTTGTAAAAGTCTCAGACATTCACACCTTCTCCCTACCAATCATCTCATCAAGCTGGTTTCTGCACCTAAGCTACAGCAGTGCTTTGAAGAGTATGTAGTGGTGTCATGTCAGTATTTGTACTTGCCATGAAAACAGGCACTGGAAACTATGTCATATGCATATCTGTCAAGAAGTGGGGAGATGCAAGTCTGAAGAACTGGCAAGTGTGAACCTTGGCTGAAAAAGCTACTCACTCCTTTTACTTTGGAGCCTTGATTTTGCCTTGCCTTCACAGATTACAGTGTTGTACATGATGAATAGCATATAGCAAATTAATATTTAAGAATTCAGCACCGAGAGGTAATTACTCAGCTAGCACAGGCTCACATTATTGATGCYTGGCTCCTTAAGAGGTTTTTTTTGGAGTGCCTATAAACTAAATTAAGACATTTAAAACATTATAGTATTACACATAATTAGTTTTCCTGATCTGCATATTTTAGCAATTGTTTATGTTATGTAGCATGAAGAGCTGTTTCTTGCAAGTTATTTCTGAGAAAAGCTTGGACTTGATTATCTGTTTGCAATGTCTGATAAGAGAGAAAGTATCTTCTGTGTTGCTGCAACAGGTTGCAGGTAAATGTAAAAAGTACCTCCTTCGTGTCCTCTAAAGTTGTATACTGAAGCATAAATCTCCAAAGCTCTGGTTTTCCTATGACCACAGTGCCCAATTCCACCTCTCTCCAACTCTTTAGAAGACCTCAGAGAAACTCTGTGGGATCTGTTACATACACCAAAGTACAGGACATGTTCCTGAATCAGGGGACTGTTAGCCTCAGCTTTAGTCAAAGACTGATTTGTCAAATTGCACCATCTGAGGGGTCCAGAGTTAATCTTGCTAGGACAGGAACAGAAGGAACCCGTTACCAAACTTCAGTTGGTACAGAAAGCTGTACCCCTCAGCTCAGTAATATGGTCTAGCATAAGACATCAGACTTGTTTTCCACTCGATTTTTAGAGACATAAAAGTATGGATAAGGGTTTGAGGATTCCAAGAGGCAAGAATGRAGTCTTCTTAGACCGGAGGTATCTACAACACATTCAACAGCCTGTGTCCAACATGAGGACATAAGAATGAGCACCACAATCAAACATCATTCCTTCTCTGGCACAAAGAAAATTTTTATAATTATAACATCCATCTTTGTAGAAAAATGAACTGTCCTAAGAGCCAAACCTAGATTTTGTCTCTCTTCCTCCTCCCTCACAAAGATCTAAGTAGCATCACAAATTCCAAATCCTTCTAATCCAAGGAGTATTGTCCTGGATTTCTTCATCCAAAAYTTCTAGAGAAATACATTAAATGATACCCCTTCCTTATGAAGTGAATTGAAAAAAAAAAAAAACCAGGAGAGATAGTGGTCATAGAACTGTGGAGAAATTCTACGGAAGGGACCTCAGGAGGTCATCTAATCCAAGCTCCTGCTCCCAGCAGGGTTGGGTGTGGAGCTGTATAAGGTTGCCAAGGGCTTTTTCCAGTCAAATTCTGAAAACGTCCAAAATGGAAATATTGGCCCCTCTCTTTTTACTCTTTTGGCYCCTGTCCCAGTGCTTAAAAATCCTCACTGTGAAGAGTTTTTTCCTCATATACAGTTGGAATTTTTCATGTTAAAATTTGTAACTATTGTGTCTTGCTGTTCCGTAGTGCCCTTCTGAGAAGAATCGGCTCTGACTTGTTTATAACTCTCCTTTATGTATTGAAAGGCTGGAATTCCCTCAGCCTTCTCCTCTCCAGGCTGAATAAACTCAGTTCTCCCAACCTTTGCTTATATGTCATATGCTCCATCTCCCTTTTGAATTATGTGCTACTCAAAATGGATTTGGTACCCCAGTTAATAAAGGTGTTTTGGGAACCTACCTTATTTGCATTCATGACTGCTTGTGTGTAATGCAACAGATGTATCAGGAGTTTAAAATCAGAATGATATAATGGCTCCAAAAATATCAGGGGCCAAAGTGAAGAAATAGTGTCACATAAAGACATTCAGGGATATAGAACTTAAAAGTGTATCAAATACACAGGAGAAATCTATGAAGAACTTGCATTGTACAAGAGATTTGTACTGTTTTTTGCAGAAGGCCACTGACAACTAGAACAATGTTTGGATTTCCCTGCGCAGACCATTGTATGTTGAACCAAAACCACACAGACACTGGTCATAGTTAGCTGAATGAGGGAATTAGGATCCTGAGGGCCTTATGTGGAGTGGTCTTGGGTTAGAGCCAGGTAGAATTGGAATCACATTTGGATCGATGCCACAGGGCAAGAGGACTGCACAAAGATAATTATACCAACAATATTTTGCMCTGTTAAGCAACAAAGGCATGATTTTGAGTGCATAATGTCTATTCACTTGTAATTGATCCAAATGGGATCTCATTCTTCATGAAAAGGGTTTGGAGAAGGGCCTGACAATTTGTCAGCTTTGTGCTGTACCTACATATGTTCCACAGCATACAGGGGTATAATCTTAAATTAATGCATTTTATAACTCGAGCAAAACTCATCTAGTTCTGTGGTGTAGAACTGAATGGCTGCACTTGGCAGCATTTGTAAGCATTTAAGACCTCTCTTTATAGGCAAAATAACAAGACTCATCAATCCCATATTGTGCTCTTTGCAAAAAACAAAACAGCAAAAATTCTGAAATTGGAAATACCATTTGTGAAGTAACTTTGCGTTAAACAAAAGGCTTTAATCGACCTTCTTAAATTTTATCTGAATAGATGTACAACCAATAACTCAGTAGAACTCTCTACATCAGCTATTAGTCCTCACTCAGCCTATCAGCTTAGCAAGCGCTGGTTTATTCTGTGTCCTGGGGTTTAACTGTGAAAGTTTCTGTTGTCACAGTAGTCTCCTAATTACAGATTATGATYGCGGGAAAACTAGTAATAATAAAAAAGACACCTACGCTTGACACTGGTGCCCAAACGAAAAGGCAAAGATCTGTGCATCTGTTTTGTGTTAAAAGGTTTGCTTGAGACAAAATGCAGGTTCACTGGGGAGAGGTGCAGGAGCTGCAGGACAGTCTGGTGTATAATGGAGCCATCTACCGGAAAGCCGCTGCCGTGTGCTCCTCTTCTCCACCTTACTCACCTGCTTTCAGCCTCCTCAAAATTAACCCCTCAACATTTACATCCATCTCTTATTTGCTGTCCTTCCTTGTGCTGCAAGGTACAGGTGAATACTAAATCTCTGTTGTTCGYTGCCACCTTTTTAGTACGAGAAAAGGTAAGCAATCTCTGTGTTCAAGCTGGGTTTACATAGGAATAAAGTCCCCTGTCTCTTGTGAGCTGCTAGTTTACTTTAGGTATATGTCCTGCCGCTGGTCATGCTCCAGTTAATTTTAAGAAAAGGAAGCCAAAGCAGGAGAAATTTGTTGTGTTGCAAGACTGTCGTTTGTTTCTATAGGGAAATGGAAAAGTTAATCTTGCTTTTACAATGCACTAGAACTTCTTTTATGACGGTTTGATTCAACAGTGCTGAGAATCATTCTTCCTGCTTTGTTATAAGAAATATTGAGTAATCTCAGTTCCTACTGAGGTGGGATTTTTTTTCTTATTCTTCCTTTTTTCTGCTTTTTTTTTCTGGGTTTCTCCTCTTTGTCTACCCAGACAAGTGCTTTGTCTGGGCAGCACATGCTACTTTTTCCCCAGCAACTATTACATTTCCTGTAGTAATTTTAAATGAGGTCTTAAAATAACAGAGTTATGATCAGCCACCAGTTTAAAGAYAGCCAGAGTTGCATTTGCATCTATCTTAATCAAGGTTCTTGGTAAGTGAAACAGCACTCCTAAAATGAAGCTGATTGATTGCTTTTCATGTCCTGCAAAATTACTTGGATAGACAATAACTGGACAAATACTCTCTAATCTGCTTTGATGATATTTTTAAATTTATATTTGAGCTTACCATTGCATTGGTATTTCCATGCAATAAGCCATCATCCTATGGAGAGGAACAGCTGAAGAGGTCAAATGATGCTGCACTGAATCAGTGTAAACACGCCATTATTAATGTTGCAGAAGGACTCTGTTCTTCAGGTAACTGAGGAAAGAGCAAAACTGTAATTTAAACACAGTTCTACATAGCTAATCAAATTTTAATTTTAATTTTATTAAATATTATATAATATACATATGTGTAGATAAGAAATATATTAATTATTATATTTAGTATTACATGTTATTATTTTTTAAAAATTTTATGGAACCCAGTGGGACAAAGTCCTTCTCTGTGCTCAACCTAAATTCTTGTAGACTGTTAAGGGCAGCTGTGTCAGAATAAGGGCAAAGAACTGCAGGGTTTGGATCAATACAAACAGAAAAAATGTGGAAGTTTTTATAGATGCAACATAAATAATTATGTTAACCAGGAAGATGCTTTTTGGACCCCACACCAATCATAAGGACTTTGTGAGAGTGCACAAATCCAAAAGCCAAACTGGCATGAACCTGGAGACTGAACTGATAATCCTGCTTTACAGCTCAAATAGCAGGTACAACCAAAATAAAGGAACACACACTACCAGTGAAAAGTTAATTAGTTGTTCTTTTTTTGAAGGTGCATTTTCAGAAGTGTGTCAATAGTGCATTAGAATTGTACATACAAATTGCCTGGCAGCTACTGATTGCCTACTGCAGGCAGTCATCAATTAGCTCTGTTTAATTTGCTTATTTATTCTTGAATTTGACCCTTTAGGGTCGGTAGAGAAGCAGTATCTGTCTTACCAAACCTAGATATGTGATCTTCTGCCTGAAGAGTGTAGGCACTACAGCCCTGCTATCAAATGTGGTCATATGTCTTTGCCTCTCAGCATCCATGAGAGTGTAGCAGTCAAATGGGTTGAAACCAAGGACAACTAGGATGAAATCTAAATTGCAGGAATGAAGCAAGGTTTTCTATGATGGGAGTTGGTGATGTGAGAATTGGTAGGCGTGCTCTCACAGCATTTGGAAAGGGGAGTTTACACCGCTAAGTAGAGCTGACTATCAAATTTAAAGAAATAAATAGTAACTATAGGTTACTCCCCTCCAGTGAAGCAATGTGTCCCCCCACCTTTTTTTCCTTCCTAAGCTTGTTCCTCCCACAGATGATGTAGTTAGAGGAAAGCTGTCAAACTATCTTTCTAAAAGAAAAATTGTTTCTTTCCACCAAATCATTTCATCTTCAAAAAAGCATCCTTGYTTGCACTTCATGGAAGATTTTTCTTAGAACCATTTTATGACCATTAAAAAAAAGTATTTTATCTTCTTTTTCTTCCCTTAAATCCTGAAATCATGATGAGCTTGTAATTAACCACAGTTTGTAGGGGATTTGTGAAACTATTATGCTGTACTATAAGGACATACACTTTATCAAGGCTTGAGCATGATCTAATTAATAGAGATCCCATGCAGCCCATTAATTAACTCAACATGGTAATCAAACATCCAGAAATACTGCTTAACTAACCTCTGGTGTACCGAAGGACAATGCATTTACTGAGGACATGGTATGTCATATTGCTGCATGGAATACAACAGCGTTACCTTTGAGGGTGGGGTACTCGAGGGTTAATTTGACAGAAACCATACAATAGCAAAGAATGTATTTTTTATGTGAATTTAAGTGCCCATGAAAAGTACTGAATTAGCCTTAATGGAAAGTTAAGGATCACCACCGTCGTTAAATCACAGCTACAGATCTTAGTCCCTGTCCTGTGCTGCCCATGCTGATCTAGACAGATTACACCAAATGCTGAGAACACTTCCAAGTGCAAATCCTCTTATTTATTTGACCCATTTATGGAGGCTTGTGATCAGTGTGAGCACCTAGGTATGGTTACCTCCCTGCTTGAGCTGATCAAGGGTACAACTGCACAAAGATTTCCTGGGCAGCAACCCCCACCTACTTGTCTTCTTGCTCTAATTATCCCCCACCATCTCACCATGCCCTTGCAGCAGGGAGTAGGACAGTTCCCCAGTGATACATGTCACTGCTCCACAAACAGCCCCACAAACAGCCGGCRCTACTAAATGGGCAGCATGGAATGAGAAACCATAGGTAGAGAGACAGGGCTGTTCAAGCCRGCACTGAACAGTTCTTCTGTTGGAGTCTAAAAGTTAGGCACCTGTTTAGACTATCTCTAATGATATGTAGTAATACAGAAATTTCTAGAAGTTACCCCACCTATCTCAGGAGCTTATGATGGGATGATCATCTTTGGAGAGGCTTAATTATTTCCATTGGACTGTAGAGAGAATGTACATTSCTGAATTAGACCAGATTTACCTTATACATGGGAAAATTAAATTGCATAAATTCCCACTTGAGTACATAAATGTGACTCAACAGTGGCCATTTAGTAATCAACAGAAGCTATTATCACCTTCATGGAAATTACAAAAAGAATCCATTCTACGTTAATATTTAGGTCATCAGTTTGTTGCCAAGCCCCTTGAATCTCCTTTATCCCCTTCGCAGATCGCTGTTTCAGTAATGCTATATTTGGGTGAATCATAACTTAAAGAAAACCATCACATCCCTGTTTTATAGGATCCCTTATATTCAGATGAAGATCACTAGGAAGTCTGAGCAAAACAAAAATAACTGAGCTAACAAAAAAATTAATTCTAAAGCAGTTTCCCCTGCTCTGATTCAATGTACTCATATTACTAAATAAATCAAACAGTAATAAAGCATTGTCCTCTGACATGAAATCACCATGCTATAATTCTGCTTCTAATCATTTGTGGTGCTAGGAAACAGTGAACGTTATCATTGTAGGCTATGATCTCATTCAGCCTCATGGAATTTTTATACCAGAAGGGAATACTACGTTTATCTATTTGACTTCCATAATAATCCAGGTCAAAATATGTCACTTGGTAACTCCTGCATCCTGATCATATTTTGTGGTAGGAGTTAAAACAGATTTTTAGAAAGATAATAAAATTAAATAACGAAAACTCTTCTATAGCGCTCTGCAAATCATCCCTATGTTTGGTTACTTTCTGTGTGAAATTTTAGCACCTGAAGTCTGACCTGAATTTGTGCTGGCTCCAGTTGTCTGCCACTGGGTCTCATTGTGCTTTCAGTTGCTAAGTTACTGTATTTTGGCTCAAAGTCAACACAGGTCAGTTATTTTTCCACTGACCTATAGGGTCAGATCTTCAATTTGAATAAGTCACTATAGTTTAAGCAAAGTTAACCAGATCTTATCCTGACTTTGCTTGTTAAATTAAAGAAATGTCTGCTGTGCCTCATACAAGCTATTCCCTCACATAGGCTTTAATCAAAGTATATCAAAACCTTCATTTCAACCAGATTAATACGTTGATTACTTGSAGTTTTCCACATCAGATACCTGAATGTGTATTCTGAACCTTTTCAGAAAGGAAGTAGTGGTGGGTTGACCTTGGGCTGCATCCAGACACCCACCCAGCCGCTCTCTTACTCCCCCACCTCAACAGGTTGGGGGGAGAAAATAAGATGAAAAAGCTCATAGGTCAAGATAAAGACAGGGACATCACTTACCAATTACCGTCACAGGCAAAGCAGATTTGACTTGGGAAAAATTAATTTATTGCCAATTAAAATATATTTGGATGGTGAGAAAAAGACAAAATTAAAACCACACYGTCCCTCCTCACCGCCCTCCCGCCTTTTTCCCAGGCTCAGCTTCACTCCTTCATTCCCGGCTCCTCTGCCTCCTCCCCCCGAGCGGCACGGGGGGATGGGGAACAGGGGGTTACGGTCAGTACCTAACGGCTCCTCTCCGCAGCTCCTTCCCCCTCACACTTCTCCCCTGCTCCAGCGTGAGTCCCCTCCACAGGCTGCAGCTTCCTTCRGCACGTCCCCACCTGCTCCTGACTGGGGTTCTCCGGGGGCTGCACAGAACCCCTGCTCCAGAGCCTGGAGCCCTTCCTCCTCCTCCTCCTCCTCCTCCTCCTCCTTCTCCTCCTCCTCCTCTGGGGTTCACACCGCTCTCCCCTCACTCCCAGGCAGTATTTTGCCCCTTTCTCAAACAGGCTTCCACAGAGGCACCACCAGCCTCGCTGAGGGGCTCAGCTGTGCCCTGGGGTGGGGCAGCTGCGGAACCGCCCGGAACCGCCCRGAACCGCCCGGAACCGGCTCTGTCCAGCACGGGGCAGCCCCGCCCCTCCTCACAGAGGCGCCGCAGCCCCCGCTGCCAGCACCCGCACACCGACACCCTGTACAGAAGCTTTAAAAAAAAGAGGCGGAGTTTCCAAAAGCTGACATGGTGTTCCTCTGCCAGAACATTAGTTCTGCCATTAGTAAAATTAGTTCTGCCATTAGTAAAATTAGTTCTGCCATTAGTAAAGCAGTACAACCTGCCTCATCGTACTTGTCTGTACAGTCACACATCAGGCTCCTCAGTGACCACGTCACTGGGCGGTCACAAGCAGTTGGGTACGCGCGATGTCCTACACACCTTTCCAGATTAATTCACTTCTATCGTGCAGCACTTACTGGAGAAGTGTAGCCTAAAATACGAGCCCGGATCTTGTTACATTGAAAGCAGACGTTGGACGACTTCCACCCACCGCACAACCCCGACTTGCTACTGAAATCAGCCCTTTGCCTCATTTACGCCAGAAGCCCTTCGTTGGAGTTTCTGTGTCGAACCCGCTGCAAATGCCAGAGGAACTGGAAACTTCCCCCGAGCGCCGATTCCCGATTTAGAGCTCCCTTCCGCAAGCTATCGTCAAGACAGTTTGGCAGCCTTTTAATATGTACAACACCGATTTTGTATAGCGATAATTGTTTTTAATCAGAATGTTGTGCAGTACTAAGTCAAACACATTACAGAAGTCTAAATATATTATGTCAACACAGCTACTTTAAATTAAGCAGAGCTAGGCCCAGCTCAAGAGCTCCACCGAAAACCGCGATTCATTAGGAAGTAATGTTGATTTAGTAGTAACCATCTTGCCCCAGAAGAACCGTTATCTTAATAATGTTTCTTGGGATGGATCTACTGGGAGGGGAAGAAAAGAGGTTAAGGGACTGTGGCCCCTCCATTCACTATGTGACCTGGGGTACAGTCTTTCTGATAAGGTAGATGATACAGCAGCATTTCATCTGCATCATAGCTACATTCAGTCCTGACGATGCTATCACTGTTATCTTTTCAATAGCACAGATAACAGACCATCCTGGTTGTCTGCAGTAATTAAACACCAAGGCACCTTTTCTAAGTGTAACTGTGTTACTGGGGGAGAGAGACAGTCTTAAAAGCTGTCCAGGGGTTAATTTTGTAGATATATTGCTTTTTAAAAAGAGGTTCGTAGAAACATTTCGTATAGACAATAATGGACTCATTTGTCAAAGGTGCAGATCAATGGAGGTAGCGTCAGAGCAGCAGAGACCATACAAGCTTAAAAGAAAGGGTCACCAAGCTACCRTCTCTGCTGTTCCCCTGCCATGAAACAAGGTTCACTGCTCATGCATTCCTGTGCCACTTATCTGAAATCAATTGAAATTGGGTATTAAAAGTTGTAGATACTGTTCAGCATGCAGAAAACAGACACAGGATAATGAAAAGGGGACAAGGCAGGAGTAAACAGGCTCCTGTCTCCGGCCAGTCCCTCTTCACAATGCCTTTTGTAGTCTCATCAGGTAAAAAGGGAGGAGAAGAAAAGAAAACCATTTGCTTCAGCTGGCAGGGGGAATCAGGAACAAATCGTCCTTAAGCACCACTCTAAGTGAATTAAAACCTTAGTGATCGCTTTGGAAGAGACCGAATCCTTCAGTATTTTACTGCTCCTTTAATTCTAAATGGAGGAACAAGCAACACCTGCTTTCCCTCAGTTTCATCCTGTTCACTCTTTAGAGCACAACTCTGGCAATGCTGTATTTTAGCCCCCACCTCCATGCCTGCGTGAGCCTGAGGCACGCATAGTCCATCACAATCTGTGATCACCATTTTGATTCCTAAGCATTTTAAGAGATTTATATTTTCCCCTTTACAAAACCAATCCAAACCCTCCCCCAGCAAAATATATAGCGTCTTTTTCAATAAAATAGAGCAAATACGGAAATTTTCAGACCATATAAATAACGGAAAKGAACAAACAAAGGAAACATGAAAAAAATGGCAGCTTAAAAGCAATTTCCAGATATTATTATATTATGCATTCATAAAATAAAACTTCTCTTGGGTTGTGAAGCGTGAGCCTAATGATATAGGTGCCTTAAAGAAATAGACCTACTAGAATGGAAAATTGTGTAGCTTGGCTCTGGAACAGAATTTTCACCTGTCATTACCACTAATCTACCAGAGCCAGCATCTCRAGGGGCAAGAACTCTCCCTAGCCTTCCTCATCCTTCCTAGAGAACCCGATGATCCAAAGAGCCTAATGCAGCAATAAATTCCATGGTGCCCTTCACATAATCCTCTCTTTTTCACATGCCACATGCCCCCGTTGTCATGGCCCCTAGCATGGCAGCATTGGGCAGTGAAGGACAAGAATATTCTTCAGCAAAACTTGCATGCACCAAGAAACAATCAGTGACTGCTACATAAAGCTAACCACATTACAGAAATGAACTTCCTTTAAACCCAAGAGCATGTCTCCTTGCRTAGTAATTTGCAACAAAACCATTTAACAACATTATGGTTATGGTACATTTTCATTGAACTAACTGTATTTTTTCAGGGAAAAAACAGAGACTCCAAACAGTATGGAAGGAGCTGACTCTCAGTTACCTTTACGGTGTGCAGAGACAATCGGCATGAATGGGAGACAAGAGAGAGTGTGTACCCGGCAAGTTTTTCTCCCAAACCGCTCCTGGGCAGTGATGGGTTCCGTTCTGACAAGCCAGCAGGCCCCCTCCTGCTGTACCACAGTTGGCCTTTCACAGGGGGACTGTGGTTCTTCAGGCAGGGAGTGCTGTGAGCCCCGCGTCCTTCTGTGGTCTCCTGCACAGAGCTGTGAAATCCTGCCACGAACCACATTTTTCTCTGCGTCAGGCCTTCCAGATCAGTAAGCAAAAGAGGAAAACTAGATTTGCCTGTTGTGTGACRACTGTTCAAAATGCAAAGTGCGGGTTTTAGCTGGGACCGTTAAAGGCAACTCACCATCACATTCGCCCCATCCTCTGTGATCTTTTACAGCCTCTTTCTCTCATAGGCTCATGTTGTTGGACACAGCCCAAGGTGCGCCATGTGTGTTGAGGCTTATGCTATTGTGAACAGCGATGTATAACCGCCCACCGCCCTGGCTAAAATTCAGATTAATTAGGACCCCTCCAGTCGCTGCTTTCTGATGATTAAAGGCTAGAGAGAGCCTGTAGAGATGACACCTGTCAGCATGAGTTATCGAAATACATTAACCACACATTTAGTGGGGGTTGGTTTGTTTTTTAACTAAAGGAACCATTCTGTTTAATTCAAGCAGTTTTAAGTACCACCAGCATACTTCTTCAGCATAAGAAGTTAATAAAAAGCTATAACCCATTTTGAAAAGGGAAGACAGCAAGGCCAAATTAAACTGGCAGGTTTGGAAATTGAAATTCAGTGGCAGTTCAGGTTATACACTACACTTAGGTAAAAACCCCCTAATTCTATTTTAAAGGCTCATTTTCCACAAATGGCTGAGCTGTTTAAGTTAAAGTGAATAAATACCTAATGAGCCATTAAAGTCTATAAGACTGTATGGCCTCCAGGCACTGGTACCTGGATTCAGCCAATTATAGTTACATAAGATAAGATGAAGACATCAGGTTGTTATTGGAATATATAAAGGTTGAAGACACTSTTAATAAGTCACTACAGGATGTGATAAAATTGTTTAAACTGTTTAAAAACTCTCAATGTGTTTTGCTAGACACATTTTTGCTGCTAGGATTTTCTCCCCCTTAAAGTCTAATCCTTTTCTTGCACAGCCTTTAGAACTACACTCTGCAATATTGCATTAATACCAAAAGGTGATTTGTTTCTACATTTCCATGTTTTTTCGCACGTACTCTGGAGGTTATGAAATATTAATGGTGGCAATTCCTCAACCATGGCATAGAGAGAATAGGAAGGAAAGGAAAGAAATTAAAGAAATACCATTTTTTTATATATAAACCAAAGCAACCATCCAAGAGAAGAGTCATAAATAGTGAAAGCTATATTTGTCTTTAAGCAATACCAATCTTATGGAAATTATTCACACATAGCTCCTATATATCTATTCTTACATTTTTCCAAGCTGAAGAACTTAGCCTATTCATAATTAGAATTTTCTTGTGCTGAATCTGTTTATTAATCTTTAATTATTTTCCCCCACAGAGCTAAGCACATAAGATTTGACTATACAATCCAAATACATAACGAGAAACATGTGAAAAATCACCCTGAACACACAGGCACCAGTCCTGCAAAGATTTGTGGATATGCATAATTTTCATCCCACTGGTTTAAGTTTTCCAGGGGGGACTTTCATTTGTCCTCTCACTGATTCACGCCTAAGGCATGTACTCTTCAAGTACCTCTGGAAGAACTTATCTGTCAGTATCATTAAGCCTGCCAAAAGTCAGGCCTGGCTAGACTTTTGACTTTCAGACTGACCATAACATTTTGGCACCTTCTATACTCTCTCTGAGCCTGCTTCTCAGTATCCATCTGTTTTCTCTTGGCTTTACCTGGAAGACTTTTGGGGCAGAGACTGTCTTTTTTATTTTGTGTCTGTACAGCACTTAGTGCAAGAGCATCCTGATCTCTCTCCAGGGTTCCCTGCTGTTACCCAGCTTAACTAACTGATATTAAGGTAGGGCATCAGGGGGGCCGTTAATGGGACAATTCACAGAGCCCAAAGTTAAGCACATGAATAAATATGTATAGAATAAGAGGCTGCCTGATGGAGACTGAAACATTTCATTTGTTAAAGTCACAAAGCCTTTTAACATGAGAAAAATATCGCMGTACAATTGTCTTTATGACTTGCTCTCCTATGACTTAAGTATCGGTTATTTAAAAAATTGTGATTCTGTCCTAAGAGCTCCCATATAAAAGCCATAGACCATAGCATATTTTTACAAGCATATTATAAGCCTCCCAGACTGATCAAGGTTTCAGACAGGCACATTTACACATTTTCATCCCCCCTGCTTTCTCACATAAATGTACTGAAGGTTAAAAGCACACAACATCGTTAGCACAGCTTTATTTCCCAGCAGCATAACTTGCATAAAGACTTGTATGTTCATGCCCTGATCTAGGGAGCATCTTGCCTTATCCCCTCTTGTGCCCTGAGCAGAGCTTCGGGCCAGTGCTCCTGAATTATCACCTATGACTAATTCAGTTTCCCACTGTCACAGTTCTATGCTCTTTTGGCTCAAAGTCACCAAAGGGGAATAATCTTCCCACTAACTTATAGGGTCAGATCCTCAGCTTGAGTAAGCCATCGTAATTCAAGTGACATCAACAGAAATAAGGCGTATTATGTCACTTCAGGGGCCAGCCTGTGGATCCTCAGGACAAACTAGCRCAGTTGTTGCACCAAATCATGTAACTCTGCCTCAGTGTTGCAGCATGAAATCTTATTCTATATTTCCCATGCATGCGTTCCTTATCAGTTCTGCAAAAGGCGCATAACACCCAATTTACTCAAGCTTGTAAAATCTGGAATATCGTAGTACCACAGAAATTCCAGGTCCCTGTGAGAATGTTTTACTGTCCAGAGATGCATCTTGCCAATGAATATACGTATATTGATGTCACAGGTGGGAATTTAATGAAGCACTTCAGCAAGCATGCAGTTCTTCATGGCTATGCAAATGAAGGGCTTGATAACAAATTCTTGGAAAATATAGTACCAGTATTCATCCTATAAGATGGCTTCATTGATTTGAATCTCCTGATTTTATACCTACCCCTCTCATTAATACATTGTGACAGMGTCCCTGACTTCACAGTGGTTTTCTTTATGACACTGCAGTCATTCCCTTAATGGCAACTCACCAGCCCTGAATTTGTTATAGATCCCAAAAAAAGAAGGAGGGGGAAAGAAGACATAGTTAAAGTTACACAACAAAGCAAATAAGGAATCTGACAGTGTGAAAAATACATTCTAAAGTACAGCAATCCTATCTCAGACAATAAAGAGAGGTTGAAAGTTGGGGCATTTGACTACTTCCGAATTACTTTTGCATGAGCCCTGCCTTTTTGTGTGTTAAAGATTGCTCATAGCTGCAAATTAAATATTTTGGGTATTACAGATAATGGAGACCGAACATCCTAATGGTGCTTGGAGTCATGACTATGTAATGCAATCTCCTTTTTATTAAAGGACATTATTTTCTTCTTTCTTGATTATATTTCCTGATTATTTCTTTGCCTTTTATTTACTGTTACTATTGCATATTATAAGCATACTACAGACAAAGAACATAATTTAAAACCTGCTTTGAACAGCTGTGTGCTTGTTGGCCTAAGACATATTGTTTTATAAGCCTCAAAGTATATTAAGTATGTATAGGTGACAAGAAAAAAAGTGTAGCTTGGGTTTGGAAGTGAATACTGGTGGGATGTGTAAATTTTTTAAAGATTATTACAAAAATTTTTTGTAATTTAAGGATAGATTACCCGTAGGTTGGATGCAAGGGTAAGTAAGTTTTTATTATTTTWAAAAGTGTCCATTCTTTGCTCAGAACAAATGGAATAACGTAAGTGGCATTTAATAACAATAAGTAAAATGCATGTTTAATTTTCCCCAAGAAAAGAAAGATAGGGGTTTTTTTGTTTGTAGCTATGAGAAGAAATTTAGAAATTGAAAGATTGCAAATATAATGGTAATCTCATATAGTGTAAATTACAATTCCACTACAATTTACCGCCATCAGAGGAATGTAATGCGAGAACTACCTGGAAAGCCAAACTGAGCTGGCTAGGCAAAATTTTCCCATCTGGTGTAGAAGCCAAAGAAAAAGAAATAAATTACTATCTATACTAAACACTGTGCTGCAGATGAAGACCTCAAATTCTCCTGCTTAAATTGTTGCCCTGCTTTGTTGGCGACCTGCTTGGATGAGGCACTAGAATATCGTCAGTTTTGGAACAATCTACTAGGGCCCTAACAAGTCATCTAGATCTAGAATACCAGAGCATTGGTATTGTATTTTTTCAGTCTCCAGCTTTAGTAGCTGAATCCATACTTTATGATGCTGCTTCACTTTTAGCTTAACGACAATGTTTGGAAGTTATGTAGCAGCTTTCATTTCAGGATCTCAGTGTACCATCAAACAGCATTTATGTGAGGAAGAACAGAATGCTACCCATTTTGCAAAGGAGCCAAAAGAGGTTAAATTCTTTCTGAAAAATCACTCAGCAAATATTAGCCAGAAGGAATTGAGGAAACAAACACCCCGATGCCAACCTGCACCTGTTAGCCAAAGAACTCAGCAGTCATCATTCCCATGCTTATGCTCCTAAAACTACATTTCACTGCTTAATACGTCCATGAAATGGAAGCTCCTGTTCGCTGGATGAAATGCCCAAGCAGTGATTCTGTATTTATAGTGATTCTCTAAAACTGAACCTTTAAGAATACCATGGGAAGAAAGGTCTTCAATTATTTGCAGCATAATCAAGAATGCCTGTCCTCAAATCCATCACCTCTGTTGAGCAAGCAGCTGTATATTTTCAAAAACCCAAAAGAGCGGAAAAGAAAATGACAACAGATATATTCTCTTCAGATCTAAAGAGACACTGGAAAGACTTTTTAAACCAACATTTTAATGTGGTGTTTACCTTTTTTTTTCTTGAGAGAGCTCTGAGAGAGCTCTTAAAGGATAATTTATATTCCTGCAAACCCTGTTTCCTTTAACATACACAAAAAAATCTCCTCTGTGTTTTGTTGTGTACCGGACTGGGCATCATGTAAGCCTAGATCTCAGCAGCATGGTGGAATGGTTTGGGTGTCTAGCAGGAGATAAAGGCCAGTGAGGTGTTTCCTGTGCTGACAGAGAGCACAAAGATCAATCCTGCACCTGAGTGCCACCGGAGCCTCGAGCGAGGACGAATTGTGTTCTCTGACGGCGTCACCCAGCTGGAGCCACTCCCAGAGCACTTAGAACTGTCACTCTGTCCCTCCAACCTTCTGTCCAGGTGGACACAGACTATCTGCACAGACCAAGTCCCACCAGCAAGTCTGACCCAGATGGTGCAGACTTAAGATTGTCTAATCTCCATTTCCCCACTCTTAATTAGTGAGACTCCTTACTTTTCAAAGTAAGTTGGACCTACAGACCAAAAACTGAACACTAGGTTATTATTCATACCATATACACTGCAAATGTTTCTTCTAACTATGAACTGATGAAGAAAACAGGGTCACCAAGATGTAAGTGAGGAATTTCTTTTGTCCTTGGATTTGCTAAATTTGCTCAGATATGACAAAAGAATCTGCCCATCCAGCCATTTTTTCCAAATCTGTTTTAAGCAGAACCATCTCACAATGACAGAAAATAATATCGTCATTTAACTTAGCACCCATCAAATGCAATCCACTTAGAGCTGTGCAATGTTTCATAAGCTTTAAATAGACTGAACATTCCTTCTTTGTCAATTATATGTTACAACCATCTTACAAAAAGATAAATTGAGACATACAGGGATTAAGACTAACAAGACASTGATTTCTGTGGCTCAGCTGGCCTGCTTTTTGGGAACTCCAAGAAAACACCTCTCTTCTTAAAACAGTTTAAGTTGTAGCTTCTGACTGATTTTGCTTTACAATCTGTTTATTAAGCTGGACATCTACAACTGGTTATTGGTGATTGCTCAAAAAAAATGGGAACTGCTGAAGTTAATCCAGGAAGGAAGTGGGAGACTTGAGACCTGAATCTTAGTTTCCATGTCTAACTATAAAACTGATCTAGCTCCTAAAATAGTATTACAAAAAGGTTTGGAAGGCCCTCTGAACTTAAAATAAAATAGATAAGCCAAGGAGAAAAATTAATACACTTGAATTAAATATGGCAACAACAAATAAAACAACAGACAATCTGTTACATACTATGGATTCTGAAGGACAGCATTACACCCATTATTTCTTATTATGCTCCAGGAAAGAAATTCACAGTAAAGGCAAAAAATGAAGTTAGCAATGATTTTTCACTCATGAACCTTTCTCCGGGGATGAGTTATAAAGGAAAAAAATGTTGCCTGGAAGAAGAGAGACAGCAAGGATTATCTGTGTTTCTGTACTTAGCGAGACAATTGCACCACACTTACACCACTATAGGAAAATCATTAAACAGCACTTTTACACTATTTTTAATTTTGTCCTAATGTACAAAAGAACTGTTTAGTCAGGAAGTAGTAAATTAATGCAAGTATTATGGCTAAAACTGCAGCAGGCAACAAGAGAGCATCCAGCATGAGGTAAACTCTTTCCAGAGTTAGGCTAAACTTTTGTCCTGTGGGAGCCAAGTATTCGTATCTGGGTTAATTACTGGAGTGATTGTGCGCGCTCTGTGTGGGATTATCATCTCTTCCCAGGAGTTTATTGTTCCTGTGCACAGTTTAAGTAAAATATYCATATAACCTTATTCTGTGTTGCTTATATCTTATCTGAGGAGAGCTGAACACCAAGGCTCTCTAAATATCTGCTGGTTCACAGAGGACCAATAACACTAACACAGTTTATCTATATAAAAATGTGGATGGAATAGGCTGAGGTCTCAAAGAAAAGCGAGCAGATGGGAAGACAGACAGCAATGAAGAGGTGTGCCATAATAAAARTATGAGAAGTTTTCAAACACAGAGTGGTAGGGGAGGGAGTGCAATTAGAAAAGGTTACAAAKTGTKGATTTTAAAAGTAGTTCAGAAATAYCATAGAGCGGGAAGTCAAGAATGATGACAGCATTTGGGGCGATAGTAGGCATTAGATCAAAACTAATGTTACATGAAGCAAAGCATCAAACATCATACAAAACAGTAGGAACTGAAATGCAAATAATAAGTAAATAGAGGAAAGGCTAGTGGAAATACGGAAAAGAAAGAAGAACGCGTGGAGTGAGCACACGACACAGAGAGCGGAATAACTAAAAACCCAACAGAAGCCAGTGCAAAATGAGGTTGCCATTTAATAAGTTTGCACCAGCTGTTCAGTGGAGGATGGAGGGATTATGTTTGTTATTTTATAAGCTCAATTGCCAAATCAAACCTTAGAATCTTTGGCTATGTTTGTCTACTGCAGACAAGGATAATAGTAAATCTTTTGCAGAAGCATTGAAATTAAGCAAAAATGTATTTTCTGCCTCTGGAGGTGGTTTAAAAAGGCATGGATCAGAAGCCTTAGTACCTACCAGTCTAGAACCCTCCCAGTTTGCCAGCAGCCTAATGCTGTACTGGGATGACCAGTGTCAGCACATGTCCAGGTTCTGCAAAGGACGTGACACACAAACTGGAGCTCTTGGCCCAGTGGTGCTGGCCGAGGAGGAGACCTAGCAGAGCCCTGGGCAAGGCACTCGTCCGTACACATCGACTCTGGCTTCGTTGCTTGTCCCATCTGATCGTCTCCCCTTTGCAGAGGTAAGAGAACGGCAAACATGGATTGCCCGTGTTGTAACTGGTAGGATGTGAGCTTGCTCCGATCTGAAACCGTTCAAACACATGGGTCCAGGCTCGTACCCAAGTTAGCTCATGAGCAAAGCTTATGAGCCTCAACCAATCATTTCATTAATATGCCTGTACGGTTTCCAAAATGGAGCTAGCTCACATCTGCCCAGCTTGGAGCAYAGACAATGGAAGCTGGATTTGTCTGATATAATTTGATACAATGTTGATACACCCATAGTCCTAATTCATCAGGGTATGTCAGTAATTAAGTCAAAGAAATGGGACCACTCATAGGCTTAAGACTCGGCACACACTTACGTAGCTTGTTGCACTGCAGCTGATAACATGAAGACTCTGAAAGATCCCTTGACAGTGTGTTTAGTCTCACCTAGGCCTCTTTCTGGGGTTTGTTTGGGAAATAKCTCGTGTTGAATTATTGATCATCTAAATAAAGAGAGATGGAGAGAACTGCCATACTTCCAAAGTGAAAACAAAGAATGGAAAAGAAGGAAATGCTAAAGTATAGAAAAGCTGAGGTATGAAGCATAGACATTACCTATATTAAAGGATATTCATGTTATTCTATGACAGAATAACAACATTATGCCTTCTGGCTCGTGTTAATACTTTGGTTAAATCCCTTAAGTAGATTAGAAAGAATTACAGATGCTACTGGACGAAAAAAAACTACAAACAGGTAGCGTGCATGCTTTAGTATATATAGCTACCAACAAAGTACTTTCACGGTACAGAAATAAGCGGAGAAGCAGACTTACTTGGATTCATGAGGGGGAAGTTAGTAAGAAAAATGAAGGTTTGGAATTTTAAGCTTTACGTGTTCCCTTCTGATGATTTCCATGCTTAGCTGCTCCCCGTCCCTTTGGACAAATTTCAAGATAAATTCCCTCTCTTATAAAACAGTAACCCCAAGCCACTTAAGAAAGGATTGCACAAACAATCTTCATGCTGCTTTATTTCATATCTTCATGTGTCTTAATGTGTTTTTTACACTTATTGAGTTATATCCTAGCCAGGGTAAGCTGGAAAAGTCCCACTGAATCAAAAAGGTAGTGCTAATTCCTCTAATGGTTCCTCTGATTTTCACTCTATAGCTGGTATTTTTACAAACTAAACCTATTACATTCTTCCACACTTCTCTATTCATAAGAAAGGCTTCAAAATATAACCCAGATCACTCCTATAATAATCTGCAATAAACATACAAAACCTGAACATGTACTTATGTCCTCTCCAGAATCTTAGAGATGTGCATAGGTTTACCATAAAGCATTAAATGTTTTTTTGTTAGCATTCAAAAGATATGTTTTGTTGGTGCCTCCAGACATTTTTCATGTTCCACTTCAAGCAGTATTTATCTGACCTCCTCATGCCTCTCTAATGGGATTGTTTGCCCATTCGAGATGCACAGCAACATTCTACTCAGAGAACAATACATCCAAACAAAACACCACCTTGTTTAGAAATACACAAGTACATTTCTTGTTTGAGCACAGAAAAAACAACATTTCAAATTCCTCAAGAAAATCTTCAAGGACATCTGAAGATCCAGGGCAGGCTGATACTGACCCAGCAGAAGTGAGACCTGTGATGTTTCACTTTAATCCAGTTTTCTCCTACAATCACCTGTTGCTTACTCTCCTTCATCGATAACTTTGTTCTTATTTTGAAATGTTCCTAAGACCTCTTTGCTATATCCTGAAGCTTCTGTACTCTCCAAGAAGCAGAAGAGCACCTGAAGCCCAAGGCACCAAACACAACTGAAAACACACAAACCACAGTCTCGTTATTCAGGGGGGTACGTACATCCCATAAAATTGATTAAATATAGTCAATAATTTTCCAGAAGATGACACTGCATTACTATTGCACAGAAAAGATTTACTGTCTGAAGTATTGTATAAAACAATTACTAAAGCTCGGTGTAAGACTAGCAATGCAGTATTTTACAGTGCACAGCAAAAAACTGCACGTATGAGAGAACTGTAAAGGCTACCACAGAGACTGCGCACTCCATGGCAATCCATAGACGTCTTCTGAGGATTTCAACTACGACAGCCTCTTTGAGGTTTGGGGTAGAACCACAGAGAACTGCAATGGAAAGGTGAATATTGGTGTGAATGGAGAACAAATGGGAATATCTGGATGTGGAGGCATCACAAGGAGCACGCAGCAGGTCTCAGAAGAGCCTGTGTTCGTGGCATTCAGGTTAGCAGCTCATCAGGGCTCCGAAAGGGTTAAAAAAAGGTGTGTTCAAAACCTGCACATGGTCACCGGTCTAAGAAGAGCCCAGGAGATATGAGGGGGACTTGACAGCTGGTAACTCCACATTCATTTAAAACAATAATAATTCTTTAAAAACTAAAAATCACTAGATAAATTGTCGTTGTTGCTGTTGTTGTTTTATTTTTAATTATTCATCTACTCCTGTATTCTGGCATGGGTTTTTGCTACACTGTTGATATAACGTTGCAACAGTATTTCCTACAGAAATTAGGAAAGATCTGGATCAGGACTTTAATCCTATTACTGATTATGACTATTTTCTGATTTAGTTGGATTAGTTATTCTGCAGATTTTCCCCTCAAAATGTCTTGATGCCTCTTATTGTTAGACATGTGTGACCACTCTAGGATAGTCTGTCACTCACAGAACTAGCTTATGAAATTTTCTTGCTGTGTACAGACATACCCTAGTGAGAGAAGGTAAATATCATTTTTCCTTTCTTTTTTCTCCTTAAAAAGGGCAATTCCCTGGAAGTTTGCAGTAATATGCCAAAGTTTCATGTGAAGAGCTCAGCTAAGACTGTAATATAAGTGTCAGTCACTTGATTGACAGCATGTGAGGAAGCACGATTTTTTTCATCCTCATCCCAATGAAATTCTGATGACAAATTTGTGCTTATGATGCTAGACACTGGTAGGTAGCCCTCAAAAAAAAACTTTTTGAGGACAAATGTTGACTCCTCTTATAAAGAAAACAGAATCTAAACTGGAGATACATCCCTGTAAACCCCAGTAACTTTATAGGCCATTTTTTTCATGCGATGATTAGCATGGAGCTGCCATTAAGTGCATTAGSAGTTAACAAAAGTACAAAACTCTTGTTCATGGTTTATCTGAGAAGGAACATATCTCTTTAAAAATAAACTTTTGTTTTGGGTTTTAAGAGTATCTGTTAGGATTCTGGATTTTTGAGAACCGGGATTCACCAAAGACATTTTAGAAGCAAATATCTGCCCGAAAAGCACRGCTCTGGCAGTGAGGCATCGTTGTGAAAATGGCCCTTTGGTACTGGTTCCTGAGGACCTTTGGACCATACTTACTCAAGGTACTGGCTGCCCAGCCTGTGAGATGAYGCTGGGATCTAGAAATCAAGCTTGACTGTTTTTGCATCCGTTCAGRTGCTCCTGAAGAGTGAACGGACCTGTACGTGTACGAGGACCTAAGCCGTGTATTGGTAATTCCTCACCGTGTGAGGAGCTGGATGAACACAGACTTCAGGAATCCAGGTGGTAAATCAGGTGGAGGAGAGTAGCAAGGACCTGGGGCCAAACAGCGATACAACTGCACCAGGAGGAATCAGCAGGCAAGGCAAACTTGAATTTGACTCCACATACGTGATGCTCAGCTTAATTTCCAAGGGTCCTTGCAGACACAGACCATCTCCTTGGCTCTATGGGAAGCCAGGATTTGATCCATGGGGTCAGGATTTTCAAAGGATAATAATAAGGGCTTGTCCACACAACCTTTTCCTGTTCCAGCTGCGCTGGCTAAAGAGTTTATTATCTGAAYCCCCTTGCTGCATGCCGGTATCTGCCTGCTGGAGGTTGGTACCCCTCCTGACGTGCCATCTGGGGAATGTGTTGCACTGGTTTGGCTCAAATAGTTTAAATGCCGAGGAGGTCTTCGGAGCCCTGAAATATGTTTGTGAATAATCCTGGCAGCCATTGAGCCGGAAGGTCTTAGGGGGAAGTAACTGCCTGAATGATCCTGAGAGTGTGTGAGAAGCAACATACAAATAGGAATAATAGGAATTAATCACTCTGTTAAAATAAGTGCATAAAATCCAGGCCCTGTTGAAATGAATATCAAAGCACTTTCACCAAGGGCAGGACTTCACTTACTGGATGTACTCTGGCATAAAGCCAGCGGCAGTAGATCAGTGTCAGGGTAGCTACAAATGACTGCTCTGGCAGTGACGGAGCACAGGCACTTTCTAKTTTTTAGTTTCTTTATTCCCATTAACACATGCAAATGATGTGCCTTCTGTCTTTTTTGCTTTAGCAACCTCAGTTAATTCCCTGTTAACATAGATTTTTTCAGTCATCCTCAGTAGACATTTATTTCATCTTTTTTTTTTCTTTTGAGGTAGAGGGAAGAGAGAGCAACAAGCAGTGATGGAGAGAGATTAAGAATGGCAGAGTAACAAAGCACAGGAATGAATATTGAAGCTACCTTATTCGTATATTAAGAACCTGATCAGAAGGAATGGACTAAAATGTACAGGACAGAAACATTGAAATAGTAGAGGTGTTTGTAAACTCTTGAATACATTTGTCAGGTAATTCTCTACTGTGTGGCATTTGTAGATGTATCCTTATAACTGTTTCAGAACAATGGCCTTTACATATGCCACGGCTATGTTTTGAACATATTTTTCAGACATATGCCATTCAGTGGTGGTTGTTAAATGCTCCATCCATAAACCATTATGCTCTTCTATATTGAGGTTTCACTGCAACAGGCAGCTGTTTGACAGAGAATAAACTCCTGGGGACAGCAGCAAATCAAATTAAATATATCTCCACAGAGCTATCATAGGGGGTTGCATGGCTTGATAGGCTGCATCAAGAGCAATAAGCACACAAAGGAAGAGCAAACCTGAGATAAATCAAGATAGACCAAAYGAGCAAGCAGACAGACAAATCACTATCGGCTCCATGAAAGTCATTAGGAGTTTTGATGTTGATTTCAATAGAACCAGTATTTCAGCTGTCTATCTGTGGGCAGGAAGTTTTTTTAATCCTATAAAAGTCAGAGAGATTAGCTCATTATTGTTCTTTTCTCACTCACTTTTATAAGCTTGATTATGGGAAATGATACTCACTGATATGCCAAGAAATAAGCTTACTGAGAAAAAAAAAAAAAAGTGGAACATGCTAATAGTTAAGACTTGGTTCACTCTTTTCTAATTTTTATTTTCCTCACATAAACTTGTAACCACCCTAGAGCTTAGTAGGGGCTAAAGAAAAAAAATGTCTTGATTACTTCAAGGAACAGTCCCAACGATGTATTCATCTCAAAATTGGGTTATTCTCATTAAGAACTTTTCTACAAACAAGACAATGTGAGTGTTTTCTTTCCTCCTACTTTTTTCTATTATGTACGCACCAAAGCCTATCAAACACATACTGGTAGTATATACACACTCTACATTAGGGAGGGAGGAGAAACAGCAAAAGAAGTGCCAACATAGTAAATAAATTCCTCTTAATAAAACCCATTATATTAACAATGGCCTAAGCACAGAATTGTGCACTTCAGGGAAGCGCGAAGTGCTCACGATACCTTATTTTAATATATTTTATACCAAAAACCTGCTCTTTCAATACTCCCTTCCTCAGCCACTTGTTTCAGCCTGAATATACTCAAATCCTCAGAATCATTTCCTTCTGGAAAAGAAATGATAAATTTCTGTAGAAGTGAGAACAACCTTCTTCTGTTTTAAAACTGTTCACTCCTACACCATTCATTCTGTTAATGCTCTTTCTCACCTAACGTTTCACAGGCTTCTGATCCAACTGTGTAACTGGGGTCTACAGCAATAGCCTTTTTTGGTTTTATGATTTTTCTGAGTGATCTTATCTTAATCAGATGCATAATGAAAAACAGAGAAATACACCTATGCCCCTCTGACTCACAGAATAATTTCTTACAATCAAATATAACCTTTGGTTTTCCACCATGGATCTGTCAAGCATCCTTGGCTGACTGGGAAAAGGTGGGATGGAAACAGTGGACAGATGYCCCTAATTAGGCTAGCCAAGTATTATTTTAAAATACTGTACATTCATTTGCCTRTGTCCATGCTGAATTAGTCCATTCAGCTTGAAAGTTCCTGTGTAACCCTTACACCATTGTAACTGTTGGTAAAAATTTTCAGCAAGGAGAAAAGCCCTAGATATTTCTTTCAGAACAACGTTATGAGGAACAGATAGCATTTTGCTCAAGTGYGTATTACCGCTATTTCACAGAGATGCTTTAGCACCTTCCCCACCACCCCCCGCCCAGTGCTCTGGTGATGGAACTGGGAGATCACCTTGTTCCTGTGAAAGACGGACAAACCTGTTCTGATTTTAAGCCTCTGAAAATCTTTGCTTGCACAGGCCCAGGGGAAAAATAATGAGACAGCTAAATTCTCTGAAGCATTTAGATGTACCCAGCACGCTCCCCGGCAGGATTGCAGGGTCTGAGCAAGAATTTCCCCTACAGCTGTGTCCCTGGCACCCAGAGCAGGGTGCAGCACTGGGCACTTCAGCTGGATGCCAGCAAACCATCTCCTGCCACATCACTTCTGCTGCCGGTCAGCAAAAGAAAAAAGGGGGGGGGAAGCCCACCCAAAGCAAAGCAGGAAGGAGAGTGATGCTGTAAGGGGGTCAAGGGGCAGCTGAGAAGCAGAGATCTGATGTCCAACAGAGCTGAATTTTACTTCCTTCCCATATTCCCTCTAAGATTCTGAAGAGCTAGCCCCAGTCCAGGCTTTCACAGGCACAGCAGCGGTTTTTTTCCCCGTTGTTTTTGAGTCTCAAGCAAGAGACAGCCGAGTCCCAATTCATAAAGCTGTCAAGCAGCGTAGACCGCAGTCAACAAACAGAAACTCCGCTTCGCACAAATAACGTGCTGTGACCGTACTAGCTAGAATCAAGCTGCAGAGCTCTCACGTTGGGCTCTCAGACTTGGCGGGGTCCTGCTGTCAGGCAGAGCTCCGCGGCGGTTACCCCGCTCCCGCAGCAGAGCTGACAACCCCGCCGAGCACCGCAGCGACACGCAGCTCCCGACACATCCGCAACTGCCAGCTTAAAGAAAGGCTTGACYAGTGTGCCATAAATAAAGCATAGAGCTTCAGAATGTGAGTACGAGATCAAAGATCTATGGTGTAATATGTATTTCAAACACAGAACTAGCTGAAATTTGGYTAGAACTCAAAAGATGATTACTCAAAAATCCAATTAAAACTTTATCCTTTCCCTAAAGCCATTCTCTTAACTTTAGCATAACTCGTTATGAGAGCTTTACTTGCAGTAAGCATATGAACTTTCAAGGCCATCTTGTCAGGAGAATATTCTTTGAAAAAAAMCACAACAATATTTATTTAAAAAATATAAGCAAACATATCTTAAATATTTAAATTGCATTTTAAATACCGTTCTGGAACATAAAGTCTATCTAAGTATATTCTTAGTTATAGACTTTAGTAACATAATGATTTTTTCACTATTTAAAGTTCTTGCATCATTTCCTTTTTTTGTAATTAAGCAGAAACAGCCTAGATCATTTTAATTCTCATTCTTTCCGTTTCTTCACCACTCCCCCAACACTCCCAAATTCCGACTCTGGTTAAGATTCAGTAAATGATTCCAGCCTAATCCCCAGTAATTGGGTTCATGAGTTGTCTGGTTTAAAAATCACATTTGGGGGAGAACTTTGCATATCTGTTTCAGCAAATTTGGTACCTTAATTTTCCYTTGTACTTCCCTCTCTTTCAAAACAAAAGGTCTATTAGTTTGAGCAACTGTAGTAAAAATTGCTTTTTTGATTGCCATTTCTTAAAAATGGAACCAGAATATCTTTTATTTCCTCACAAACCTACCAACCCAATGCCTGCCTAGTTTATCTCTTTCAGCTACTAGGTGCAAGTGCTGCCTTTCAGAGATTATAAYTGTTAATTCTACCCACAATTCAGAGGTGAGAAAGAGATGGATATTGATAAATATTATACATAATACAAAAATGCAATACAACCTTCTTCTGGTTTTCAATAGGTGAGCTATTGCAGTGTGTTAATGCATCCTGCAGGGAGTTACTGCATCTCCACAAATAGCCRCATGAAAAATGAATGCAGCTCCTTTAAAAAAAAAATAAAAATGTGTATTTGCACGTTCATGATAGCCTTGGCAGCATATAGATCTTGAGTTTGCATTTGTAAAGACTTCACTGTGACAAAACAATCAATGCGACCCAAATCCACACTTTTTAAGAAAACAAATCTCCCACTGACTTCAACAATGGTAGCACTTAAACAAGATCAGCAGATTCCAGCATTTAGCAAACCAAATTGAAAGGGAACTTCTGAGCCTCACCTTAAGCAGTCCSCATAGACAGCAAGCATCTGGAATTGGCACCAGACTTGTTGGTAACACTTGTTGATAACAAGAGAAAAGTTGGCTAAAATACCAGAAGCTGTTCTTCCAGCCCCGCACCACTGAGGGAATTAAGAGAACCTCAGGAAACTCGCCCAAGCCCTTTCCAGGAGTAGCACCTAATGATGAGGCTGGTATTGAACCCAAAGAAGCCAATGAACCGTGACAACTTTAGCAGGGGTTGACATGTGTTGCGTGAAACTACCCTCTACTGCAAGGCTTATCAGGATCCATCAGGATAACGGCTTCCAGGCACTGCCATAACAAACCACTGCTGAAAACAGTGACTGGAAGAGAGACTCCCACGTTAAGCTGCCCTCGGGCKTTCAGCTACAAGCTGAGTATAAGGTTTAATAACTTATCCAGCATGTCAGATTACATATTGCTGTATCTCAGCATTCTCCAAGTACTTATCAGTCCTGGTACAGATTTATTTTAGGAAGAATGAGTATGCATTCATTTATCATTTATTAGATATAATGTGGCAACAAGTGATTTTTTTTCTGAACAGTTTCGGGTATCTCAATCAAAACCAAAACTTAAGTCCGAATACAAAGGGCCTTGAATCTAACCCACTTACACTACGCTTAGCTCCCTCACTATAAGCATCTAGCTCAGCTGTGACTCAAGGCAATCAGCTTGCCTTAGCACCCTGTGTACCACGTAGTCGATGCCTTGATGGAACATTTACAGCAGCTGCATGTGGAAAAATATCAATCAACAGTCAGTCACTTGAGTAAGTGCAGGAACACATCTGAACAGGCTTATGACATAGGACTTCCCTTTGGGACCATTTATGAGTCYGATGAAGACAGGTACTAAATGGTGATGAATATCTACACAACATCTCAGCGGTCAGCACACTTGCTGGAGAAATGTTTGGGGCTTTCGTCTCTGAGTTATATTAACGTAGTCTTTTTTTTCCACCTGATCTTTGGTGTATTTGAAAATGAGTGTCTTTAGGATATCTGCTGTTCTATCAAATTTGGAAGGAGTGAAAAAGACAATAAATGTGATTGCTTATTCCTTATTTTCTAAAGATACGAGTGCTAAAGATGTATAAACTGCTCCTGGCATCTGACCAWAACCCTGATCTTTCCCTTCCTAGGGGAGTTTCCTTATCAAAGTTGAAGAATCAGACTACCATGACCTTACTCCATCTGGTTTCATAAACCTTTGTACTCATTTCCACAGGAGATGACAGGAGGCATGTTTTGTACRTTATGACAGTCAATAACTAAAATAAACTGGAAATACATGGAAAGTTTGTCTGATTGAAGAAGCACTTACTCCTTCCTTTTAACAGGACTTTGCGATGGCTCAGCATCTGCAAATAAACTGAATATTCTCCATTCAAGCAGTATTTTGRCCTCTCATTACCCATCCAAGGCACATATTAGAACACAGGTCCTACTCAACTCCATGCAACTTGCACAGAGACCGGCYCTACGCCTGTGACAAGAAAAATGGTGTAAGTTGATCATAAAACAAGCATAAGTGACAAAGTAACATCATTTTTATTGATTTGCTTTCARAAGCAGGATGCAGCTGTGAAACTGTGATGCTTTGATATGCTGCACCTAACAGCAGAGCAGCTACCATCGCTTACGGAGGAAGTGAGCCACTGAAACCAGCCACCATTTTTTCTTGCTAGACACATGGTAACAGAAGGTGTCCTGAAAAAGTCAGGGATGCAGGCTGAAGGGCCAGAGTTGTTGGCAAAGTCTACTGGCAAAACCTGTKCTCTTAACAATCACATTACTAGAGGGATTTCTAGCAGGAGTTGCAGTCAGGTGTGTTTCTATGAGGAGCAAACGGCACTGTAACTTATGAAGATTTTGTTTGCTACCGACTGCGTTGAGTAGGGCAGCCAAGAAAATAGATGACGGTAGAACACAAAGCTGCCCCTGACCTAARCATGGTGGTATGCCTCCTCCCAATGATCTAAGGGCTGAAATAAACTCTGATTTGAAAGTCAAGTCCTATGGGCAGCACTATGTAACGGTCCAGATGCTTCACATTTCGTGCCGCTGTTCACTGCCTCAGTGGTACATCCTGACCCACTGTCACGTTCATTTAGCAGTACTGGTTAAAAACCTGYACTCAAAACCACTGCCCCCCCACCCACTGCAAAAGTTGCATGTCACCCTGCTCGACTACAAGAATAAAATTAGAACTGTGCTGGKTGCTGTAAAGTAGATGTAAGGCAGTAGTAGAAAGCTGTAACTTTACCAAATAATTCTCAGTTTTTACTATGCYTCATTTTAGAACCAAACAATGGAAGAAGTGATAGATTTTAAGCTATTGCCCTTTTATTAATGCCAGTTTTCCACCCGWAAGACATACCTCTGGGTATTATTCTACAGCTATCAATACCATTGCTTCTAACAGCTTAAGTCTCGATAACTATGGGGATACTGGTATTCTTTCATTTTGCTAATGGAAGAGTTGCAAAACAGTTGACTCCCAAGAGGTACRTTTAAGAAGCCTCTAACATTCAGGATGGGAAGGGGAAGGGCTGCAGCATGGATCTGATGTACACAAGCTGTGCCGGCTTCTGTGGTGATGTACCACGGCAGCTTTCATGCAGGACAGTTCAGAGCGGCCAACKCTGTAACATAGAATCATGGAATCATTAAGGTTGGCAAAGACCTCTAARATCATCAAGTCCAAGCGTCGACCCACCACCACCATGCCCACTAAACCATGACACATACATGGCYGCAGGACTTCTCAATGGTTAACAATAAAACAGTATTCACTATCATCTGAAACCACCCGAGAAGCCATTCAGAAATATCAGGAAAAGGGGAAGGTATTTGTTCGCTTTTTATCCAAAGAACAATTTACAGAAGGGAAAGTTTACTCATGATTTCAGCCTTCACTCTTCAAAGTGAAACACAGTGCAGTGTTATACACTCTAAATTAATCTTAAAATATATTGTTTGAAATACATTACTACAGTAATAGGAAGCAATGACTTTGAGAACTTTTAGTATTTCAGCTTCCTGAAAGGACAGGCAGTTACCTCCWCTTTAACATTATGGGCATGCTCTTCAGAAATGGCGTAACAATTTTTACACACTGAGAGGGAGAAAAAGAAACTGGCCTTCTCTCTTCTGACCTGTGAAGGCTCACTTTGATAGAATAAGATCCCTCTCTAGTGACAGTTATTGTCCTGGTAAGTAGTACAGATGGTGAATATTTACTTTTTTCTCTTCAGCATCATTCATGCTAAAATCACCCTGTAGTAGCAAGTTGGAAAATCCAAGCACTGCTAGACACTTAAGAGTCAATGACCAATGAAAGACAACTAATAGCACTTAACAGCTGATGGCTTTTATGAGCAAAGACTGTCCCACCTTCATCTTCAAGTGATCCTTTCGCACTGAAGGTTGTACTGTGACTCTGATACAGAACTCACTGTAGGAATTTTTGGCCTCTCATTGCTAACATCAATATAACAGATGAAGCGACCTCAGAAAGCAAAACACAACCAATAACCAAAACCGTGACAACTACTGAAAAGGAARTAACTCTGCAGGTGCTAGGGTTCTGATGGAGAACAGATGTCATACAACAAATGTACCCATCCGTAATAGCTCCAGTAAGATGCTGCGACATCTTTGCCTATAATCTGCTTCTCAGCCCCACATCTCWAACACCTTAGAATAGCTCCTGTGAATGTGACTAAATTAAACTGACTGCTAATGCAGGAGTGACTGGTAATTCACTGTCTAGAGAAATGTGGCGTATGCGTGAGGTGAGGTAGAAGGGATAGACCTGTTCATGACATGCCAACYAAACTACACTGGTAAGCAGCTGAGCAATCAGTCCTGGCACCACAGGGTACATACAGGTTCGAATTTGAGAGAAACTCCTATGGCTGGTTTGACATGCCSCGATTTTAAGATTGGTAGGGGAGGAAAAAAAAAAAAAGAGATGCCTGCTTTGCTTAAGCTGAGGGCAGATCTATGTATCTGTAGTGTCTATATTAGATATAAGAAGCCAGAGGTCTAGGGAAAGCACTGAAAACAAAGAGTTAGCAGCTTTCCTTTCTCTTCCTTATAAGCTACTATCACTTCATGTCACTGAACCAACTCTCATACATTTGTTTGGGGCTCCAAGTAGAAAAAACTCATTATCCTTCGAGTCCAGCTCTTACGAATATAGGATTATGTTTTATTTCCATCTGCAATAAAGCAGGAGCGTTAGCTCTTTTTGAACTATGGCCAGGTGGGTGCACATTTAATTGCCCTCATAGCTCCTCCTGTTTCAAAATAAAAACATCTTTCAAAAATAATTGCATTTTCAGAACTCTTTCATTTGAAGTAAGTGACCTGGTTTCCTCAAACTTGAAGAGCTTAACATAACAAAGAGAGATGGTTCTCTTTCTCTATTCCTCCCAGCCAAGAATGGTTTGTACATATTCAGATAAGCAGCTAAATTTCATCTTGAAACATGAATTCTAAAGGAGTTCAGAAAGCTTAGAAATCCAACAGGAGAATGAAGCAATCTTCTGACCACTGTTGAAAACAGAAATAGTGCATCCTGTAGTAATTTGTACGGTGAAAATTTCTGTACCAATACAGTTATGTGCGTATGTTCACCCCAAGGCCCTGTACAAAAACCTGACAAGCAAAATACACACACTACATAGAAAACAAAAAGCAATGTGTGAGTACTTTGCTCAGTGTGATATTCTGATACAGGTTCTGCTATTCTTAACTGTAGATAGCTACTTTTTAGTAAGCTTTTCACACAGGATGCTAAATATACACGCACACACAGAGTGTACTCCCTAATGTTCACGTTCCAGGTCTAAAACTTGCACAACAAACTTCAGATGGAACTTCTAAGAAAATTATCATAATGCCTTAAAAATGTCGGGTTTGCAACAGAAGTGGCAACCAAGTTCTTCATGTAATAATGCCATGCCAGGAGAAGACATGTCTTAATTAATCCAAATGATTATATACGTTTGACTCCAATCTTCCAGCTGCCTTCAACCCCTGTCTCTTTTCCAGCCTGAAGTCTCCTCTGGACATGCAATTGTTCAATACCTGTGACCAACTTTCAGCATTTATTGAGGGTGAACCATATAGACTTTAAGTTTAAAACCTCCCATATGAAGTACTATAAAGACTATACATACATGTGGTTGTGCAGACTACTTACCGTAGCTACTGATCCAAAAGCAAAAATTGACAATCACTCTGAAGTTACTTCCTCAGGTTGGCCAGGATGGAGCTGCCTGTTCAAAGCCTCTCACTAAAAGCTTCCAATGCTTTGAGAGTTTAATCCTTAGTCCTTAGCTCCCCAGTTGAGAATAAAGAAAGTATAATCAAATAATCTCTAGATTTCTTCATACTTCTACAGTATTCCCTAGTGCGCATTCAGCAAGCTATACACAGAAGGTGCAAAAAAACCCCAACCAACTTATATTTTGGCTTATACCATATTGCCCCTGGTATATGCACCAGAACGCCACCGCCACCTTCACAATTCAAGGGAAACTCAACTTTTCTTTAGTGGTTTTGGCAACTGAAAAATTGCTGGACACATCTTGCTTGCAAGGCGATGATAGGATTTTTTTTGAAAACCGTATCTGATCAAAATCAATAAACTAACTTTAACCTGTTGATGTATGAGAAAGCTGTTGACTTTTCTGGAACTATTCTTAGAAACATAATGAAAACTCTGCCGTCACTGAACATCTGGGCAACGTGGCATAGAAGAGCTGTCACTGCTAACGTGGCATCACTGCCACTGATGACCAGCTGCTGTATAAAAATGTCTTTTCTCTCAAGGGAATAACAGACAGTGAATGTACTCTCTCCTTTAACTATCAGTGTTGCAAAATCTACCATGAACAGAAGTTAGATTAAGCTTTTCTCTACTCGGAAGATACGTATAAAAGATTCCCGTAACAGGTTACCAGCTTGGAGGATGGGATTTTTTTCTAATAATGAATATGAAAGAAGTGTATCCAATTATATAATTTCATTCTAGGAGAAAGGCTAATTGGACACTTACAGCTTTCTTCACTTCTGTTTTCATACACGAGCAGGAACTCTATCACTTTCAATTCCTCTGTGTAATTCTTTTCTTGAAAACAGGACTGGAATTTGACCAGACGGAATAAATCAGAAATTGCAAAACAGCATGAAATTCTGCTAAGATGGTCCTTCTGCTGTGGTGATATTGTTATCAGGGAGGGCTGTTAAGTGAAGGAAGGTACATGCTGAAATACACAAGACATGATTTATTGAGAAAATTTATTTTATTGGTTTACAGGTCACACCTAGCTCCTTATTAAAAAAGCTCTTTATCAACTTAAAAAATTACCAGAGTCAAAGTATAATATACATATTCGGAAACTTCTCAACTGATCCCTAAGCATCAGTCTCTCTTATTCCCCTTTCCTATTTGAACACGACCTTCTTGTTCAGTATATTTTAGCAGACAAAAGTGCAAATATAATACTACATCCCTGCTGCACTGAGAGATTCTGATTTTGCAACAATATTAATGCAAGACTTTTCCGTGCTCCAGCAAAGCAAGGATTCAGGGAGATTTTTAGTGGGTTTGAAAAAGGAAAATACCAAGAGGTTTTACATGAAGTTTTTGAGGGAGAAAAAGACAGATATTATTGAAATAAAATTGTAGATTACTGTTTTGCTAATATATTTGACCAAAAATTTACCTTCACTCAGTACTTCTTTCCAGGTACTTTGGTACTGAACTATCTATAGTAGTATTATGACAAATAAGCGCAGTTCCTTTCGAAGACACGATTTATACAGGTTTACTATCAACAGGATAATGGTACGGCTCAAGTATTTTCCATTCAAGTTACCACTGAGTTGAAGCTGAYTTGAGAGAATTTTACTCACCCTTTAATACATTTTCACATAGCAACCCGTTTGCACATAACAGATGTCTAGAACTTACAGTGACTCAATCACAGCAGATCAGGTTTTGGCAATGTAAGCAAGACAACTGATAATCTAGATAACTTGGCATCCTGCCGTGCTGAGTAAATTTGTTTTATAATGGACATTCTCATTTAAATATAGACACTGCAAAATATTACAGCTCTTTATGGTGAGGAACACTTGTTCTTAGTTTTAATAATATTTAATTAAAGCTTGCTATTTTGCTGGAACTGAGACACCAAGGAAAGAACCTGCTCTGAGGCTTTAATTTGTTTAGTCCCCAGGTATGCTGCACTATTACTGGCTGTATCCTCTAAGAAATATCGGTAGTTTACCATCATGCCACAAGAAGCAGCAATGCCCCGAGGGCTTGTGTCCGCCATCCAGTTTATCCGCCACATCACAGAGCCATTCTGAAGATGAAAATTTGCTACTGGATTAAGAGCATAGCCACGATGTTTCTCTCCATACAAATACCAGGCACAGAGTCTCATAAATGGTGAATGGAGCACTTTAACTAATTTTTCTGATCTCACCCACTCATTGTTATTTAAGAGTTTCTTTAGCGTTTCAGTTGTAGAGTCTCCTGTGATCTCAGAGATTTCTTGCCATTCTGATTCTGTAAAAAGTTCATTTCTTTCCAGTTCTTTTGTTTGTGAGGAGAGGAGACCAACAAGCCATTTGGTGAATCCTGGGATAGGTGAAAGAGTGGAAAAAGCTTTTATCTGAGGAAGTTCTTTCTGCAGACAAAAGGAGAGGAAAAAAGCTCATGAGTTTTGTCATGATTGACAATGAGAAGTTTGATTGAAAGAACAGCTCACACCCTTTACTCGATGTCAAGTGAAGACTAGCGATTCTGAGAATTAACTGATACATATAGACCAAAAAAAAAAAAAATCAAAAAAAAAATAATCACCCTGCACGTAATAGGTTAGTGTCGTGGTTTAATCCTAGCCAGCAACTAAACACTACACAGCCGCTCGCTCACCCCGCTCTCCGGTGGGATAGGGGAGAGAATTGGGAGAGTAAAAGTGAGAAAACTCATGGTTTGAGATAAGAACAGTTTAATAATTGAAATAAAGTAAAGTAAAATAGTAATAATAATAAAAAAATATACAAAGCAAGTGATGCACGATGCAATTGCTCACCACCCACCGACCATTGCCCAGCCAGTCCCCGAGCAGCGATCGCTGCCCCCTGGCCAACTCCCCCCGGCTTTATATACTGAGCATGATGTCATATGGTATGGAGTACCCCTTTGGCCAGTTGGGTCAGCTGTCCTGGCTGCGCTCCCTCCCAGCTTCCTGTGCACCCGGCAGAGCATGGGAAGCTGAAAAGTCCTCGACTAGTGTAAATGCTACTTAGCAACAACTAAAACATCAGTGTGTTATCAACAGTATTCTCATACTAAATCCAAACCACAGCACTATACCAGCTACTAGGAAGAAAACTAACTCTGCCCCAGCTGAAACCAGGACAGTTAGTGACTAGAAAGCACTTGGAGAACAAAGAAAATTTTAACACTGACTAAATCAGAGTCCACACACATAATCTATTTAAAAGTACTTATACAGTACTTACCCACACTACGTTCTGGTATATAATTTTACAGGCAGAAATAAACAAATATAATCACATACCATAAAGAAGTTATTCAGAAGAATAAGATTTAAAAAAAAAAACCCATGTAAGTCTCCAAAACCTCTTAAATACCATTTTTTTTTTCACATGTAACTATCTTTTTTTGAATCAAGTGCAGTTTATTATTTCAGTCTATTGTAAAATCAGGAGAGGTACAACTTCTAGATTTTTATGGAAAGAAGTATTTCCTGAAGTTTTGAAAAAGGTTCTTTATACAGGTCAGCTACTTTTCATGCTATTCCCAATCTATAAACTACTCTGATAAAATAGCAAGATAAGAAATACATACTTACAGGAAAAAAATTAATCACAGCTTAATAATTGTTTTAACATAATAAAGCTTCTCCTCTACTCCTACTAATTCATGAGTAAAAGCTGTTAACTATGTAATCATGTAAAGCAAAACATACATAAGGAAAACTGTGTGTTAGTTTTGGGGCACACCAACATGAAGAATAGAGAAGGTTGTTAAACTCACTGTCACTTGGAATTAACAAAAATGACATTGAAGTCAACCCTGCTGAAGGAGCAGGGGGCAAGGAACAGGGAGAAGATGGAGCTGAACTGAAACAACTGGTGTTGTTTTAATTACCGTTCGTATAGGAAGCAGTGGTAAGAACTGAGACATTTATCAATGTTACAGAAGCATCTTAATRTCAACAGAAAATTGCCTTTAAATGACTATAAAATGCATTTTTTCTACTTTGAGTATTACCCAGATAACCATTAAAAACTCATCATCGCTCAGATGCTGCCTTACCCTAGCAAATGTTAATGGAAGGCATGCTGCTAGGCTGTTTGAATTGCACCTGCGCTGTGGCACCCTCAGGTACCGCTGTGCTCCGCACACCGCTGCCATCGGCACGCYGTTCCATGAGGATGCAGAAGCCGGGGAATTCAGGCCCGGCATACCTCCGCTACAGACTGGAGCACTAAGCCAAGCACCACTTCTAATAACTTCAATAACTGAAATAATATTCAGCTGGTTATTTACAACATCTTTTTCCTTCCCACAGAGCTTCCCAAATAGCTTACTGCTGTTCTGCTGGCTTCCAGCACTGCGATACACCCAGCCAGCTCAGGACTACCACCTCTTCAGTTTTGTGAATTACAGCTACATAAACTAAACAACCTCACTTGCTCCCCTTATCTGAAGTTCTCTGACTATTACACAGTTATGTAAGCCAAAGAATTCTTCTTTTGGGACCAGACAGGAACAAGAAAGGCAGACCAAGTTAAAAAGAAACACTCCATTTCATCTCCTTAGGGAACGGGATAAAGAAAAAAGCAGATTATTTTTTAAAAACACTCATTTCTGTACCTTATTGAACAAAGCAACCATTTCTGTAATCAGAGCACCCAGAAGATCCTCACTGTGTCATATTCTCAACTGCTATAGCTACCATGACCAGATAATGCAATACTAGTAAAGCGTTGATCTCCTGTGAATTTTTCAAGTCTCCACTAAAGGACACGACAGTATTTTATTTCTGAGAGTAATACTGACGCATAAGTCTGTAACAAGATCTGTGAAATACATCTATCAGGTTTCATCGCATATGCATTTCATAAAAGAAAAAACATTCTTTGTAAATCTACGGAAAGAGATGTCTGTGGAAGGCCATTTCAGCTGATATCTTAGCACCTTTTTGCACAATTTTAGAGAATACAGCATTTATAAAACAAAATAGTTTATTAGGATTGTGCTCTTTCTGCGGACCATGGATATAGAAAAATACATTTTAATTAAAAGAATGTTTCTTGGAGGAGACAGTTCAGCCTTTTCAGAAAAAGTTTCCCCTCTGCTTTTGAAAAAGAGAGCAATGACCACAATGACCACATAAATTAAAAAAAAAAAATATTTGGGGGCAGAAAAAGGGCAAGAATGAGAACAGAACAAAGCAACTCCATAGACTTCAAAAATCCTTCCCTTCCTAACCCCACACTAAATGCTTCCCCATGGATATAAAGACTATTTATCCACAAATCAATTCAAAATAACTTTATAAAATTTGACTACAGAATCAAATGCACTCACTAAATCTTCCTTTGATCACCCTTCATCCGCCTCCTTGTAGGGTTTCTCAATCAAAGAGTATACCTAATCATCACATCTGGAATCCACTTTGCTTTAAAGCAGCAGGATCTTAATTAGTATGGTAGAGGAGAGTTATGCTCAGATGCCCCCTTGTCAGCTACACTTTCCTTGATTCAGCACTAGCTCCCACCGAAGACAACACAACTAGCACAAAACCACAGATCTCCTGGAGGAGGAGGAAGGGGAAAGATGGCACAGAAGTGAATTTTTAAAGGCTACTGGAAAAATACTTCAAGATATTTGTTCCTGGAGAAAAAGCCGATAGCTTTCAGTTTTGTCAAGATGGTAACGAGCAGCATCACTTGCTACCTTCATTTCTCCATCAGCGCACTGAAAGCTGACCAGCGGTGACTCTACTGTCACCAGCCGTAGCTTAGCTGCTGAGACAGTCTGCTGTCAAGTAATCTCACCTTTTGCATGTCAGCTCTTACTGCAGCTAGATGAATTTCTGCCCAGAAGGGAGGGCCACAACTCCTGTCTGAAGATTCAATGACCCAGTATCCTTCTGCCTATCCACACAATAATGATGGATGACAACTCAGGAACCGTCCCGGATGTGACAGACCTGCAAATGAACTTTAAGGTACAGGAACACAAACCTGTAATCTATAATGAGAAGTACCCTTTTCACATCAGCATCCTTAAGCAGCAGCAAGCTGCCCCCAAAAGACACTGGATTTCAAAATGGGGTTTCATTCTTCTACATCTTCATTCCCTGTTGTGCTTTAAAGTTCATCTTTAGTCCATAACACAGAGAACACAAGAGACAGGGGTAAATCGGTTAAAGTTTTAAAATTAATGACCTATTAATGAGAAATCCTAGATGTGCTGCTAGAGGGAGTACAGCTGTTACTATTGTGCGGTGGGGTGAAAAAGAAGAAAAAAAAAAAAGAAAAAGAAAAAGGTTGTTAGAGGCTATTTTCCTCTAGGTAGGGATTCAAGGAATACAGGATGTGTTTCTCTTTGACCCGAAGATGGGATTATATTCCTTAAAGGTTTTGGGTTTTTTTTCTAACGATACTACTCCTCCTATAAAAGATAGCACCTTTGAGAATATATTGCTTAGGTCCCTTTCATGAATTCTTCACAGATGTTTGGGGTTAAAACCTGAGAGGGGAAGAAGGAAGGTAATCTTGAAATTTGAGAAGCAGAAACTCTTCTTTCAGGTAAAAGGAAAAACTGATTGGACCAAGAGAAAAGGCTGCTTACCACGAAGTCAAGTCTGGAAGTCTTCTGCACCATTTCTGCTAAGAAAACGCAGTGTTTGAAAATACTATTTTGCTACTGAACAGAGCTAACAAACAGGGCTTTTCACGCAGGAGCTGAGCCATGCCCGTTGCTTCCACAGGGTAACAACCCCAATCTCATCTCACAGCTTGCAGAGCTGAGAGTAACAATGCACCACACACAATGACAGAAGTGAGAATGAACGATTTCTTCCCATATTTATGTACTAATAATAACAACCACTGCAAAGTTCCTAATTAAGTAACTGACATTTTGCTTCCTTGTGATGTTGACTGCTCTTTGTTTATCACTCACTTTCAGGAGTCACCTGTTCACCAAGCCCAACCCAAAATATTTATCAGGAAGTTAGTAGCTCCTATTCTATCAATAAATACAAAATGGGAAGTTGTGCATATTTTTTACTTCTTAGGACAGACAAGACATGGGAAAGTGACCCCATTTTGAAGCTGCAGTACAGACTACTACGTATCTGATAAATGCTTGAGTTTAGAAGCTTATCTGAGGCAGCCATTTCTTGTAGAAAAATAAATAGATGCAGCGAAGTGTGCACATTTATGTTGTTGCTAAATTGATGTGCTAGTTTCTAAGGCTATTGGTGGAGATCCATTAATGTTTATTTTCTTGTCAGAAACCCACACACCATTAAGAAACAGCTGCTCATTTTGTTTTGGGGTAGATTTCTGGTTTTGGTTGTCTTTTAGTTTGGTTTTTTTTCATTGCAGAAGAGCGCAGATTTCTCCTATTATCCATATCTCATCTGAAACTGTCTTGCACTCTGAAAGCTGTAGTCCAAGGTCACATTTTTCATCAATGAAAGCAAAGCCTGTTTTGGAAATTATGATCTCCCCAGGTCACCTAGATCAAATTAAGGTAGCAATTATCAACAGCCCAACCAGAAAGCTAAAATCTGCCACCAATTGTTAAGTATTCTATTGAGTCACATAGTAGCTATCAGTTTTCTCCCCCAAATGCCACAGGCTATAAAATTCTAAGCAGTTTTCTCAAAGGCTTCACCACAGTTATCTGTGTCTGTCATCTGCAGACTGAATTGCTATGATGTACCTTCTGCGGAGCTACAGACCATTTAGAGTGGCTATAAACACATTCTGAATTAAATGTCTGTCTAATGAGAAATCTATCTGTCTATGCATTCACCAGCACCTATCAGCTTGCTAGAAGTGCATCTGTCTGCTTGTTTTCCAGCACCCAATTTGGGGTTTGTTTGTTTTCTTACTAGTTGTCTGAAATTGTTTCAAAATCCAATTCGTTTCTGGGAACAATACAAGCTTAAATTTAAGACATACAAGAGATTAYTTCTGTTGTCTGCTCCCTGCTTTATATACATTAATAGAAATAGAACCGAGAGACTACACAGAATGCATAGGTAGCCTATTCTCAGATTTGTATAGGGAGAACTGGGACCAAAGTAGTATCAATGGACTAATGAGTTCATCCCACTGCTTGCCCAAAATTAATCCAAACAGGAGGTGCTCAGATAACAATAGAAGCCTGTTTATAAAATCCTTGTAAATCATTTGTGTAGTAAACTTTTGTCAAGCAACTACCAAAAAAAAGAAAAATCTCCTATTTAGAGCAGCATACTTTCTCCCGGTATGCCTTTTGTATGCGACACAAGCTACATCCCTAAGGTGCTACTCTGATCTCCGTTATATTCCTCCCCTTTACCCAATTATATTACAATACCTGTGCCAAATGCCAAATCATAATATCTAGGTAGTTATTAAGGATTCAAACTGCTAACTGTGCACATATAAAAAGATGAAACCGAGGACCCATTTCTATGGCTCAACTTCATACGTCCTCCATCTGCCTAAATTAGTGAAAGACTCAAAAGCAGGGGCCATTAACTTCTGTGCAGTGCCTCAAACTAACAGTGCTTAACACTGAGGGTTGTAATCTTCGCCAGAGCCTCTACTGCTGCAGTTTTCCTAACGGTCCTAATAAAAACCCATTTGCAAGAAATACTTTCATGAGGGAACCCGTACTTGACATTCTTTGAAGGTGAGAAGTGCTACCCTACCCATGTTCATGTTTAGCAGTGTATGTGACCAGTTCAGGTGACTTAGCAAGAAGATTTCTAAAAAATTAAGCTCTATCTTAATTGTCCATTAACTAGATTTTCTTTTAAGGAATCTGGTACCAAATGAATTTATAGACATAACTTTGCAGCGTAGATACCTGCTAAATCAATGTTTCAGTACCGTTTTTAAAGATCTTGCCAAATAAAGGCTTCTATGGTAGAAAAAAAGAGTGACTATTAGCATATTTCTAACTTAGTACCTGTCTTTTTCTGATCTAATGATATACATTCATGACAAGTCCAATTTGGAGTTTTCCTTATGAAGAATGACAGCGGAGAATTCAGTTTTGAGGTTACAATGGCACTTACAAGAAGTGTCAGAGCAGGTTAAGTTAAGGCAAAGTCAGATAAAGGATTTTTACTAGAGGATAAAAAACGTTTTAAGAGTTTGCAGTGCCTTGGGAAAATACAAATCAAGTAACATTCTGCAGATCAAACAGATGTCCACAAAAGTTAACTCAAACAAATGCCAAATTATAAAAGCGTATTAATCATCAACAATTCAAATATAATGAAAAACAAAATCCTCAACCTCTTCAAATGGTCTCCTCTTCCCAAAGCATTTTATTATCAGTTAAAGAGAGTCTCAATTTATGTAACCTGGAACACTTGGTGATTTAGCAGCACTTTAAACAAAGATTTGTTTATTGCAAAGGCTATATAAAAACATCCTCTTCCTATCAGAGACCTCAACTATCTATTTTTACAAAGGCTGCTGGAAGCTTGCTTAATGAGATGTAATTTTTGACCCAAGATTTTTTTGCTGAGGCTATATTGTTTCAGCTGCTGTCACCAAGTCAACTCAGCACTACTGCTATACCACTTGTCCCTTTTAAAGTAAGTGACTATAATGCTGCTCCAAAGAATTATGTCCAACCTGAACACAGACAACCTTGGAAAGTCCTTTGCTTACTCCTGACCAGAGAGAAAGAGAGCACATGCACAATTAATGCACTGAAATAGGACTTCCAGAATTTTGGGAGACAGGTAAAACAGGCTGCCAAGAGTATTACTCATCATATGCCCTGCCTTTGCCCTGAACAATCTAACTTTGTAGAAATTTCACAGTGTAAGTATTTTGAAGCTGAAATACACAGGGCTTCTCTCCACTGAAAGGTGAATTCCACTGAGATGGGAGTCACAACATTTAAAACAAAAGCTGAATGACTAGGCATTATAGAAGTGCATCAAATAATTTTGATAACAACAATATGATCTAAGGTCACTTCACAGATGTAAAATATGTAATGGGAGATGGTTCTTGCAGAATTCAAGACAATAAATACAAGAACAATACTTTGCAATGAAGAAGACGAAAGTGTTAAGGAGTAAGAATAAAGTGGGAAGACTAGAAAAGAAAAAAATATTAACACCACCAAAGAGTGGAAGAAAAACTATTAGAGAGCCACATCCATCATGGATAAACACTCCTGGATTATCCTTCATATCTTTTTTAGCCCTACAGTGGTAACCCAACAAGGTTTATCATCAAGAAAAGGAATGGTGTAGAGACAAAACACGGAGGTTGTTGTACCTTTAATATATATATAGATAGATATAGAATAAATATAAATAGGCAGTTCAAGTTTTGCTACAACTTCATCGTCAACTAAGTACATGTCCAATTTGCCATATAAAACCTTACTAATAACAGCATATTTTTCATAACATCTTAAAGCAGTGTATGGAATTTAAGTAGGGAGGAAGGCCTCCATCTTTGGCATTGTATGGAAAGCACTTAGCTTTCAATATTAAAGAAGTTATTTAAGCTTGAGGCAATATTTTTATTAGAATGTATTTAAAGGCACCTCAGCTGAAGTGTTTCCTATTCGTCATGTATTTGATGAACACTGAAGAAGGGCTGGATTTTACAACACTGAAATGTAGAAACTTTGTCATAAGAATCACATTCTTCTGTTGGACACATCAAATTTTTAGAACTTGCACATAGGTTATCTAAGTATGGTATGTCTATTTTCCTTTATAACTCACTCATGACTTTTCCAGTTTGCAAGCAATTTAGTGATGGACAAATACGTTGTCAATAGGGTTATTTTATGAGAGCAACTCAATTATCCAGAAATTATTCTTCAGATGTGAAATCAGATAACTGCATGAATTTATTCCAATTTCCCCTCAGTCAAGATCAGACAGATGGCACAACCTAATTATACCTGGACTACTGCACTTTAGACAATTAATCTAAAAGCCATTCTGAAAGCAAGAAGCAACAAAATTCAGCCAAAATATCAATTAAAAATAAAATAAAATAAAAAACTTCAGGGCAGCCAGCTATGACTCAGTAGTTGACTAATCAATCATATTGTAGTAGTAGAAATTTGATGCAGTAGAAATTTTTTTGTAAGTAGAACTGAAGTTCTAAATTACAGACAATTTTCCCGACATCATTACTAATCCAGATGTTGGAACAATGAATATAAACACAAGTAATGATCATTACTTTTAAGTGGTAGCTTTGTTAATAATTTAAGTAAAGACTATTAAATAATGTACTCAACACAGAAATGTGACTGCCTCTTTCACACCACTCTGTATATGAATTAATGAATTTTCATTCCTTTCTCCAGTTGCTTGGAAGAAGGTTCTAGAAGAAGTAGTCCTAAAACTATTAACAACAATCCCATAGCATACACATGATTAGGCAAACACAAGTAATTCATGCAGTACCTGTCAACTATGTCACAGTATCTACATCTGGCAGACATGAACCAACAGCAGAAAATGTTCTTCCAACTCTTTACACATCTTCAAAGGTTGATCTGGTAAGAAGCTACAAGTGTAGGGGAAGATCTAGCAGCTCCTTGCCTTGAGCAATGACACAGAATGGAAACTAAAACAGCAATGAAGGGGAGCACATTGGCCAAACAGCATCTTAAGGACACCCTGCCACACCTACCTGCAGCTCTTTTACAACCCGTTTGATGAGGTACGTCCCAAGTTCCACACCTTGCAGTCCCTGCTGAGTCAAACTGATTGAGTAGAAAATTGCTGTTGTAATTTTGTCTGTATCTTCTGTTTCTAAAGGCAGCACTTCTTTCACTATGGCCTGGGAAAATAAGAATTAAAAAAAAAAAGGTTAGTAGTAATTATCATCATCATTATGGGGGAGGGGGCCTTTCCTTTTAACTTTCAAATGTGTTAATGCTTTTCCCCACCATTTTATTCATTACCCTCTGTGAGAAACAACAAAAATCTAATCAAAAAGTAGAAAGTAGAGCTGCTTATCCATTAGCAAGTGCAGGAAAGAACTGTAATATGGTTTAAAATTTTCAGAAGTAATCATAACCACTTTGCAGTTTTAACCTCATTTGCTATCTTTTCTTATATATTTCTTATCTTTCTTATTCTTCTTGCACTTGAGCAAAACCCAAAAATTTCAACTTACATAATACAGGAGATATACAGAATATCCCTGTAATTTTTAAGTGCCAATTCTCTCATCTCTTAAAAAATGAAACAAAACTAAATATTTCCAAATTATAAGGAAYTACAGGTTTTAAAAGAAGTACATTGCAATTTGAGCGCTCTGCTGTGTACTAAATGCATCAGTGACTGTACCTGGATGCTGCTGGAGATATCACTGGTTAGTGCCACGTGCAAGACTATCAATGGTTCTCCTGGGATTGCACAGTGAGAAAAAAAGTAGCATCTTCTATATGACCCAACTCGACGCTTCATATCAACCCAGTTTCTGACAGGATGCACAGCTTCGGAACTCAATGAGAAAATAAAAGAAAGTAAAATTATATATATTTTTTTCATTTAAAAAGAGAGGTCAGCTGCCAACCCTACAAGCTCAGTACTTTTCCCATTGATGTCAGCGATAAAACTCTCCAATCAAAAAACGAAAATCAGGCTGTAAGTGAAAAAAGTAAAATTCATCAGCAAACTGTGACAAAGTAGATTCTAAAACCGTATTGCATACCCACTCTCTCTAGTTTTCTCTGTCATATGCTTATTACGTACCTGAGGTTTCACTTGCACTTCCTGTTCAGTATAGGATATCCGACAGAGATGATTAAGTCATTGAGATGACTTCGTTTTCCCAAGCTACAAAGTAGTCTGTTAGCACTCCCACAGCCCCRTCTTTAACCAATCCTTAAAAATACTCTTTTCTCTTTTACATACTGAAAGTCAAGTGTTTGCCAAAATACCTTGAAGGTTAATTAAATATTGCTAATTACTTTTATTTTGAAAATTTAGCTTGTGTAAGATCTCTTTTCTTTGCCTCACCAACATTTAAGTCATGTACTTTCAGAACTCTTTTAGAGATTCACTTTTCTTCAAGGTTTTCATATAACAAAATGCCACACAACATAACTTTGATTCAGTCATCTTCATCACTACAACTTTGAATATTTGACAGAAATTCAGAAATAAATGTTGCAGATTYTAAGGAATGTTTATAAAAACCACGGTGCTCTCTTCACACATAGTTTACAAGTGATTCTGTGCACCTCACCAGTCCCAGCCAGGAAGGCGAGCCTCACTACATTAGAAGTAAAACATGCTCGTGAGTGTTGAGCACCTCATGCTGCGTCAGACTTAAATATTGGTTCTCCACCAACACYGCTGGTGTAGACTGAGGGGAGAAGAAGGTGGCAGTGGTGATGGAGGCGGCAGCGGCAGCAGCACCAGTGGGARGCAAGGGAGTGCGAGAAGGCAGTGCTGCAAAAATCTGGGTTTGTAGGAAAAGTAACAGCAGCACCTCTGGGAATGTGGGAGGAGTAACTGAGAAGGTTGGAAGAAAAGACAGTGGTCTACAAGTGCAGTACGTGAGCTAAAGGATCAAATTATGGGACAAATGATCCCCTTTACCATTTACTTAATTCAGTTTTTAAAGTGTGCTCTTTAGTGTGTTAAATGCAACTATTCCTTAATTGTACTTCGCCTATGGTTCAGTACTGAAAAACAGTATCGTGAAAATAGCGGATCTGTGCAGTTACAAGCATTTCATCACCTTTTCATCAACGACCACTAGCAACTTTTAGCACTTACTCACTAATTTTCTGGAGTACTTCACAAGGTGATTGCCAAGTGACCCGTTCCAAGTTTAGGAATCCTGTCGAGAACCACTCGGAAAGCATGTTCTTTAGAACTCCATTCATTTCCTGCAAACAGAAGAAAGATGAACTTACCTGCTAAATAAGTTAGGTAGAACATACRAATGTGAGTAAAGATAACCTTGATTATTTCAAATTACAACACTGGGAAGTTCAAGGAAACTAATGCATCTGTTTGAGAAGATTAATCACATAATAGTTCAGCTTTCCTCACACAGGATTAAAACAATGAAAAACGTTTAAAGACACTGTCTACAGTAAACTGCAGACAGGGAAATGGAAGAAAATGCCAAACAATGTAGACGAATAACAGACAATAAATAGAAGTATTTGAGCAGTCTTGACAATAAGGCCRCAGTTGCACAGGTGCTCAGATTTAAATACCATGAAAGAAAATCACTGGAAATTTGATGAAAATAAGGACTTGAATTTCACTATAATATTCTACATCTGTATCTCTTCTGAGTATTCAGCACTTCATGCCTCAGGAAGACTATTAGTACTAGTTTATTAATATRAGAAAGCAACTCACCCAATTAAAATTTTCCAGGTCCTTACTATATTTTATTAGTCATCTCTACCTTATTAAACATTTTTTCCATTGCTCTTTATGAGAAAGATACAGAATAGCTATTTATTCCTACRCATTCTGCACCATGATTAACACATGGATCTGTCTACTTTTAACAAATCTCCAAGGTACATAACATATGTACTGGAGGTGACTGGAACCCACATAGGCACATTTAGGCAACAGTAAACTACAAAAATGCTTCAGTTTGGACTTTAGAATGGATTGTACAACTCAGCACAGGAGCTGCACGTACCCACTCAGGATGATAAATTAGAAAATTAGTCTCTTTGGACAGGATGCAGATAAAACCATAGGCTTTACAGAATTTTTCTTCTCTACAAGTATGAAAATTTTTGAGCAAGAAGAACAAAAGCAGCCGCGTAAGGCTACAAAAATCACAACAGATTTGGAACAGTATGATACAGAATTAAAGCCARCTGTAATACCAAATACCTTGAGAAACATTAATTGTAATAATGAATTTTATATTCCCTACTAATTTCCTGCTGCCTGTATTATTAAAGATTTTCCTGTCTAAAATTCTTTGAGTTTAAGAAGTATTCTTGAACTCAGCACAGCATGAATACCCCTTAAAGAGATTCTATTTCTTTCTTTCTTACATTTGYTTTGTATACAGAACACAGCGTGATACCAGCACCAACTCACCAACAGCCTGATCAGAAACACAGGCTTACCTGAAACTACCTTAATAACCATTTATTTAAAAACAAAAACTCTTCACCTTCTATTCAGACCTTTATTAATAGCCACTGCTGTACATAAAATAGACAAAAATTATCCTCCAAATTACTTTAGTTTGCTACATATAAGCAAAAAACAGAAAAAAAAATCTATCCAGAAAACACTTACTACTTAAAATATCTTTCCAAAGCTGAGATGTAGTGTCAGGAGTTTCATAAAAACGCAGAAATATCTCCTATTGTAACCTAACAAAGATGAAAGTTGTAGAGGCACTTGTCAAGAGACACACATCCAAGAAGGTTCCTGTTGGCCAATGTAACRGCTACAAGTATTCCAAGATTGAAAAAAAGGACAGTTTTATTCTTCAATGCAACATATTAGAAAAACTAAAATTTTCAAACCGTGACTATGCTTGCAGCCAAATGCGATCAGATATTTAAATCTACACCAACCCACCCAAACTTATAATTAAATTAACTCCTCCCATAAAGTAAAGTTGATGGTAGTGACCACAGTCACAGAGTTTACAAGGTAAATTCATAACAAATCCTGGCTCTTTTCCATACTTGAAGTGCAGAGTCAAATTTTTCTTCAGTTTCCCTTTTTCCTACCTACTCCTTCTACGCTTACTAAGTTGTGTTGGTGAAATACGTAGGCTTTTGCTTGGCATCTATCTTTGTTTATGCAGAAATGGCTACTATACCAACGATCTAGAAGAAAACAGCCATTCATCTGCATAGAACAATTCTGTCATGCATGAAAATTTTATGCTATCTTTCCATATTTTTTTCAGTAGCATCCTCAAATATATAAGAAGAGATTACTTATTGAAGCATAAATTGACATATACTTCAAATACTGAAAATGTCAATTGCACTGTTCCAAATACAGTGAGTATCCATGAACTCTTCCATGAGGTCAACTCTCCCAAGCTTTGTAAATTAGTTTTTTGTTGGTCTTTCTCAGTAGAGCTCTCTTTCAGTTATATAATAAACCGTGCTGAAAGTCTTCTGGCAAATTGTACTCCCACCTTGCACTTGTACCACAAGGCTGAACAAAACCTGCATATACTAGTTAAAAAAAAAGTTGTTAAATGAATATGAAACTCAAATAATACAAACAAAATTCACCTTAAGTACGTTTATAGGGTAAGCAATCCCCACTGGAAAACAATGGAAGCCACATAATGCATGGCACCAGCATAAAAAGAAACGTCTGAAAAAAACCCACACATATGTGACTATCTGCAGCAAGTACCACTGAAGAACTGAGAAAAATGAAGGATCACATTAAAACAAAATCCACSCTAGGAATGGACAGTCTTCACAATTTTTCACTGATGCTTTGATTAAAATGTTCCTACCTTATCTGTCTCAAGGTAACACTATGCTACACAACAGTAGCTGGCAGCGGGGGGAAGTAACATAATAGATGACATTAAAAAAGGACCAGATTAGCTATGCCAAAACTTTGCAACTACGATAATTAAGAGGGACATATGCAGTATACCCTCCTCTGCCTAATAAATGGATCTATTGCACATTTATAGAAAATCTGATGATTTGGGGGGCTTAGCAGACACATATGTTAAACCTGTGCTGCCTTACTACTTCAAGAGAGCAGACTATTTCTATAATATGACATTACTGTGAAAAATGCRTAATTACTGTTGGCTCGAGGCACTTCAACACTTGACGCACTCTGAGAATACATCACTCAACTGCATTTAGAGTAGCTGTAATCTATACTGGCAAAACTCTGTTTTGTTTTGGTTTAGCTTCTGAGCTAGTGGATTAAAGAGAAAGCAGCAGGTAAAACAAGCTGTACCAAAAAGAGCCCAGAATTATCTGCATAACAGCATCTCCAAAAAAGGGCTCTTTCTGGCACAGCTAAGTCATGCAGGAACTGCAGCTCCTGGGCAGCACAACTGAGTGGGTACTGGCCCGCAACCTCAACAAGGCTTGCATCAGCAACAGTTTTACTGAGAAAAGCTGAATTTTAGTTCAAGTACTGCATCATACACAGATTTGTCTTTCTTCTCCCCCCCCCCAGTACATTCTTCCTCTCAAACTGTAGAGGTGTAAGTGTCCTAAACAAGTATATTCTGATCATTTTGTTTATTCTGGCTTTAAGGTATTTCCCTTGTGAATCTTTGTTTCTGCACAGCTCTGAAGTTTTTAGAAAATAACAATGAATCACTTTGGTCAAATATTCCTTGGTGTAGTGAAAATCTCCAGGTATTTCAGGATTGTTTGTTTTGTTTTCTTTTGTAAGGGCACACTATAAACCAGAAAAATAAGCTAGAGTTGTCAGATCTGGGGTCAAACTAACAGATTCCTATGGCTCTCTTGTCATCCATCTGCTTTTTGGAACAGTCTACAGCTAGGAGGGAAAACTGCTGATGGCTGCACTCCTGCTAGCCATTATTTTGAACACACTGCTCTGCATCTATTGGCAGTAGCATGGCTCAGATTGCAACGAGTGACTTGGGAGAAAGCCAGTTATACTATAAGGAATAGAATTTCCATGCTATATGGAAACTGGTAAAATTGGAAAACATAGGACTCAGATACATTTTCCTTCCTTGAAGCACCTACAGGTTTAGCAAGCATGCTCCATACRATGGGACGTAATGATGCCCAACCGAATTGAAGGCTCCTTTTCAAGATGCAGAACGCATTATAGAGCTACTTTAGGTCCAAGATACAGTTCTACGAAAGCAATGCAATTGTAATCAAAGAAGAAAGTGAAGCAGATGTGCTTYGATTTTGGAAGAAAGGAATATTGTTTATGGGGAATTACAACTCAATTCAAATATCTGTCAGTTGTAAATAATAATGCTTTACAAAACGACAGGGCAGCATGCAGGCCAAAGAATTAGAATAGTTCCAGTTGGAAGAAACCTACAACGATCATCTAGTACAACTGCAACCGTGCATGTTGACAAAACTTCTTAGCGTACAGAGACATAAAACACTAAACTATCCGAAACTGTGTTTAATTCAAGTCATCTGAGCAAAATTCTGAATTCTGAACACAGTATACCCTAAGTTTCTGAAAGGCTTGACTCCAACAATGACAGTCTCAAGTTAGGTTCTCTTATTTTGTAAATTTAGTGGTAAGTAAATTCTTATTTTCATTTCAAAGGTCTTTCTAGTTATACAATTACATTTCCAAAAAAAAATCACACATTTATTATTCAGCATCCCAATTTTAAATTTGAGCAACAAGACATACTCAGATTAGTATTTAAAATTACCAGCTATACTTCAGTTTCTATTAGCCAATATAATAAATTGTAGTAATTTTTTTTTTCATTCCGTGTTCTTGCTACTAGACAGCAAATGACAAGCTTTTTGATCTTTTCATCAGGTCCCTATTTATTGGGCAACAAATGGGAAAACTCTTATGAAAAACTTAATTTTTTTTTATTACRAAAAACTGCCTCTCTGCTGAGGGAACTATTTCAATTTCCCTCTCAAACTACTAAAAAATAAAAAAACCCTTACAATGAAAATTCATATGCAGATATTTACAGATAAACATAATATGAAACAGCAGTAACTAACACTCCATGAGTATCAAACAGATGGCTCAGTTATTGTTAGTGCTCGCTAGATATCTGACAGGGCTACAAGAGAAGTATTCTGCCAGCCTCACATGAGTCGAGTTTTTCCATGGCTTTGGAATGTTTGAAGTTTTTAACCTGATAYGCTTCATTTGGGCATACTGACTTAAAGACCTACTCTGATATTGCCAAGTGTTTAAAAGTCTCTTTAGTTTTTTTACAAATTAGCTCCAAAATATACATACAGAATGCCTCTAGTGAGATACTGAAAAATATACCCATCAGCAAAACTGGATCCAATAGTGTGACACAAATAAAAAGGGACTGTTTTTCTGCTTTTTTATTGCTAATAGTAATTACTGCAGTGGTAATGGTAATGCTGAAAACTTCCTCAGCTCTTGTGTTTTACATTGTTTGATGTCTTATAAAAAAAAAAAATCCCTTTTTTTTCCCCATTTTTGATCATTTAGACAATGAGTAAATTGTGCACAAGCATTTTCAAGTGACTTAATCACCTGTGTACRTTATTTTACTGTAATCTATTCAACAAACACAAAATAGAAATGCTTCATCACCCAATATCTAACAGTCCAAGCTGCCTCTGTGTTGATATGTTTTGAGGAAATAGAAAAACATTTTATATTTACAACACAGCAGTGGGTAATCCTTGTTTTAATAGGTCTTTCAAAATTCAAAGTAATATTTTGGACAGTTTGGGCAAATACAAAATCCCAGTAGGCCATATAATGCATTCTTGTAATTCTTTTCCAGCATCAAGAAGATCCATTTAATTTTATTTCCACATTTCCTTGTCAGTGCAGATAAAAATACACAGAAGTTATAAAGGCAAATGTGCAACAAGAATTTTATGTATGTTAGAATTGAAATCAAAYCTACAATAATGAAACAGCTATACAGGACTTTTGATAGGCAAATACCAAACACTTTTTTCACAGAAAAAATTTTAACTTTCAGTTGTTTCTCTAGTTAAAGACTTCTTAGATCTTCAAAGCAAACTGTTTCAATATTTAGATTCTCCATATAGCCACTGTTTCACCTGAGTGAGCAGATACTCTAATCCATTGACAAATCCTGATCAATGAGACCACAGTTCTTTCAAGGCAGTACAACTGGGTGAAATAAATACATCTTTCTGCAGATATATGTAGGTAAGACATCTGTCACCACAAATATTTCCCTCCCCAAAAAGCCATGYACAGCCTACACACAAAATACTATCCCTTAAAGCCTGTTCTACCATTTCCAATTCCTCTACTAAAATTTAAAACCATTTTCSCTGATTATACGAAGGGTCAGCGTTCAAATCTGTGAGAAAGTTTTAAGAAAAAAAAAAATAATTCAAGGAAAAGTCCAACATTAGGTCCTTGCTGTGTTTAGGAGTGGCTGCTTTGAGGGGAAAAATACCCAAAACAATTACGGTATTTCTTTTTTTCTAGTAGACCAATACAAGAACAACAAGATTACAGATACACTCCAACCACTGCTTAACTATGGAAGCAGGCTTATTTATAAATCAACTTRACAAAAATGTTATCTTTTTCATTATCTTTTGCCAGCAACTTGAATCTTCCACTGACTTTTTCTAAATCACATGGAAAGATGAAGAATATTTTAAAAGCAATAGTTGAATGATTTGCTACCTGAAATAATAATGTTGTGAATTTTTCACCAGAGTCCATATTTCAAATGCTGAAACTGAGTAAGCAAGCAAAATATAAAAAAACTCAAGAGGAAAATGCTGGCACAGAAAAAGAAGTACTGCAGGTGAGAGRGTTCTGAACAGTAAGAGGAAGAACTACACTCAGGAAACAGGTTTTCAGCAAATTTCACTCTGAACATTGCAAGGGCTCATCAGAAAATCAACTCGTTTATAAAGACAGTAGAAAACATGCGTGTCCTTTGGTGGAAGGAAGGAACAGAACAATGAAAAAAMCATAAGAGAGAGAGGAAAGAAATTCAAACAGCATCATGAAAAATAATTAGGCCCAGTTTTACTTTAATTTAACTTTTCAAACCACATTATTATGTGCCGGTATTGTTTTTTTGAAATGGTTGTCTTCACATTATCCATGAGGCTTATGACAGTAACAATTGTTCATATATTTAATAGAAAAGAAAACCCACCTCTGGGACAGATTATGAAGAAAAATTTCTCTTCACCACATGTCCTGTGCGTATTTTTGTTGGACTCTTTGGAAAAAAAGGCTGTACAGCTTCAAAAATACAGTTTACCACTAAGTTTTTGCCATCTGATTATCAAGAAACTTGTGTCAAGAGCATTCATCATCTTTTATACAACCACAGAAAGACATTTACTATGTCACAACATATCCTTGTCACTGAGGATACCTATAATTTTCCTGTCTCCCTCTAGGTGACGATTCTGCCTTCTAATAACTAACTAAAATATAAACTAAACCTTATTTGCAGCATGTTCCTTCTCTTTGCACAATCCATCATTTTATGTATTTCCAATGCATTGTTCAGGGTTTAYGTTCAAGATCTACAGAATTCTTCCAGTAAGGTAGTCACCTTCTTCTCAATTTCTTGTAAGTCAGCTTTTTCAACCCAATTTGCCTCACATTGGATCCTGACAGCTAGGGCACTATGAATTCTGATTTAATGGGCACTGCTAAAATAGTTCAGTGACTTCAGTGCTCAGAATCTTTACAAGTCTAATAAAGAGACACATTTTGGAGGGCGGTGAAGCTAGGCACATGTCATGTAGTACATAAAATCAGAGTAAGTTAGGTATTTGCATTTCTTCATTTACTTTGAACATCAATTCAACTTAAGAGGTGATTTATGAAAGACAACTGAGGGCATTATGAAGRTGTGTATACTTGGGAGTAACTGAAGACAATACTGCACCAGTTTGCAGTGCATCAAATATTTTGTTAATGATTCAGGAACAATGAAACCAATGGAGAAACAATCATCAGGTAATTTGCATCTTCTTGTTTTAAAATAATACCTTAAGAAATTCAGGCAGACAAGAATTCATCATATGGAACAGTGAATCCTGACGCACGAACATCCACCCCAAGTTCCAGAGCTTTTCTATACCTTTTTTCGTCTCTTTCCTGCAATTAGGGAAACCAGCAAAGAACCACTCTAAAATTGYCCACTACAAGATCCCAAAATATATGTTGTATCACAAGAACAATTCTCTACTCAAGAGACAAATTCTTTATTTAAAAAAAAAAAAAAAAAGGTCTAACATCCCCCCCCTCCCCAAGTATATAGCCTGAATATTCTGCCATATAGTTTTCTCTGTTCTTGACACTTAGCCTCAGAACAGGTAATACAGTATCTCACACTTACGGCTTAAGGTATCCAATTAAATACACATGCCCTCACACCACTTCCTCGCAAACCACTTGCACCAGTTAGTAATCAGCTCCACTGCAGAGACTGTCAAGACTTCCTGCGGGTTGTGCGCTCCCTTGGGTGCTCGTAGTTATTCTGACGCTCACTTGCAATAGAAGCAAATAGATTTTAGAAGGCTGAGCAAGACRCTTATTTCAGAAGCAAGACATAACACCTTTCCCAGACACACTATCAAGAACACTGGAACAGCACATAGTTCTAGGTCTTGGTTGCTGCGGAAAACATGTAAGAATGACCTAAATCAAACTCCAACTGAAAAGAAACAGTATCCATGGTAAATTCTTACCGCCAATAGAGYTACAAACAAAAAACAATGCAAACCAGTTCTAACTTAATCTTTCCTGGCTTATGTGCTGTTTATCACCAACTTTCACTTTTAGAATATATCAGATTTGAAAAACAAAACTGATCAACAAGCCCAAAAAAGACTAYAATAACAGATATGCAGAACTAAGTCCAGTCACATGATGAACCCAAACATTTCAAAAAATATTTTGAGAAGACRTAACAGAATGCTTATGACAGCCCTTTTATTGAAGCTTTAGTTTTGCAGACAATATTTTCCTACTTTCAAATGGGTTTAGTATGTTTCTGAACATATTGTATTATTTGACGCATGTACATTCAGCTGTTTTATACATTTCTATCCTGTTAATTTTGCAAATTCAGTCTGTTTTTACTTAAGATGATCCAACTGGATGTGGAATCTTCCAATGCTGTTGCTACTTCAGTTGTGTGATGACTGTGGTTAATTATCAGCACTGACATAAAAAACATCCTTTTCTTGTCAAACTTAATTTGAACCTAATTATTGACAAACAAGTTATGGTCAGTACATCTGACCAACTTGCTGTCTTTCTTCATTGCCTTGCAATAAGTCCTGTCACCTCCTGCCACTGTCATCTGCTACATCATTCCCTCCTCCACACCCATGTCACCTCGTTGCACCATGTAACCACTGGGGATCTTCCACCTCACCTATTTTCTATACACTACTGAGCTAAGTCATGACAACTCCTTTCTCTTGTTGATATTCTTCATCATTAGCATAACACAGCTGCTAATGTGGCCCTGTATTGGACTCAGGAGTCACTCCTGCAGCAAGTTCCTCACGCAGCTTGGCAGCCCCAACATCAGCTGCACTATGTCATGCTGCATCACTGCGGCATCTCCTCCACTGCCCTAACGCCAGCCCTGCACAGCCCGCAGCCCAGCCTCCCGCTGCCACTTCACTTTGGAGAGCCCGTTGCTTCACACCATGGGCCGCTCCCGTCCTGAGCCATGTCAGTAAAGCCACCTCCCACTGGTGCCACGCTCTGTGGGAAGGGGCTTTGCTCGTGTCACACCACAGAGACCCCAAATGTGAATCAGGTTCACGGGACGCTCTTCGGCCCAACGTGGAGGCTCCACGAGCAGCACCATGAGTAAGAAGCCCCAAACCACATCCCCTCCGGCCTCCCCTCGACTCCCTTTCAGAACCACYCAGCCCTCACCTTGACATGAGGCCCATCCACCGCCTTGGACGCCAGCCCCTCCACCAGGTCGCCCCTCAGCTCCACGAGGAAGCGCAGCCCGCCCTCGAGGCGGCCCAGGTGCTGGAAGAGACCCCGGTACTGGGGGTTGAGGTAGTAGCGGAGCCGGTCCTCGGCCTGCAGCAGGGCCCCCAGCTCCCTCTGCTGCTCCCGGGCCTGCAGCACGTTGGCGCTGAACTCTGCCACCCGGCCGTGGTCCACGCCGAAGTCGCGGGCCAAGCGGGTGAGGAGCTCGGCCCTGGGCGGCCCRGGCTCCAGGGCGCGGTAGTACCGCACGAACTCCGCGCTGCGCAGCTCCGCCGGAGGCGGCGCCTTCTCCTTGGTCTCGTAAGGCGGCAGCGGCGGTACGGAGCGACTCAGCAGCTCCTCCATACCCGCGACAGAGGCGGTGCTGGAGCCCGCCGGGCCCCGGCGCAGACCGGCCGCCACCGAGACGCGACGCAGCCCCCGCGGCGCCGCCCACGGCCCACGCAGGAGGGGCCGTGGGCTCAGACACGGGCCCAAGCGGCTCATTCCGCGCCTCGCTCCGTGCGACATCCGGGGTACACCCTTCACCAGGCCCAGGCCGTAGCGCCGCCTTCGGAGCCGCAGCGGGCGGGCTGATTGGCTGGCATCACAGACTGCCAGCCCTCCTCGCCAATCGAAAGCGAGAAGAGTGTGGCGGGGTTGGGGTTCTGTRGCCGCCATCTTGAGCGTGGCGCGCAGACGAACGGGTCACTGGGCTGCCTCACGGCGGCCGCGCCTAGAGGCATTAGCGGCGCTTCTTCGTCAGTCAGAGCTTTTCTCTCCCTGGGTGCACTTTCCCTTAGCCTTCATTGTACAATCCATTGGGCCCTGTATCTTTCTCACCTGCCGCTGCCATTTTTCTCCCGCCCACCGCTGTTTGCCTCACAGCCCGCCTGGGCCTGAGGGAGAGAGGCCTGAGGTGAACGTGTGCTAGGCCAGGCRTCACAACGAGCCCGTGGACAGAGTTCAGATGGCATCAAGGATAGCGTTGTTTTAAGACCTGCGGCATCCAAAAAGTTTTGTCCCTGTGGTCTTGGGAGATGAGCAGGTTTGGGCTCCTGGAAGCCTGCCAGCTGTCAGTTTGAGCAGCTGAGCAGTGAGGGTATAGGGGTTATTCACAATCCCAGGAAGCCCAGGCCAGGCCTGCTGCTATCTGTTTGCTCTGAAATACATGCAGGAAAACACACAAATTTGWTTGTGTAATTTGAGGGGACAGTCCTGAAAGTAGTGTGCCCTTTGGGACCTGTAGAAAAAACTCCAGTCGTAAGCCCAAAGTCCTCTAAAGTCCATCAGGACTATCCATGAACGAAGCTAAACATACACCTTCTGCTTCTGATTTGGTCTTACAAAGATGATTTGCCTCCTTTTGACATCCTCTGTGCTCTGTCAGTGCTATTGTTACATGCCCATTAAACCAAGCAAAACACATAGGTCGGATTGATGTCAGTGAGATTAGAATCGAGCACCAGTTGTCCTGACCTTCAGAAGCACAGGGAATTCTTGATTCTCAACATTCGAAGTAAGAATTGAGGGGGGAATCAAGCCCTCTCTACCAGTGAAGAGACAAACATAAAAACAGAGCACTACCTAATTACGAATTTCTAGAACAATACGTTAGAGCTTCCCAAGGAAGGGGAAAAAAAAAAAGCTATGTGAGCAGTATAGCCCTGGGAACTGAGGGTCATAAGATAAGCTAAGATACCCTTAAGAGAGTGAAAGCATGACTCAGAAGCATTACAATATATGAACAATACTTTCTTGAAACATTTGAATCCCACAGGCAATGAATTAAGTTTCAGAAATTCCCTTAACAACTTTATAACTTCATTTTCAGCAAAAGTGAAAGCCCTCAGAAGTTGGCTGGTTCGTCCTGCTTCACCTCTAAAGGAAACAGCCTGTCAAAGAAAGCTTCTGTCTATGTCAAATGCCCAAGCTAATATTTTCAGAGACAGAAGAACGGGTAAGAACTTTCACCAAATAACATGATGATATTTGTATGTGCACAGTTTGTAGACAGCAATGCTGCAGTTTTAAGTGGGTATCCATTAGCCAAGTACAACTTTATCCATTTGAAAACCAAAATAAAACTTCTTTTAGCAATGCTTCATAAGAGGTGGACAGACTTGTTTTTTTTTCAATAAAGGGTAGCTAGAAATTGAACTTTTCCTTCTGTATGTTTAATAATGAGCTTTAATCTGCTGTATTTGTTTGTCATATATATGATTATGTAATAAACTTCTTTACAACCCATGATGCAAATTTGGTTAACRTAAGCCTTAAAATTGTGCTAAAAGTCTCCAGGAGTCTCGTTAGTCTTTGTGGCATTTTTGGTTAGTGCACATCAAAACCATTAGGACAAAACAGCTGCTTCTGGTTCGTGGGCCAGAAAACCTGAGCATATACATAACCACAGGAAGACACATCAATGTCTCCTTACTGTCTTAAGACACTCATGTAACTCTGTGTAAATTGATTAAACCAAATCATTAACACATTTACAAAAATATTAGTAGAAAGCCTTATGCACCAGTTCAGTTTCTGTATGATTCAGAGATTCCTGGAAACTTCAARAAGCCCAAGACTGAGCTGTTAGTACAGGGAGAGTGGTGATGGAAGTTGAAGGCTTACAACCTCCCAGGRAATGGTCAGCATTTATCAGGATCAAGTCCAACATCTCTAGCTTTTAAAAATYGTGCATAGAAATCGCTTCTATTCTTTTCGTTCTGACAACCCTCTCAGATTGGCCTAGGTTACGATTCTTACAATAACATAGTTCTCTTGCATAACCCCSAGGGCATAAAAACTAGCTACCTATATTGTTCATTGACAAAAAAAACATTGTGGTGTAAGTTACAAGGCTTTGTAAAGCAAGACATTTCCTTTGAAATCTTCTACTGCTTCTTTTTCTCCCCTTGGGAAAACTATTATCTGCTTCAGCTGCTGCTTGAAAAATGAAAACACATCTCTTTCTGTCAGGACCTGAGGCCACTAATAGACTTTAACGGCCCTGACCAGCCTCACCTGGGGCCTTGTCTCACACCTTCCCGTGGGCCGAGGAGCCTCATTTCAGCTCAGCCTGGGGGGTTTCAGTCCCCTCCTGAGCTGGGCTGTAGGAGTGGGGGTCTCCTGCCTGYGCCTGGCTATGGGTGTCTCTGACCTCAGACTGCAGACTCGCTTCCTGGCCTGACTTTGGATCTGCCTTGCCACTATGGACATGCAGAGCAATTACCGGGCTGTGTCTGACTGGTTTCTGTCACTGGGCCTGATCCTGGCTCACGTGCCTGGCTCGACCTTACACCATAGAGTTGCTTGTTGATCTGGWCCCTTGGTTGAACCTGGCTGCTACGTGGGCCTGCTCTGCTCACCTCTTCAGGTACGGTGGGGCTATGTTATTGTCCTCGGCCCCTTGTCCCGTAGGGAGCAGCCAGCCCTTGCTGCTCCCTGACRCTTCCTACACAAATGAGACCACCGATCCAAAGGTAGATAAGCAAGTCGTTCAGGTTCAAGAAATTTTCCTTGAAATGACAAAGATCTTGCTAAACTTTGGAAATGAATTTATTACATTCTTATAAAGTGATTTTTATATTTTTTTTTTGCTTTGTTGAAAACTGAATGTTATTATCAGAAAACTGGAGATTGAAAGAGACTAATTACACTTCAGTAACTGTAACTTTTGTCTCCAAGCAAAAAGAGAAGCGTATAAAAATTGGAAAGTTAATCTGATCTTTTTTTCCTTTTTTTCTCTTTAGTCTGTTCAGATGTTAGTAAAACTAAAATACATGTCCTGCATTCTCTGCTCAATGACTTATGCTAGATGTGAATATAGTTCTGTGGCATGGGGTTTGGTATTTTTTTTT